>JAWRVZ010000044.1:1200000-1740000 GCA_037043235.1 Rhodeus uyekii
GTGGCATTCTACATCATCTTGGTATAAATCTAGCCCTATCAGGAAGTGCAGCAGCATTCAAGCCTTTGTCTCTGGTGTTGAACATTAGCATCCTGCTCCCGATAAGATGTGACAGGGCACACATTGGATGTCATGAGGATGTATTCTCTGGGAGAATCATCCTTGCTCTAAACTTTTGACACTGTTTTGACTTGTTATCATACCATATGGTAGCACACTGCTTAATAAAAACTTGTCAAGTGATAAGAATGAGCTTTTGAACAACACATAACCTCTGGCAACTTGACACACAAAGGCAAGATTCGGATATCTGCAGGAAAAATGCTTAAATATTAAGATAACCATCATGTGGGAAGGACAAAGCTGGTCTTGCACTGCTGTCAAATGTTGCACTCAGATAACCTATTGTGTCTAGGAACTACAGGGTTGATATCAAATACATGCAAGAATTATGTTAGGTATCAATTATGCATATGGCATCACTCTGAATATCGATTAATTCGTTAAGGGAACGTCTCCGCTCTCAGAGCACTGAAGAGCTACTCCAAGATGCATGATGTATAACAGTTCCCATTAATAAATGTAACCAAAAATAAAATGCTGAGGGTGCAGAACTCTGAATAAATGCGCATCACTTTAGTGGGCTTATGCACCAAAGAAAGTCCTACTGTAGTGTTTTGATAGTGTAAAAAAAATCAGGCAGGGATACAGTGAATTTAAATGAATGGATTTGAAGCGTCCTCTGTTGTAAAACTCTAGTGTGCAGTTACCCTTCGAGCTCAGAGTGAGTGTGTGTGGATCTCTTACCATGCTCGGGACCCTTGAGAGCCAGTCTTGTCTGGTGGTGGGGTAAAATCTCCATTTTAACGTGTTCTGAAGCACTAGCTAGCAGCTGGGTGGCTTCAGCCAGTGTGCAATACTCCATACTTGTACCGTCCACAGACAAGATGTGATCACCCGCATGCAGTGCACCACACCTGCAAAGGCAATTAGATCACTTCCTGTTCTGCCAGTCCTAAACATTAACCGAATTGCACTTATCACAGGCATCATTTCAAACAATAGTTTAAAACAAATTCTTCAATACTGCATATCATCGGTATTTTCAATACTACAACACCAAAGTAGTTTCAGTAGTTTGAACACCAAATTTGACGTATTTTTAAATAAATATTACCAGTTAATTAAATATCAGTATTAATATATGACCTGCGCTTTCAAGCCCAATTAGTTTGTTAATGTTTCCAAATTAATGTTCCATTAAAAGTAGAAGAAATAGAAGAAGAAATGAACATAGTGGTACCGGATTGGGCACGTCAGCTGGAACCTTGCCAATGGAAAAGGGCTATAAGACGTATTAATAATTCCCACCCAATTTTTCTCCCAAGAGCAAACTCCTGAATCATCTTCAAAGTGCTAATCTTTTCTGATGGAAAGGTTTTCACTTGCTCAGCACTCCGCCGCCCTTATTATTGTTCCGGGCCTTTCTGCTGGCATGAAGGCTAGATGAGTTATTGAATTTCTATAATTAGTTGCAAAGCTTTATGCATTTCAAACTTTAAAATTTTCACAAGCAGGCATCAGGTTTCTGAAGCATACATTTCTCTCCTCTTGGTGCATTGATCTGGCTCATAGAACAATGGAAACATGATGAGCAATGATGCTTCATTCATAAGGAACCAAAGCGGTCGTCTTCCTCTGTGATGGGGAAATGATTGCGGCTGTAATTACCTATCAGCGATGCTGGCTGGTTTGACCTTGTCGATGATGATGACCTGCTTATTGCAGTACATGGAGGTAGAGAGAGCCAGACCTAAACTGGAGCCCATCGACTTGGCCACCTCCACCAACAGCGGGCCTGAAGCTGTGGCTACAGAATCTGTAAAGTAGAAGAAAAACAGTGATTATATTCAGAAAATGGACCTTACAGTGGTATAAAGCAGTAACATTATGATTTCAAAAAGCTTTCAAATCATGATGGCATTAAAACACTATAATACTAAATTTAACAGTGTACATTTTCTCTGCCACGGCACCTGTGTGAACATGAGGAATTCACAGACTTCATACATTTACCAAGAATCAGTTTTACACCAGTGGTAACAACATAATTAGATATTTTAGCTCTAACACAATGAAATTACATACATTTGTAAGTATGGCTTAAGTGGCCAAATGCATGGGAGAAATAGAGAAAAAAACATTACGAATCACGGTTATACACCCACACACGTGCACACACCTCATTAAGGTGAATGAGGGTGAGCGGCTGCGGTCGGACCTGTTAAAGTGTAATGGAGGTAATTCAACTTCTCAGTTTAGTAATGGGCTGCACTAAAGACCTGATTACACCATACATCTTCAGAGCGCGGAGGAAACCACCACACATAAACACGTCGCACAACCACTCTTCCAGCCTGTTTCCAACATGCGCTGATTTCACTTGATGCCCATTACAAAGAGAAATAGCTCCTGCTGTTATGTGTGGAGCGGACAGAAGGCGCAGCCGGTCTTTAGTTAGAGCGGGCGTACAGCTGTCGGCTGTCAGGTGTGTCAACTTCCTCCCTGCATTCGCGGTAAACACACTTGCTGCCATCGCAAAATGCCAGCGCACTGGGGAAACTCCTGTACTAGTCTGACAGACACTGCTTTGGTCTGTAAAGCGGCTCTATAAAGACTCAAACATGTGGTGACATGTTTGAAAGGTTAACCAGCAATGTGGAAGCTGGGGATGGGCGCAAATACCAAAGGAACATTGTATATTTACGTTTATGCATTTAGCAGATGTTTTTATCCAAAGCGACTTATAAAGGAGGAGCCAGGTTTAATACGCAACTAGATTAGGAAACAAGAAGAAGTTGCTTCATGCCCGTTTGAGTTTGAGAGAAGATATAGATTATTGTTTTCAGCTGCTTAAAAGATGCAATGTTCTCAGCAGTTCTAGTGAAGGAGCTCACTCCATCTGAGAGGAGCAAAGAGGTTGAAAATTTTGGAGAAGGACTTTGTGCCTTGAACATGAGGAACTCTCACTTGTAATTGTTTTAAAGCATTCAACTTTAATCAAGAGTCCATTAAATATACAAAAATGTGCGGAAATTGATTTGTCCTAGTGGTATTTTTGGTGGTACAGTGCAATCTGTTTGGAAACAGAAAATCTGGCTTCAATATTGGCCGCTGACTATTTGAGTAGACAAAATGACCAAATTTCAAATCCCTAGTGGAAGTGGGGGATCGCTAAACATGCTAAATGAGATCCAAGTGATTTCCTTGAGCTGCCATGACAGCCGATGATGATTAAAACCCCTTTACCAGCCCCAGACTTCCACTTTCACCTTCCTGCCAAGCCTCACAAACCCACCTGACACCAGCTAAACAGGGATGCACTAACTATCCATTAATAAAGCCTGGGGTGGGGAAATTGTTCAATCACATGGGTGCCATCCCAGTGACAGAAGCTTGGTGATTAACGTGCCACCGTTATGCGCATCACACTGATGAGGGCTTGATCGAGGAGCTCGCTAAGGAGGCGATGGGAGGAAGAGCAGTTGTAAATTGTGATGAATGCACAATGCATGCTTGGTCTCTGGCGGTTACTTTTAATCAAACCTTGTTACTGTATGTGTCCACTGGTGCGGAGCTAAGCAGCCATTTTTAGATCCTTCTCTACAGGAGATTGTGGGGTTGACAGTGTAGTGGAGCAAGTCGTGAAAGTGACAAACAAATGAGATAACTCTAAATTTTATGCAAATTAGATGAAAAAATATGTCTGGAATCAATATCTGTTAAGTTAAGAAACTCTTTCCAACTGTAACTATGGATACATGATTATTTTCATGTGATGAATAGCCTAGGGCATAGTTTTGGTTTGAAGTGTTTGAAGTCCTTTAGCAGGGCTGTAAGACATGCTACATCATGAGATTTATTTGTTTGCTTGTTTTAGCAAAATGGTCTTTTGTGGTATCATCCACATTCAAAGTTGGCTGATATCAACTGCAATAAAGTAATAGCCTAATCGCAATTACTGAAGACAGGACATATAATGTACTTTATATTATTTGAGCATCTAAAACCTTATCAGTTTGACTATTTTACTTAAAGAACTTTATTTAACATTTTCTTATACTGAATATCCAAAAGCCAAGTTTTCCTAATATCTTTCATTATTAGCAGAAAACATTTTAAACAATGGGAAAACCAGTTGTTTATTCAACAATTCAAGAAGGTTCATACTTTAAATCGCTTGATTTTAACTTGTACTTGGTCTTATGAAAGTGTACCATGCATCCCCTCGACAAACTACACCCATGCTTACAGATTATAGACACTTGTTATATATTTTACAAAAAACTTGCGGTCATGCTATTTCTGTGGGCAAAATCCAGTCATTTCAATAGATATCCATGCGCTCAGAATTTGAGTGAGGGCAAAAGATTTGCCAAAGTAGATTTCGAAATAGGTTCAAGTTGTTTTTTGTTTGAAAGCTGTTTGGTTTGGTTAATTCTGTGAGAGCCGTGCTTCGGTTTCAGATTTTGTAAAAGTGACCAGGCCTTAACACCCTTGAAGCAACAACTCACAGCAGGTTTTGCCTGATTCATGAAGAATAGTTTTTGTTTTTGAGAAGGAACATTTCCAAATTCACCTGAAACAATCATGGTTTCATCTGAAACAGTTCACAAAAACATTGATTCACTCATGACTAAGACTGAATCGTTTGGAGCTTTTTGACAAATCAACAACTGACTGTCTGTGAACCATCTATTTTCGACACGTCTGCATCGTTTGAATTTGGTAACAAAAATAAAAATTGTTGAACCAAACTCAATGATCAAGCTAACACTAGGAACAATGCATTATCCACAATAGGTATACAAGCTGTTTTTTTGTTGCTTGTTTTTTTTCCAAGCACACCATATTTTTTTTGTGTGTTTTTTTTGTTAATTGGAATAAAATGTTCAAAAGAGCTGATTCACAGAAATGTGTCAGATGTCTCATCACTAGCATTGTCTTCTGCACCGATGAACATGTACCAGAGCAGGAGAGTGCGAGAAGAGAATGAGACTGTAATTTGCTTTGGTGTGGAGAATGAGATTTATTTTAGGCAGAAATCCAGGACTGAACAATCCATAGGTTACACAGTAAAACTGTAAACTGAGAACAAAAGTGCACTGACCAAAAACGCAGTTGAAAAAGGCAGTGTAAGGTAAGCACTGTTCTGAGGGGCATATCAGTGCAGTGAAGCAGGATGTGCCTTTACACTAGACTTCCTCTGGGCACAGCAGAAAGAGAATCTGTCACTTCCGGGTCAGAGCCCAACAAAGACATCGGAAAGATGAGTTACAGCCACAGGCCACTTCAAATCTTAAGAGACTTTCCTTTTCATTTGAGTTTTCATTCACCTCTTTGGCACTCCACAGCATTATCCACAGCATGTTTTCCCTAACGTCTTTAAATCCCGCTAAAATATATTACATTCTGTAATTGCTGCTTTCAGTCGATATTCTAACCAGAACAATTAAAATTTGGTCTCCTCAACAATGATCCAGAACACAACAGCACAACTGTTCTTCAACAAACCCCAAAAGACCCAAGACATGGCCCTTCTTACCATTAAGAAACACTATTTAAAGAAATATTTAAAACAAGAAACTAAACAAAAACTACAAAAAAGCACTACAACAGAAACTAAACCAAATAGAATTAAACCATTTAAAAACTGTTACCCATAAAAACTGTTCTCAGTAATAAAGGTGAGTAAATAAAGATTAAATACAGATAAATTAACTTTTATAGCAACAATAACATATGACAAAAGATTGTATTTCCTTTTCATTTCCCTTATTGCTTTTCACTTTCACTTCATGAATTAATAATGAAATAATAAAATAAAAACATTATATAAAATGTATTGTTATTAGTGCTGTCAAATTGATTAATGGTAATTAAATCGCATCCAACATAAAAGTTTGTTAATATATTTTTACGAACTTTACATTATGCAATTAATTGCAATTGATTGATTTGACAGCACCAATTTTTATACAATTAAGTCTATATTAAATACTATGAAACATATTTTTGGTTCTTTTATGATAAATTCCATATTTATTTTCCCTTTTAATTCTAAACATAAATGTGAATTATATGAAGTGGGATTAGACAAAGTAGGGGTGTCCTTACCCATAACTGACACATCGTACTCTATTAGAAGTGTAGCTTCCTGGCCACACTGTTTGAGGATGCTCATGGCCTCTGCGTGAGACGCTCCATGCAAACGAATTCCGTCAATACTGAGCAGCCTGTCGCCAGGTTTGATAGTACCTTCCCTGAGAGAGAGAGAAAAAAACAATAAAGACTGAAATGGCCTTTCTGAATTACAGAAGAAATGTGTTGTTTACAAGAGAGGCACCCAGAGACACAACAGCACTTGTATTGGTGTGTCCTCCGCTTGTTTGCTCGTAACAATAAGCCTTTAAAATGCCGGAAAGGTTAGAGGCTTTACAATTCCTCACATTCCATCATGGCAGGCAGGTCACGTCTGTGTTTAACACACCAGAGACCTTTCTGAAACCACAGTAATTCCTAAACTAAGACCGGGTATTGCTCAGAACCTCAAAAGATATCAAAATAAAGATAAAAATAAACTTATATACCATGGGAAGAACTTTACAACATGGAGAAAAAGCTACTATCTCTATCGGTGCATCTGGTACTTTGTGTTTTTGGACCATCTGATGCATATGTACGCAAAACTGGCAAGTCCAGGCTGACATCTGGAGCCAATCTGATTGGCTGACTTCTGTGCTTTTTAATCAGTGCGTCTGGAAACAAAAGTGTGTTTGCAAGACACAGCCGGTACAATGATTGCATCTGAAGAAGAATTAATAAATTGATTTGCTGTTTTTCAAGTTAGTAGTAGCAAATCTCTAGTCAGTTTTATTTAGGATAGCTTAATAGCAAGTACATTTTATATGTTAATGGTTTTCTGAGTTACACTACCGCTCAAAAGTTAAATTTGAAAAAAATAAATACTTCTACTAAGCAAGGTTGCATTAACTTGATCAAAAGTTACAGTAAAGACATTACAGAATATTTCCATTTCAAATAAATGCGATTTTTAACTTTCTATTTAAAGTATCCTAAAAAATAATGTACCATGGTTTCAACAAAAAATATTAAGCAGCATAACGGCTTTCAACATAAAAAAAGATTGTAGAGCAGTGAATCTGCATATTAGAATGATTTCTAAATGATCAGATTTCTGTGACTGCCATCATATGAATAAATTACATTTTAAAATATAAACAGTTGTTTTAACAATATTACTGTTTTACTGTACTTTTAATCAAATAAATGCTGCCTTAGTGAGCTTAATATACTTATTTCAAAAACATTAAAAATCTTACAAACCCAAGATTTTGAATGGTTATGCAACTGGTTGGTTGTGAAATTATCTGTACTTAACAGCTTTGGACAAACAAACATTTCTGTGTTTTTCATTAAAATGTGAGTAAAAAACTGTGAGTAATTGAGTTTTTACACAGTGCTCTGTTATTGCAGTAGAATTAATTTGAGATAAATAAAAACAGCATGTAAACACAAAGATAAACTATGATTAGTTGTTGTGTACAATGTCTTTATGTTTAAGTCTGGCTAGACAGTTTCAAATCATATTTTAACCCAGAATAACAGGGAGCACCACAGGGGACGAGTTTTGGTTAGAAGCCTGATTTATGACTCATACAAAATGAAATTTGCAGTTTTTATTTTCCAAGGGGGTCGTTCTCTGCAACTACAAGTTGTCAGAGGCCAGTCAATACCAAATTGCAGAGGAACAGAACACAATATTTATCCAGAAAAACAGGAGTCATGCTACTGAACAAAGGAAATGGGAATACTCTTGTCGGTAAGAAATGAAATTACCAGTGTGCAAAATGAATATTGATAAGGGTTGAGGGGAAACAGAGACACGGGCTGGCGTGTAATGACGGTAATAACAGTGCAGTTCAAATGCCAGAGTGAATGAAATATCACACCAGTCCATTTACAATTCTCAAGCGAGCACTGAAGTTGCGGGGCAATCTATTCCGGTTCCGAAAGGAACTCCAACTGGGAAACATTATTTTCTATCAAGCAATTTCTTCCCATTTCACAGCAATGACTACAGTCCAGCTATGCTGAACTTGTACCGATAATATCCGAACCCATTACAAGGAAGAGAGAACATAGGTGTACATGAGCCAAATTATCGGAAACCAAAATGCTATTAGTTATAGATTCAAATTTAAAATCTTTCGGGAGGGTAATCCCACATTGTGGAGAGAAGATGGACGGAAGGCTAAATAAAGATTATTAGTATACGTGCATATCTATTGTTCACCCGAAAAAGATCTTAAACCAGACCAAGATTGTCTGAATACTCTATGTGCTGATTTTCGAGGAATGTAGGCCACTTTCCATCAAATTAAACCAGCTTGTAGACCAGCTTACACCAGCTAAAACCAGCTTAGACTAGCTTAAACCATCTAAGGTCAGCAAACCATCCTACTGCTTGATAAGTAGGTTTTAAAGAAAAACAGTGCCATTAAAATTTGATCACTACTTAATTACGCCTTCGCTATTTACTTTTGTGCTTAGAGCACCCTTACATTAGTTAAGCAAAATGATAATACTAAACCATAGAAGTCAACTGCTAGTCAAGTCTGTGAGCCAATCGTTTGTATGATCCACAAATAGTATCTTCTAGTCAGAACTTTTCGGTCAATTTCAGTTAGGATGCTGCCTATGTTTTTGGAAAAAAAGCTTTATTAGATATGTTCCATCCAAAGCTGCGAATTTAACTTATTTGCAAAATTGGAAAATCGCATAAAAAGTAGCATTCCAATCCCATGTTTTCAAGAGAACAAAATAGTCACTTCCTGGGAAATTGGTGCGAAATCTGTAATACGTGCTGCAATTGGGGAAGCCACTGTGGCTCTTTTATTCTCAGAACATGCAGACAAAACGCAATAAACGCTGTCATGTTATCTTGTGTCTGGATGCTGGTGTTTAGGAACGCAATCATGTGAAACGCTTCAGGGAGGAAATTAAACCAAATCATTCTGATGACAGACTTTGGCTCAGGCATTTCAGAGCGACCACACTTATGCTGTGCATCAAGGGTTAGGCTGTGCCATCATCATCAGCCAGTTTCCAGAGAACCCAGTTTAGTTCAGGACCAACTCACCTGTCAGCCGGACCACCGGGTCTGATGGGTGTTATGGTAACCGGGCGAGATTTGTTCCTGTCTTCATGGGCACCTCCTATACCATGAAAACAAAAAAAACCTTGTTTTGACACATTTAACTGTAAAATGTAGCCATAGAGTGGAGTGAAACACTGTACAGTTACACTTGTGTATATATACATATATATATATATATATATATATATATATATATATATATATATATATATATATATATATATATATACACACACATACACATATATACATGTATGATGGGTTTAATATGTTGTAAACTTAATCATAATGTTGGCTAAAAAAGGCCATTAGCTTGCCTCACTGAAATTTACATTTATTTTTCAACAAAAGCACCAGATTATACATTTTTAAAGCCTACTCTGCGCTATAAAATTGCATACCATTGAATTCACAAATGGAGTCTTGAAGATGAAAAGGAAGTCCTCAATATGCCTCTTTGAGACATATTTGAGAAAAGGAGCAAAGCTAACCAAAGACCTTTGCAGGAAGCCTTTTTTCACTCGTCTCTTCAAAAGATTTCCTACTCTAGATGGATCTAAATGGTCTCTTTCTTTTAATGAAATCTGCTTGGTAAATAAATATTTGGAAATTGAGCATTAGAAGCGCGAATGAAAGCGGATTCATCTCCTTTCACCGGGCCCAAGGGCAGCGAAACAAATCTTCAGAGAAAAACAAGTCTCTTTTTGTTTGATGTAGATGTGAATGAAAGCATGTTGATGAGGTGGGCTCAAAGACATTTGAACTCGGATGTGAGGAAGTCTACAGAGGAACTCACCTCTGATGACGAAACCGAATGTATTGCCTTCTTTGTGCAGCGTCACCTCCACATTTTTGAACATGACTCCTGAGCCTTGTACGGCTGAACAAGAAAATAAACAGTTCAAAGACTTCAATGCTGACCAGAACATAGACTAAAAAACATTTCCTGTCACTAAGAGCAAGGTAAATCGATGTAAGATTGCTGTTAAAACACATTTTAACAAATAAATGATAGATAGTGGTAGATCACTTATCACTCATGCCAAATCAGATTAAGATATTATATATGCATTTTCATTTTACATTATATTACACTATATTATATTATGAAGCATTAATACAAATCACTTCTGAAATATATATGAAATGATCATATGTATCTGTTGTACAACATTTAGTCACACAGTTTACAAAAATATTTAATTACAGAATACTATGATGGACCAATCAGAATGATTTCAGCTTTTTTATGTAATAGTGTTGCTTTTATAATTTCACTCACAGACAGGCGGTAGCTCGTACTCGACCTCCAGGACAACCCTTTCACCCACATTCTTCAACAGACTGATGATCTCATCATGACGAAACTTTGTCAAGTTGATTCCGTTGACAGATTTGATGTAGTCCCCTACGTTCAACTGGTCACTCCTGCAAAGAAACCAATAAGTAGATTCAGTCCATTTTCTGAAGAAGCTGTGAGAGGAGGAAATTGCATAACCAAAAGGAAGAAAGAACACAGTAAATAGGCAGGAGAAGAGAAAACAAAGACACAGAAGAAATAAAGAGAGGCAGAAAATAAGGCGAAGAAGGAGTCAGGTCGAGCTCTTAGACGCTGTGATGTCTGATTTGAGCACATGAAGGGAACACTTTGTTTTTTGGAAGCATATAGTGAGATCAAGACAGTTTGCTCCAGTCTCCATCTTTCACTGACACACATTCACAGTACTGAAAGCTCTTGCGTTTAACAAGGCGGCCTGATTGTCAACAGACTCTGGACGAGTGATGTTAGGCAGTTTATTTCAGCTCGAGTAAAATGATCACGGTAAGCGTCTCTGTGGTAATAAGATATGAGACATGATGTGTAGTGAAACATTTAAAGCCGAACAACTGATTTGCAGAAAAAGGTATCTGTGACTGTGAAGGAGAGGGTTTAAAACGGGCGCATTTTACTACGGTATATGGCATTTGCAGTGTTTGTTCTGGAATATGAATATGGATCTATTCTTTGAGGATTGTGTGCATGTGTTTATGGGGAGGTCTGACACACTACCGAACAGTAGGCTGTCTGCCTTCCCTGAGAGCCAGTATGGAAATGGGAGAAGAGTTCTGGCTTATGCAGTATTGATTAAAAGATTCTGTTTACTTTATTCATACAGACACACACACACGCACAGTGTGTACAGATAAAACAATGCACACGCACACTTCCTAGACAATGCTCCAACACATCAGACTATGAACACATTGATCTCTCAGGGCCCGTCTATAGTTGCTGTCTTAGCAAAAATCATTAGCATAAAGACTAAAAAACAACAACAACCTGACAATACAAAGCCTTGAAAGTGAATTTTCGCACCTCTAGCATCTACAAAGCAGAATTGAAAGCAATTTCTTACATTTTCTAAATAATACGTGATTGCTAGCTAAACAAAACTAGTCAAAATGACGCTTGTGATGCTGATGTGGGTGATAACCATGGCATTGCTACAGTATGCAGATGTTAGGGTATTCTAACCCCTGTGCTATGTAGTTGCTAGGGTGTTCTGGGTGGTTGCTAGGGTATTTTGGGTAATGGCAAGATGTATTAGAGAAGTCCACTCAAAATATCAAATATTCTAGATATCCTCTATGTCTTGAGTCCTTCTTTCAATGTAATTCTAAGAAATTATTCTTTCCCAAAGGTGTCATTCATGTACAAAGCAGGAGTTACACACCAAATACTTAGGGTTGTGGGTTTAAGTCCTAACCCTATCAACAATAATAAGTCTTAGCAAGAAATAATTACTAAGGACCTCATGAAAGTGCCGCATAGTTTCCCAAAATGAACCTACAAATGGTTATCTAATACTGACCTGGCAGCGATGCCACCCTGGCGCAGATTGGAGACTCGGGGCTTGCCGTCTTTGTCGATGCCTCCGGATACGGTCAGGCCCAGGGTGGTGCCTTCCTTCTTGATCAGCTCCACGGTGCTCGTGCCCTTAAACTCATCTATGGAGCAAATGGATAGATGAGAAGGAGAGTCATTGGGGGAGTTGGGAGAGGAAGAGCAGAGACAGGAGATGAGAGGTTTACAGGAACAAAGCAGGCCAGCCGCTGCCATATCCTCTCTCCTCTAAAGGACTCTGATCAGGCGTCCCGGCTTGGCCCTCTCTCACTCTCTCTTTATCTCTCCCTCATTCTACCTCAGCTGGTAATTAGTTATACACTCCAGAGTCCTCAGTGTATGTGTGTCTGCACTTAGCAATAGTTTGAGGACACAACAGTCCCCAGAGGTGAGCTAAATCTGTCAAAACCTTGCTTTGATGTAATCTCGGAACATTTTCACTTGGAAAAATTAAAATTCATTAAATTCAATTCAAAATGAATACATGCATGAATAAATTAATAAGTTAAGTAAATATTTTAAGAGTAATTATAAACAAAAATAATATATATTTTTTATTATACAGAGAGTTTAAGGGAAGTTTGTTCATAGTTATATACATTTTCAATACTTTTTTGTATTCTACTTGCTGTCTCTTTCGCCAGCACTGATATTGCTGTTCAGCCAGACGTGCCACTCCCCTATTGACTGGCTGTCATTCAATCCCTCAGTGGGATTGTCAATGTCACATTAAAAACACTGCATATCTGTACAAGCAGGGCACTCTTTCCCTCCCTCTCACACGCCATACCATCACTACTCCATCAGCTGTCTAAGCTGGAGAAGAAATCAAAATAAGGCATTTGTAATCCCTCTGTCCTTACTGGAGGAAGAAAAAGACAGATTTATATGCAGTCCTTCACTTTCCTTTCCTCTCTCACCATGTCTTTCCGTGTTGGGTACCACAGCACAGAGAGTGAGGGGAAATGAAGCTCCAATACCCCCGAGGCTACTGACAGAACAGAGTCGTTGAGCATATCACAGCAGGAGGATGGCAATAACGGGACACAGGGTACAAAAAGATAGGGTACTTTCTTTAGTATGTAAATGCTATCGTGAAAGGCACTTCTTTCACAACAAAAAAGCTTCACAAATTTTCTGGGTAAACACTGCTGAAGGGTAAAACTACTCGGAAATGACAGCTGTGATCAAACATGAAAGCTCATTAATTAGCGTGACTTGATTTTGAACTTCACACCAATTCAAGTCTACCTATGCAAATATGCCAAAATGAGGCTTCTTTCTTTTAATTTTGTGATTTGTTACAGTGTCATGTTGAGCAGTGCACTGATTGAGATGTATTTTGAAATGTTTGCACTGCGAGTAATGAAAAAAAAGATTCCTTGGAACTGCCAATCAAAATATAGTAAGTACAAACAGAACTTAATTCATTTTGAGTGTTCAAAATTCATATTTCTTGTTGTCGGTCTTGAGAATGACCATTAAAGCATGAACTTAACACTGTGTCAGTCTTCACAAACCTCATGTTGAACATTTTCTGCATTGATTATGAAATCATTAGATCTGTATATCTATTACAGATCCATCAGATTTGTTTTGACTTAAAATTCATACATGATCCGATGCCCTTTGCATGCAAATCACCAGTGCAGAAACATCAGTAGAGGAAGAAAAAGATTTGACATTGCACTCTGCCTCCGATCGATACCACTGCCATATGGACATGGGAAGGGAACTATGTCGAAATGTGACCCGGAACAGAGGGAGGTTCAGCATGGCTCTCAATATCTGGCATGAACATGAACCTCCAGTCGAGCCTGAGGAGCCAAACAGGGAACTTGCAGTGCAAACATGCTGATGTATCAAAGACGGAAAAGTAATTAAAAGAGAAATCAAACTTAAAATGTGCCAAAAGGAACTGCTGAATAATTTAGTGTCTGTGATTGTGTGTGTTTGGGTGATAGAGGCAAAACATCTTGTCATGAGGAAAAAAAAAAGTTATTCAATATTCAAACTGCAGTTAAAGCTATAACAAGCCTTGTGTTATGTGCCAGTCTTTTGATAATTAATTGTAAAAGAACTGCTCAATTTGCCTTCAGCTTTCATCAAATAATTTGATTAAAAAGAACTTTGCACTTCTGGGGATTCGCCTGACAGCGAAAAATTACAGTGGGACAAATTATAAATGTTGCTGTCATTTCTCTCCTCTCATGCGGATGAGGAAAAATGATGGGCCTTACTGAGGTTTGTGACAGCATTAAATTAACTCCCTTTACACGTGGAAGACCAGGGGGGGAAATGTTATATGGTTGACATAACATACCTTAAGTTTGTGAACACAAATGCGTGCAAGGTTACATCAAAAGACTCTTGAAATAGTTGTTCTAACATGATATCTATCTATATGTGTGAGAGACAGAATTTTATTTAAATAAATACTTTTTTTTCTTCAAATTGAATATTCATTCATTGAGAGTCAATGTGTGATTTAGGTGTTCCCTTTTTGAGCAGTGTATATACAATGTAATTTAATTTAATTAATAACTGATTGTGAAATGTCCTATAAACTGGTTCTTAAAAAAAACGATCACAATCCAAGCAAAGCAGCCTCCTCCATGCATGTTGTGAGGCCTGTCACGCAGCTGGACTGGGGGGCCCACTGGGGGTCATTCCATATCCAAACAATTTGTGTCACAGTATGCCATGGTCATATTACAAGCTCAGTCTTAAGCTGTCTGGGGAAAGTGTGGTTCTCTCAGTTCACCTAGGGTTCAGCTTTATATTTCAGCGAGGAAAAGGGCCGCTGGGATCTAATGAGCTGTGCTTTGAGGGCTACACTGGCACAGGTGGGGAAGTTGACAAGTTTATCCCATTACTCGTGGTCTCTCATTTCATTCCATGTCCTCTTTCCCACCTTTCCTCTATGAATGAGGCAGACAGAGCTTGTGTTGCCTTGCCATGTTGCCACGGTGATGAGATTGGCCATCAGCTTTCTCAAAGCTGACAGATTTCTCTGACGGGGTAGAATTCTGTGCCCATCAGTCAGGTATTGAGGGAGAGAGACAGAAAGATTGAGCTTGAGACAGCATGTGCAAGAATGATACAAAGTAGGAGATAAAACTACAGATGAAGTGTATGACGGAGAGAACAAGATACAGACATCCACTCTGCCAATTGAGGCACACACAGGTTAAAAAATGTGACCACTTTTTCAAGCTGTGACAGGAAACGTTAATCTGAGATCGCAGACTGATCTAGATAGCAAACTTGATAGATTACAAACAGAGAATCCAAACAAAACAAAAATGAGGAGACCAAAGTATTATTTATCATTCAAAAGTAAACAAAAATCATAAAAAGCCCTTAAAATCTATTTACTAATTTAGAATAATTTTAATTATAAAATTAAATAATTTAAAATAAAATGCATAATATTTGTATTTATTGTTTTTATATACATTTTATGTAATATGTATATAATGCTCAGTTTTAAATTTATATTACAGCTTTTCCATCATCTAATGCTAATTTCAAAATGAAGTCCATTTTTGTACTGACACTGTTTTGTAATTTAAAATGACATCTTTTTTTGACAAAGAAGTAGAATTTGTAATCTGACATAGAGCTTGGCTGGACCTATGATATCAACAATAAAATATACAGTAATACCTCGGTTTACGAGTTTCATATAAATACTAATTAATAATTGACAATTAAATTCTAAAAATACTTGACAATTTACTGTAATGCACTTCAGCTTTGAGCAGCGTGCGCGGAGGAGATGAGAGGAGGGGGGAGCGGGGAAAGAAAGGATTCAAAAGAAAATGAGTGAATTTATTATAATAGTGCAGAAAACAAACAAAGTGATAATCCAGAGTGAAGGTCGTGGAACATGGGAGACGGGAGACGCAAACGAACGCATGGGAGACGGGAGACGCAAACGAATGCATGGGAGCCGCGGCCGCGAACGAACGGGATATAGGCAGATGATATGAGAATCAGGTGTGTAAGTGCTCAGTGACTGGCCCATTTCACACACACACACACACACACACACACACACACACACACACACACACACACACACACACACACACACACACACACACACACACACACACACACACACACACACACACACACACTGTCATAGGATATTTCCAGTAAAAATGTGCACGACGATGCTGAGCGTTAGGACTTTTTCCACACAAAAATGCACGTGGGTGAGGGAAAAATTCTCGTACAACGATACAATGCTCGTACACCGATTTGCTTGTATACTAAGTCGCTTGTAAACCAAGGTATTACTGTGTATGTTTTCTCCTTCCTTTTAAAAACTGATAGTCGTTGTTCTAATTATATGTGAATATGCATTTGATTATTAGCATTTAGCATTGTGTACTCGTTGTCAGTAAAGACCCAGCGTTTGAGAACCACATACTGTATTTAGGGAAAAGCTGCATTTTCTTTGGGAATTTAGCTCAGACAGGGACAGAAGCAAGGTACAGAATGGAGATTTATTTCATCTGTAACATTGCTCGGAGGTGTAATGAAAACATTTGGTTAAATGCATACTGTCAGTTCACGGTTTAACTCCCCATGAAGGCCGTGGGCGTACCAGCAGGTGGGCTCAGCACTGAATTGGCTATCCACCATTGAAACTTTAGCAGTCAAAATGACAAATTGGGCCATAATTCAATATGGAAGCAGGCATGACTAATGGTTGACGCTGGTAAACATTCAGGGGATGTAAAAACAAACATATTCTGGAACAATTGCTTCAATTATTAAATTACAACAAGGACGAAAATAAATATTAAATTCAACAATGAAATCATTACACAACCGCCTCTTCAAAGGGAAGAAAAATGATCAACTGCAACTAATCAAATTAATAATTGAATATTATATTTTCAATCTGAGAATAAACGATCTGGTGTTTGAATAATGGCTCTCTTTGATGATGTTCAATCATGCAGACTATTACATCGAGACACGCAATTTGGTTTTTGTGTGTTATCAAACTCTATTCAGTGCAGTAAATTGACAGCGGTTCTTAAAGGCTATTTTTTCTTTTTCTTTTGATGGACACCATTTTGAAGACGTACGTGAGAGAGATCAATATTCCCATACGGAGATGATTTAGAAACACTCAAAATGGTGGAAAAAGACCAAAATAACGCACTTCTTTTACCTCACCCTCATCCCACAAGCAAGAACAACTTCAACAATAGGATTAATTATGTGTCTTTTTATATTTAAAGCACTAAATTCTTGTCTGAATTCATGAAAACCATCTTTTACTTGTTTGGTATGCCGGGCTCTCCTCTCCACAGGAGGATAAAACACACACAGGCAAATGAAAAACACTATCTGTTGGCTCCTGTGCCAAACAGGGTCTTCTGGGAGAAAAAATAAGTTTCAGAGCATTTATCATGAAGATTTCGCACAGACGCGCTGAGGTATGAAATGCTATCCCCCACATCTGCCTGCAATCCCTTTACTCATCCGCTTCTGACATACAATTTTAAACCCTCAGAGCAACACCTTGGTTCGGAAGGGTATTTTAAGAGGGTGTTTCGTTAAGAGCTACAGTATGCCACTTTTATGTCCTGTGGGCTTTAAGAGAAAGGTCATGCAAAAATGAAAATATATACGTCATTTATACATGCTGTTCAAAGTTTGTTGTCAGTCATTTTTTGAAAGAACTTGATGCATTCAATCAGCAAGGGTGCATTAAATAGGTTAAAAGAGACATTAAAAGTGTACATAATGTTCAAAAAGATTTCCTTTTAAAAGACCAGTAAATGCTTCTCTTTTGAACTTTCTATTTAAAGAATCACTTTTTTTTATAAGCAGCACAACTTTCAACATTGATAAGAAATGTTTCTTGAGCATCATATTAGAATGCACACAGGAATAAATTGCCAAAATATAGAAAGCAGTTATTTTAAATTTCACAATGTTGCAGTTTTTAGTGTACTTTTGATCAGCCGAGAATAAGTGGTTTCTTTTTCTTTTTTTTCTTTTTTTTTTTACAATTTTCACAGCAAATATTGAAATTTAGTTTAGTCTCTTCTTAATTTATATAATGAAAGAATTGGCCTTAATATGACCACCTGCTAATATTAATAATGAACAAAAAAAGTCAAAGAAACACCCGACAACAAAAACAGCCAAAACTTTCCTAAGAAACTCTGCTCACAAGAAAGCACCACAAACACCCCTTAAAATGAGCCACAACCTCCATTAAACTTTCACACCCCTGACAGCTTGATAACAGACCTCAGGCGGAATGAATAGACGCCTCTGCAGCTGTACCCTGCATTACATGCAGCTCTGAAAGCGCTGAATCACTTTGATGCAACAACATTTTCAGCTTGCAAGCCAGCACCCAATGCCATCCACATCTAACTCATCTGTCAGCAACCTGTCTATCTCACTCATTCTGTGCATGCCCAATGAATGCTAACATGACATTTAAAGAGATGTGTATGCCAGGGGATGTGTATCCAGGCTAAGCGTGAGCTAGTGTTGTAGCAGGAAATTGAGGTTATACATGAATGATGCGTTTGTATCTCTTCTCCAGCAGCCCAATGAGCTTTGGGACGCTCCTGCACTGCAGGCCTCGACTCCCTTGTTTGTTGCTTAAAACATATTGTGATTATAAGCAGTTAGAGAACACGACCCCCGGTGGCTCCATTTGCAAAATTCCAGGTAACAATTTGCTAATCCCCTCATCCATATTAATAACAACGCAGAGAACTAATCAAGGAGATTTAAATGTGCTGAGAGATTGGTGGCGGTGCAAGAGTGGATAGACTTCAGCAATTCTCAGCTTTATTTTGAGGCTCATAAAAACACAGAGATATCATCTTGGAGAGAGGGAGGACACTTGTTGAATTTGAAATCAAGTTATCATGCTATTGTAGCTAAGCCATTTGTTTTGCTTGTGATTTTTACTTGAAAAGTTCGGGAAAGATTTAACCTTTGGCTCACTTTCAGTTTATTAACTAGAATGTAGAATTTGATTTGAACTAATTTGAATTCACAATTCAACAAGGAAATTCAACACAGTTACTTCAACAAACACTACAAAACAGTTCTCAATAATGTCACAAACACCAAATTACAATACAAGAAATCATTTTAATTTTAACATTGTAAAATATACAATATAAGTATATAATATAAAATATATAAGTTACAAATATATAAATATTCATAGGTATATACCAAACTAGATTTTTTTAAATCAGCGAAGGTTTCTGGAAATACGTCAGTAAAAATAAATAAATAAATAAATAAATAAAAAACTTTATTCAAGCAAGAACAATACATTGATCTAATGTGGCATTCATAATGTTACAAAACAAATATATTTCAAATAAATGCTGTTCTTTGGAACTTTTGATTAATCAATCCATCTTGTATCAGTGTCCACAACTGTTTTTCAACACTGTTAATAATAATAATAATAATAATAATACTGTTCCTTGATCACCAAATTAGCATATTAGAATGATTTCTGAAGGATCATGTGATGCTGAAAATTCAGCTTTGCCATCAGAGAAATAATTTTAAAATACTGTATCTACAAATAAAAAAACAGCTATTTAAAATTAAAACTATTTTACCATATTACCGTTTTACTGTATTTTTTTTTTTGGTGAGCTAAAAGAATGTTAGTGCAACATGGGATTCTGGGTAATTCATAAAAATAAGAACTTTTCTTCCAGCAGATACACATTTACATTTGTTACAATATTTATTAATCTTTGTTAATGTTAGTTAATAAAAATCCACCTGTTCATTGTTCATTCATATTAGTTCACAGTGCATTAACTAATCTTAAATACAACTTTTGATTTGAACAATGTATTTGTAAATGTTGAAATTAGCATAATCTGAGATTAATACATGCTGAAGTATTGTTCTTAGCTCATGTTACCTAGTTCAGTTTTTATCAACCACTATGCCACGGTACTTTAGTGTTTGCTGTGAGAGATCGTCAGGTGTGCCGTAGAAAATTATTAAATTCCACCTAATTGGTCTAAAAAATATTTTTTGAAAACTAATTTATCATAAAATACTTTTTTCTTTGTGTTTATTTGATTCCCATTCAAGACACTTTTATAAGAATGACTGTATATTGTTAATATAGGCTACAAAATTTTGTTTTTTAACATTTTTGGTTGGTGAACCTAGAAGTTTTTTACAATGAAAAACTGTACCTTGGCTCAAAATAGGTTGAAAAAAAAAACTGACCTAGTTAACTAATGCTAAAGTGTTACTCGTTACTCATATTGTAAAGTGTTACTCGTTAATTCTATTTTAATTCTACTTCATTATATTCAAATTTGAATTACAAATCTGTATCCTGTGTGCAACCTTGATTCATATTCAAGAACTGAATCCTCATTTTCAAATCTATTCTAAACAGGAATCAGTGAATTCATGAATAGTCACAGATTGAGGGTGCAGTGCAAAATTCATCATCATTCTTGACATGAATTCACTTCCCACCACTCCAGCATATATTTTTAAAAGCAACACTTTAAAAAATTCAGGACACTTAACATTACATTTATGGTCTTTAGAGAATCTAAGCAAGAAAAAACGTTTTCTCGTTCTCGTCCGCTCTATTGAACCGCATCATTGTGGCACATTGCAGTCTTTTAGGCTTTAATTGATTATTTAATTTAATTTGGTTTTTTATTCAGAAACAACTCAGTAAAACAAGACATACACTTAGTGATGTAGTGCTTGAACGATTAAAATAAGTGGCTCATATTCAGCCTGTCTGGAATACTAAATCATTTAAGGACAATGTGAATGGACATTTTAAAGCCATTAAGAAAAGTTTACCAAAGAATACCACCAGCTTCTCTTACTCTTACTACTCTTACATCTCAATTTTATAGCGAGTAATTGTAGTTGCATGAGGCTAAGGCCTTGAGAAAGACAAGAAAAATTGAGCAAATCTAGAAAAAAAGAAATTATGCAACTTCCTCACCTTTGTGAATTTCCCATACAATATTCATTTGCATCCCTCCAGCCTTATTCTATGTCTGATGTACGTGAAGAACTTTGTGATAGTAGCTTCTAATCCCACTCTTGGCAGAAAGTGATTTTCTAAGGAAGCACTATAAGTCGTGCCACCATCTCTGATGCATTCTCCCGCAAAACCATCACACCGAGCTCGGCAGGAGCGTCACAGTTTGCGCCTAATCTGTCTTCAGATGGATGGTTTAATACGGCAGTCCAAAGAGCCCTGTGCCTACGGCGTGAAGCTACATCAGAACGTGGGCACGAGGCCCTAAAGCCGTCATGCTAAACGCTAACCGCTTCTGAAGATGGGTTTGATGTGCTTAGAGCTCTGAACTGAGAGATTATACAGGGAATTTATTTCAACACTCTCAGAGACATTTTTTTTATTTTTTTTAACCTCTAGCATAGAAATGAGCACCGCTTCAAAAACGAACCTCACATTACAAAAGGGGCACTGGGTTTCTGTAACGAGTCACAAGTGAACATGAGTCTAAATCTTGTCACATCAGTCGAACATCGGGATGCGCATTCTCATTTTAGCAGCTAAAACGTCAAATCAATACGAGATTATGTCAAAATCTTCAGAGTACCCACCACTTTGAAAAGATTCAGCCACAGTCTCCAATCAAAGACATCCATTTAATTTTTTATTAACATTATTTTTGTAAAGAAAGTGATATGACTGCATAATTTTTTGTCTAGACGACTCATTTAAAGTCTTTAAGCAGAAGTCTCTAGGTATGAAGTCTTTGATAATCATGAACAAAAGTAAATTCAGTCAAATGCGTTCAGACTTTTGTATGCTAAATACAAAGGACTGAAATTTAAATACGCTTAAGCTGAAATTCTAGAAATTAAATAAAAATAAAGCTCAAAAGAAATATTTAAAAAACAAAATCTATTATAAAATGACTAAAGCACAAAATGACTAAAACAAATAAAAATGAAAATAGAAAATGACTGCATATAGGTAGATAAACTTACTTTAAGGCACATAAAATAAGAACATTTCATAGGCAAAAAACCCCAGTAATAATATTTTCGACAGCAATTTTGGTTAAACGTCACTTTTTGAAGCATAAGACTATCCCACACCCTCAAATAAACCTCAGAACATATTGCAATATAACTGGAGTGATAGGTTAGACATTGTGCTTCGTACCTGGAATGCTCTGTCTCCTAATGGCCAGAGCGCCATCTGGTGGCCTGGAAGGATTGGAGTGTTTTGTGTAGGGCCCCTCATCTGAAAAAAAACAAGAAAAGCTTTCAAAAGAAGGCACTTGAAATCCAAACTTTTTTCACGTGCAACCAACATATACACAAATTCAAAGACACCAAAGAGAAGTGGCTTTCTTCACCAGAAATGATAGCTGCCACGAACACACAGCTATTTCAATGGCCATCACGCTCTCAGAGAGACATATCCTTCACCAACAATCATTTGAGTCTGTCAGCTCTTCGCGCACACACTCAAACACTCTCAACAACACACCGCACTCCCCTGCCAATACTACATTTTAAGCAGAGAACAGTGGCCTCCCATCTGTGATATATGGTGAGTGCATCACCACTCTCCCCGAGTATGAGCAGCTCCAGCTGTGGCCATCCGATTGTGTGCTCTGATTTAGAGCCGTGGAATACTGAGCAGAAGCAGTGGGATTCCCGTCATAATGGAACCCTTGAAGAACAGCAGGACAGCACACTGAGCACTGTTTACTTTAACTGTAGTAGCAAAGCGCAGAGAGACTCGGAAGCAGATCATACACGTGGACACGAATGTAGATGCCCAAGAGACCGTGTTGTGTGCAGATGGAAATTTATACAGTGGGAAAAGCATGATAATTCTAAACATACTGTATCACATCATTTATTAACATAAGTGGGCTGTAGTGTTGAAATTACAAATAGTGCTTGGCGATGCATGATCTTTCTTTTTCTGAAGTTCGAGATCTGAACAAACCAAGCTAACCCCAGTATTAAGATTACATTTGCATTACATTTAATATGATGCTAAAAGGGTTAGTTCACCCAAAAATGAAAAGTCTGTCATTTACATAATTTATTAAATTTAAGCACCTTCAACAAGGTGCTTAAAGTATTCTTTAGAAATGTTTGCCCATTTTGACAGGATAGCATCTTGCAGTTGATGGAGATTTGTGGAATAAACATCCAGGGCACGAAGCTCCCGTTCCACCACATCCCAAAGATGCTCTATTGCAGGGTTTCTCAACCTTTTGCCTATTGCGACCCACTTTTTTTTGTATGACAGTCCTACGACCCACTAAGGCTAGAAATAAATAAATAAAAATAGTAAATAATAAGTAATGAAAAATAATGAAATAATTTGTTAGACCTATACTGTGTGTGCTCATAATTAAATTCACAAAACACTTTTTCAAAAATTAGGCAGACTATGAAACGAACTGATTTATTTATTTTCACTCACGTTCACACATGTTAATGTGACATTTGAGACTGCCGCTCTGAAACGATGATATCCAGACGCGGTGGAATTGGGGAAAGGGCCACTCGTAGTGTCGCACTCAAACTAGAAGTTGTCAGTCTATTCCTGCCTTTTGTTTTCGTTGCAGTCACCGTCGAAAATCCCAACTCGCAAAGATGGGTAGTGCTAAATGGCAGAAGAAACTTTGTTGCACGACTTGCGCGTTCGAAGCTGAGCGACACAATACTGCTTTGCTGTCTTTTAAGTACATCGTGCTTTCGCACAAAGTAATCCACAGGTTTACCGACACATGTTGGATGTTTAGTCTGAAGGTGACGTTTTGATGGCTTCATGGACTCCTTTGCTAAGACCTCACCACACTCAACGCATTGTGGTTTTTCGTCCGACGTAGTAAATCCATATTTAATATACAGTGAGCCCTCGCTACTTCGCGGTTCGACCATCGCGTATTCACGACTTCGCGGACTTTTTTCATTACGTATGTATATATTATAAAAGAAATATATCGCTGATTTTCCGTAAATTTCGAAAATAGACGCGATATATGAACGATATATTCGGCCCCCTCAGATTTTCAATTGTTTAAAATCGCAACTGTGAAAACGGAATTAAAAGCACATATCGCCCTCTGCACAAAACGATCGCAACGCACCCCCAAAGTCAAGATTGGCGCGCTGCGCGTTGCATTATAACTAGTTCTGGCAGAGTGGTTAAGGCGCTAGACTAGAAATCTATTTGGGTTTGCCAGCACAGGCTCGAATCCTGCCGACTATGTTATGCTCGCCCACCACCCCTGTCAACAATCTCGTGCAGTTTTGCACCTCATTTTAAGATGGGCCCCTTCAAAAAAAAAATCTGGCTACTCCCCTGGAACACAGTAAAACTCTCGCGACCCCCTCTGTAATGTTCCGCGACCCACTAGGGTGCTCTATTGGGTTGAGATCTGGTGACTGTGGGGGCCATTTTATTACAGTGAACTCATTGTCATGTTCAAGAAACCAATTTCAAATGATTCGAGCTTTGTGACATGGTGCATTATCCTGCTGGAAGTAGCCATCAGAGGATGGGTACACGGTGGTCATAAAGGGATGGACATGGTCGGAAACAATGCTCAGGTAGGCCGTGGCATTTAAATGATGTCCAATTGGCACTAAGGGGCCTAAAGTGTGCCAATAAAACATCACACCATTACACCACCACCACCAGCCTGCACAGTGGTAACAAGGCATGATGGATCCATGTTCTCATTCTGTTTACGCCAAATTCTGACTCTACCATCTGAATGTCTCAACAGAAATCGAGACTCATCAGAACAGTCAACATTTTTCCAGTCTTCAACTGTCCAATTTTGGTGAGCTTGTGCAAATTGTAGCCTCTTTTTCCTTTTTGTAGTGGACATGAGTGGTACCCGGTGAGGTCTTCTGCTGTTGTAACCCATCCGCCACAAGTTTGTGTGTGTTGTGGCTTCAAAAATGCTTTGCTACATACCTCGGTTGTAACGAGTGGTTATTTTAGTCTAAGTTGCTCTTCTATCAGCTTGAATCAGTCGCCCATTCTCCTCTGACCTCTAGCATCAACAAGGCATTTTCTCCCAAAGGACGTTTTTCCCTTTTCACGCCATTCTTTGTAAACCCTAGAAATGGTTGTGCGTGAAAATCCCAGTAACTAAGCAGATTGTGAAATACTCACAATAACCATGTCACAGTCAAAATGGCTTAAATCACCTTTCTTTCCCATTCTGACATTCAGTTTGGAGTTCAGGAGATTGTCTTGACCAGGACCAACCCCTAAATGCATTGAAGCAACTGCCATGTGATTGTTGAATAGATAATTGCATTAATGAGAAATTGAACAGGTGTTCCTAATAATCCTTTAGGTGAGTGTATTTTGTTTCCATACTATGGAAGTCAAAGGAGCCCATCAACTGTTGGTTACCCATATTCTTCAAAACATCTTATTTTGTGCGCAGCAGAAGAAAGAAATTCACACAGGTTTGAACAATTACAGTTATGGCATTACAGTTATTAACACTTTAAGGCAATCCAATGACTGTGCCCCAATTTGCATACTATCAGTCCTAAATGGTATTTGAAATTAGAATGAGTTTGTCCCAACTCATAGCATGAGTGTCCATCAAGCACACGCACACTGTTCATTATTAAATGATCGGAGGCACAGAAACTTGATCGGAATATCCCTAATTTATAAAAAAGTTTTAATAATATACAGAGCTACTTTTGTATAGAGAAACAGACTTTATAAATGAGACATGCATATTATGACCCATGAGCTTTTTTGACAGTCTAACTAGAGGGTAGAGCAATCGTTTGATAGGCAATTTATACTTGATCATCTGTCATGGACAGTTTGACTTTACTGTGGTCAATGGGCTGAACACAAGTCAGAGCTCCAAATGAAGGCAACATCCCACTCCTGCCTTTTTCCTGAATCAAAGGGAGAAAAAGATCTGAATCAGCCTGTATTTAAAATACACCCACATTAATAAGTCATTTCATGGAAATCAGGGGAGGTCAAAATTAAGAGGAACCTTCTGAAGACCACAGGGGATGAGGAAAAAAAAAAAGTCTTCTCCATTTCCTTTAGTTGGTTACCAGCAACTCCTGGGGCATTTCTGTGTCAAATTAAATGCACCAAATTGTTGAATAAATGAATGTGCTCTTTACTAAAAGCCCCAGTACAACGTGAAATTAAAGCATGAAAAGAGCGCGATGCACAATACTGTATTCAACTTTGTTAAACCATTAAAAGTTGCATTAAATAGACAAGACGAGAATCCATAGTTAAACATCTAATATAATCTGCGAAATATTGACTGATATTAACAAAATATCTCCTATATCTACAGTCCACTATATCCATCTAAACACTATGACCTGTTCATATTTTTTCCAAGGAACATATGCAGCAACAGTTTGTTTTTATTTTGATAAATTGATTTGACACTGGAATTTAAATTGCCAATAGATCTGAAATGAATTTAAGATTCAAACGAGCTTACCTACCCACCATCCTTTCATACAATCTGCTGGGTAGTTCTTACATTTTAAAAAAGAGCCTATTGACTGGCACGGCTTGCCGACTCTGACGACAACCGACTGCTTGAATCTCCCCAGAGACCAGAGCAGACAGACTCATTTAAAATGCATAGAACTGTAAGCCCACAGTGTCTATGAAGTAGCTGGAGAAGAGACGTCACCATCAGCCTCCTCACATAGACCCTCAGATGTTCGTGATGCAAGTGACGACCAGACCATCCGAGGGGTCAGTAAATGGATTGGTACATCCAGGAATCAGATTTCTCTGAATTTACCACAGGTTCAGAGCTAAAAGCATCATGGGATGAAGTTTACCATTATCTTTAATCTGATCATCGGCTTCAAACGTGCTTATAACGCTATTTTGGAAAATCAACACAGACGAGAGTGTGGGAGCAGATTTATTTGTTTTCATTTGGTGAAAAGCAAGAATAATCCATCAGCGATATTCAAAATGCTCCTACATTCGAAAGTTTCAAAGCATGTCATGGACATCTACTACACTGACGTGTAAAACAGCATGTGGGTGTTTTCCATACAGCAGCCCAAGGCTTCACTCCTTCATCAGAGCGTGTTGAATGAGCCAAGAAGAGATGCTGCTTTTATTCATTGTAAAATTATAAATAGTAAAAAAAAAGCAACAAGTACAAGTTTAAGTACAACAAATTACAAAAACTAAAGCTGAAATACATTTCATTTAGATATTTATATCTGACATAAAAAATAAAAAAAATTAATTATATATATATATAAAATTATATAAAAAAATTATATACACAGACACACACGCATATACAGTGGAATCAGTTTATGTCGACGGCCTCGGGTTGCAAAAAAGCATCGAGATAACCAACAGCCAATATGCCGATTTATTTGATGAAGCGATCGGCGTGCTATAAAAATGTATATCCACATACTGGCATATGTGCACCAACTAACATTAGAGATGTACCAGTATACAATAAAAAAACACCTTTGATTCCCGCTACAAACCCTTAATCATATTCTCCAACATTGCAAACAATTTCGTTCACAGCATAAACATGATCACAACACACAAACACATTCGCTTATAACACGGTCATTTCGCTTGGACACAGTTCTGAAAGTATTGCACACGCAGTTACTATGGTTTCTTTACAAAGTCTAAAATGCTTTGTTGCTTTTTGTCTTTAACGGTCTGCTTGAAAACAAATGTTTCTATCAGTAACGACGTCTTTATCAATGTCAATGTAATCTGGGAACTCCTGCACCTCTGTAGGTGTGTAATCTGTGTTGTGTAATTTCGTAATCACTCTTAAACACCAGCATTCGTCCCATCAAAATGTAATTTATTGGATCACTGGAGTAACACAAATAAGTTTGAGGACTCTGAAGCAATGAAAACAGCGCACGCAGCAATACATGACGTGCTGTGAAAGAAAGAGAAGATTAACGTAAAGAAAATAATTTCAAAGAAGAAAAATAATCCACAAAACATTGTGTATTTCACAAAAGTGCTCGAGGTCACAATTATATAACATGAAATCATCAATTACACAACATACGGCTCTTATGACATGACCACACAAACTAATGCGACCTACCGCCGTGAAATCACAATCTGACTGGGCAAACGCAAAGCGGCCGGAAGGACTGAAAAGACCAAAAAGGGTCATTGCATGACGTGCACTTCGAACTCAGCGCATGCACAGTGAACTAGGTACAATAAAATCATGAACATGTATTAAAAAATGTTTAATTTATGCCAACTTTTAATAACTGGATTTTATATATTGTCATTAAACTGAGTCAACCTAAACAGAGTCATTTTTTTCCATTCTTTTCACTACTAAAAAAAAAAGTGTTAGAAAACTGAATAAAATATACAGTGGAATAAAACTCAGGCTCGGACCAAGAAATCCAACTAAATTTTACCTTTTTTGTGTCTTCTGGCACAAATTATTGAGACTGAGATTCAAATCAATCTTGCTGTCAGCAAAATGTGTGGTGTTCAAAAGCTGTTGGATCTCAACAATTTGGCCTCTTTTCCCGAATCTGGGTTACAGAGTTGGAGAGAGACAAAATGAATGAGAGAGAGACAGAGAGGGGCTCATCTTGGCATCCGAGCTGAAGGTGTTAGTACAAAGTGGCTCTCGCCTGTCTAGGTTACACCATCACACAAAACACAGCCCTCCAAATTAAAGCCTCAGTGCTTGTGATGTGCAGATCACACACGTAGAGAAATAAGGCAGCAGAGGAATCAGAGGACAAGACGCATGTGCAGTGAGGAACTGAATGTAGACGTTTTTGTATCCTTCCTCTTTGACAAAACGTATATCTTCCACTCCACAGATGACAGATATTTGTACTGTCATTCATATTTCCAGCAAGTCACATTTGGACAAATATGTAGTCCCCTCAAGTACATGATCTTGATGATAAGTTAATTAAATTAGCAGAATCCTGCTAAACAAACACACAGAAGCGTCCAAATACCAGAGACCACAATAAAATCTGGGAACCAAAATCTAATAATTAGATTAGAGGCAGGGGAAAAAATAAAAGTAAAAAAAAAGCAACTTCGTGACACAAAAGGAAATATTTAGATTATTCAGAATATGTATAAAAAAAGATCAATAAATTATTAAAAAAAAAATCTTAAAACAAACTCACACTATGATGCAGTTATTAATTTATTATAACTACTGTACTAAAATTATTATAAGAATTAGTTGCTTTGGTACACTTTACAATATGATAATTAGTTAACAAAAGCATTAATTAGTGAATGCACTATGAATTAACATGAAATTTTTTTATTAACTAACATCAACAAAGGGTAAGAAATGTTAGTTCATAGGTTCTCATCGCAATATAATGTTAAAAAAATTTGACTACCGGTATTTTAAATTCTTTTCATATCAAGCCAATTTACACACTCAAGGTTGGAGACTATAAAGCATAAAAACTAATAAAAAAATAATGTACAACCAGCAAAAAAAAATCAGTAACAAAACTATAGTGTTATTACTTTTCTAAGATCAGACTTTGCCTGGTGGACAATAAAATGGTAAGCACCACTCACATTTTAAGAAAAACATAAAAATCGAGCTTATTTTGGTACAGACAGCATGAAAGACCAAGGTCAGACATGAGAAGTCTTGCGAGGAACCAATCAAACATCACAAAAGCTCAACTAACCAACCGATCCTTCATATATTATTATGCAGATGACAATCATGCCTGACTGGATAGCTGAATAATTGAACATGCATTCGTTTATGACTTAAAGAGCTTCAAAAAATAATAATGAAGACAGATTCTTTTTTCCTTGGGTTTAAATAAAAATGTAGCTTGCAAGATAACACAATTTCCACACTTAACATGCAATTTTCACACCAAAATATCATCCCTGTTCTGACACATTTAGCAGTTTAGAGAAAACAAAGTCACACAGCAGGATAATAATGAACCGTATTAGCCAAAGCCTATTTTCAGCATTCAATCGCTCATTCTCCCAGTTTCACCATCCCAGGTGGTACTCACCGATGTCACTGCGGAAAGCTCTGCTGACACCACAAAGGAATGCCATAGGGTAAAGGTGCACTACAACACCCAAGGGTCGTCTGAAATCCACCAAACCCAATGGAACCCAAGACTAGCAACGCTAAAGATCTTCAACCTCCACAGCTGTCCAGCATTTGTTTTTGCATAGTTCAGTCCTGTATCCCAGCATGAGGAAATATCCACACAAAATCATTTATACGCACACGCATAGGAACTCAAGCAAGATGTTGTACGGATGAGTGCACCGGTAGGTTCTTAGGCAGTGGGAGTATTAAAAGTGCTGATGATGGCCCAACATTTTACTTTTTCCCTTTTCTATTCTAAGCAAAACCCCAGGGCACTTATGCACTCTAGATTGAAGTCACCGCAAACCAAATGTTGAACCATTAGAAATGTTCTTGAGAGCAACAAGTCATCTTGTTTCGTTCCACCGACGACCAGGTTTGTTGATGACACATCCTGCGAGGTCATCCATCGATACAGGTGGCAAAATGAATAAATGAATAAAACTCTGGGTCTCAAGCCACCAAGCAAGACGAGATGAAAATTTTTGGTCTTATACCACAAGGAAAATGGAAATGTAGTATAAGTTTGTGCATGGCAGAAAGAGGGAATGAGAATGGGACAACATGAGAGACTCAAGCGAAGTCATCATCCTGTCAGGTTAAAGCATGATCGCTCATGCATACCCGTACATTCATTTGGAGAGTTGGAGGACATGAAAGCAAGGTACAGGAACACTTCCTAAAAGCTTCCTGAAAGACTTGAAACTTCTGCAAATTGCAGGCTTGACAGGCTTTCTTTTTGCCAAGAAACCCCTGCTAGCAGACTAAATAATTTGTAACACAAATGTACGAATGAGAGGCACTTTGTAACTTTTGTTGCCTTCATAGCCTTAAAAATAACATGACATTGCTATTGTTCAAGATGATATGATGATGATATGAACAAATAAAAAAGTCTTCAATAAGATCTACAGTACTTTTGTGCAAAACGACTTCAAACTCTGCTTAAAACCAGACTGAAGAGCGTACGCTACCTCAGGGGAAACCGAATGAATAGCTCTATTATTTTTAGCTGTGATCTCAGACTGTGTAAAGTGGAATGACATAAAACCCGCCCATCCAGGTTCAAAGAGTGGAACTACATCATACATAAAGGGAGCAAAAATCCCAGGATCCTCCTGGGCACTGTGGAGGAGTGTCTGCCCATATTCACCTCTAAGTGGAGAGGCGGGACGATCTGGGATTAAAAGCCCTGAAATTTTAACATGGATGGCCTGAGCAGTCAGTTCATTTCACTCTCAACCACTGGTGGTTCAGATGAGGTGGAACTATTGTTGGAATGAGGCGACATCGGGGATAAGAAAGAGATAAGAAGGGACGAGGGAAAGCAAAGCATTTAGATGTTCTGAGAGGGTCTAAATGAGAGTCTCAGACTCAGATCAAAAAGCACTTCACTGACCGTCTGATGCAATTTGCTTGCCATAAATGGAAAGACATTTTTCTCAAAGTGGTCTATAATAAAAAAAAGTAAATAAAACGTTTTTTTTTTTTTTTTTAGTTTTCTTGCAACACCTCAAGCGTATTTGGAGTAAGAGATCCAGTTCAGTAAGACAAAGTTTACTCGTTTTAAAGATACCTTCTCTGAAAACTCAGAGAAAACTCTGAAATATCTTATGCAGTATTGCTCTGAGGAAATATTTGTATAGATGTGGATTTTTTAATATTTAATTTTGTGGTTTTATGTTATATCACACAGCTAAGGGTACATTTGGTTGACAATAATGTAATAGAAACACAAAAGTTTTGCATATTTCATTTCATTGTCAAAACAATCCGTTCGCAAAATGACTAAAAACGTTGTATTATGCATGCCACATCAGTAGTTGGTGATGTCACATTATAAAGAAAAGCTACATACCTATAGAATGAACATGTAATATGCATGCACCGTAGTTTACATCGAGACAATAAAATATTTGTTTTCAAAAGTTAGCATTTTCAGTCAGCTAAAAAGGACGCGTTGAGTAAATGAACACCCAAAACTCATAAAAAAGCTTTCAGTTTTTAGCTGAAAATTGTGTTGTTTAAACGTCGCCTAAGACAAAATGTGACTGGATATTTTACATAAAGTTTACATAATTCTCTTAATTTATTCCTGTGACGACAAAGCTGAATTTTCAGCATCATTACTCCAGTCTTCAGTGTCACATGATCCCTCAGAAATCATTTTAATACACTTGTTCAAAAAACATCATCATGTTCAAAACAGTTGTGCTGCTTCATATTTTTGTGGAAACCATGATATTTTTTTTCAGGATTCATTGATGAATAGAAAGTTAAAAAGAACCACATTTGCAATTACCTGCATGACTAAAAGTATAAATATCTATCAAAAAGAAATCTTACTGAGTGGTATTTTGTTGGTTGTTTTGAGCTATTAAAATGACCTTGGGCTCTGCAGACTCAAAACATGAGCATTGACTTCAATGCAGCATTTTAATCATCAGGCTGTTATAATTTTTAAGAAGTGTGCAGGCATTAGGCACCTGCCGCTGTTACTCCACTGTGCGAACATCTAGGAAAGCAGCTTACGTAATCCTTCACCTCTGGACTCTGGTGCTTGAGCTGCAGCTGGCAGTTCAACACACATTCAAACACTCTAGACTCTCACCCTGACCCAGCCTCCATCACTGAGCTCATTACTGACCACTCTGGACCCAAAGCAGCAGATGATCTCAGAGTAGGTCAATGTGGTTGGTCAGTTGAATTGGTGGTCTGCCAAATGGAGAATTTCAGAATATAAATGAGAAAAAAGTGCTCTAAAGCACGTGATCTCACTTTGCAGTTCCTCATGTATTTGTGATTTTACTTTTAGTAATTTTTGGCTTTTAGTATGACTATGTTAGCTTTACTATTGTTTATAAGCTAGTGTACTCCAAATCTATGAGCTGCAGCTGTAATCTCTTATTTGTTCACACATTTACTATTTTCCACATGGCGAATGGCACATAGCGCACTATATTGGGGATAGGGGCTGATTCAGACAGTGTAAATATGCTTTCCATTGGGGCAAATTAATTCTGTTTTCACATTTCAACACACACAATGGAAAATTCTGTGGAAATTGTCAACACATGTAATGATGCTGCACATTTCAAGGCACTTCAGTGGAACTACCATAATTAAATAGAAGTATACAGGTGTGTCAGGTACTTCATTTTTAATTTTATTTATTTTTATGGTTGAGAGTGACGCTCCTGCACTTAATTAAATGACTTAACAAAATTAAAAAAAAAGTTTGCCTAATGGTGTGGTTTTTAATATTGTATCTGGCTTTCAAAATTTCCCTTATTTGAACTGCCATCATATGATTGTCACTGAAAAAAATGGCATCACATTTTAAAGAGCAAAATGTGCATGAGTTGTATTTTCTGTTATTTGGTAAACTGAAAGCAGGGATGAATGTGGGTAATAAATACAATAAATGTGGGTAATAAATACAAAAGACCATTCATATTAGACAGCCTTTCATTCGCTGAGATACCCCACAGTGGAGCAGACCACCTCAAGTGCACAACCCTTCGGCAGAATCCCTACTGTGGATAAGTGGCTAACTCTTTAGAGTGATTCTACCTTTCATTTCAACCGACTGCGTGTGCTGCCCGTCTCTGAAACTTTATCTGCAGAGCAGGTGAGAGGTGCTCCAGCTCCCTCTGAAGGCCACTGCACTGGGTAATTGGCTGTATGAAGTGTTTGAGAGGCCAATCAATTTAGAAGCTAAAACTCAAACTGCAAGACATGTTATTCATGAAAAGCCAAATGAATGAATCTAGTGAAAGTGACTCTTTGACTTCCATAAAGGGAAGGTGCATACAGCGATTTACAAGATGAAGCATCTTGCATCAGCAATGGCAATACAGTTTTTAATATTTTTTATTTATATTACAGCATGCAGATCTTTAAAAATGTCAGCATTTCTCAGAGGTCTAAAGCAGTCCCCAACCTTTTTTGTGCCTTTATATTTTTATTTCCTTTATATTTAAAGGAACAGTTAACGTACACACACACAAAATCAAATAACTCTTATAACTTTAATCATTTAATGAATCAAGACTCTCAAACTGCTGGCTCTTTCAAAATAAAAGTCCTGCTACTAACATCAGCCAAAATCAAACAGATCAAAATAAAAAATGCCAAATATGGCCACCTATTACATTCTATATGGACTAAAAGCTCAAGTAAATTATGATTGTGTGTGTTTTTTTTCTGGGTAAACAATTGCAAATATTTGAAGTTGTTAAACACATCACTCATTAACTCAGAGGGGCTTTGATGTTCTCAGTAAACCAAAATGTGTTTGATAGAGAACAGTGGGCAACACAAGTGCATTATCTTAGAGCAGCACGATAGAACACTGCCTCACAACTTCAGTGCTCCTCGAGTGTAGAAGAAAAAATAAATCAAAGCAAAGATGATGGTGGAGGGGGAGACTTGCTCACTGGGCAAGGGGAACTAACTGTTTGTTCTCTCTCACTCCTCCAACTCTGGAGGAATCCAAACCGGCAGAGAAGATTGATTACGACAGAGAACATACACCTACTTCTTCCCCCTCCCCTTTGCTTCCTAACTGAAATGAACAAGCCCCATTGCCACCCGCTGCTACTAAATATTGTGTCTCTCTCCACATCAACCCTCCATGCGAACTGTTTTTTTTTAAAGTAAAGCCCACGCAGTCAGTACACAACAAGAATTTATGGGGGAAAGAGTTTGCGGAGGATTTGAGTACTCTTTTTTTTTTTTTTTTTTGTACAGATGGTGACCACTCCAGGGTCTGGATCGATGAGGCAACTGTTAACAGGTTTGCAGAAACTTCACATAAACTGATCTCTGCATGTGCTGACAGTTTGATTCACTAATAACAAGGATTTGGGACGCAACACGCACCAACCAGCTTTCTAAACTTGAAAAGAGCTTACAAACTGTTTGAGAGAAGCTTTAAAGGTTCCCTGCAGCTTTATGGTTTGACATTTTGGCAAAAATTATTAAGACAGCATTTCTAAATATTAGAAAATGTAAATTTACTGTTGTAGTGTAAAATAAAAATTATAATCCTTAAATATTGCGAACATAGTGAAACTGAAAAAAGTCTTATTCTGTTTAATACATTTAATAATAATGTTATTTAATAAACACATTTGCAATTTTCAAGCTAAATAAAATAATTTGAAAATTAAGAGATGCAAGAAGGCCATATTAGTATTATAAATGTACAGTTATACAGTAAAATTAAATTCTTATTTGTATTTCTGTTATTTGTATTAACATTGTTATACTATAACATATTATACATCTCTAAATACTCTAATAAGCATCACATTATTTATTAATAATAATAAACAACAACAATTGTATACCAATACCATGCGTATGTGGATAATAAAGTCCTATTGGTATATAATTTCCAATTTTTTGACAAAAAAAAAGTTTTTGTGAAGCACTACAATCAAGCGCAGCACAGCACAGCAAACAAACACGAATAAATTTAATATAAATCATAAAATACTTTTTCCCAAATCATGCAGCCCTATGTATACGTTTAGTTTAGCAAGAGCACTAGCATTCATACGCCTGTGTAAAAAAAAAAAGAAAAAAAAAGAAAGAAGTGACCTTATTGTTTGATGACAATGTTTATAGTAAACCCGTAGCCAATTGAGTCTACTGAATGTTTATTCACACCGGCTGTTCGGGTTTGCCATCAGCCTGGCTGCGTTAGGTTTCCATGACAGCTGGTTCCAGTTTTACAGTTTGGACATATGGAATCAGATGATTTCGCCCTACAGGCAGCTTAACCAATCAGACGACATGCGTTGCATTACACAACCTGTAGAGAAAGAATGCTGACACCACAAAATTAAGGAAGCTAGAAGACTTACTCTCTGGGTCAGTACACGAATTTTGGGGAAATTAACTATGCACAAGCAACACTGCTCGAGGACACATGCAGTGCAGCTGACACAGGCAAAAGCAAAGCAAGCCTTGCATGTAATGAGCCTAATAAAGGCTTCTGTTCTGAATCATGACTGCTTGTTTGTGTGCACGTACGCATATTTTTAGGACCTGCATTGGGTTGGCGCTAAACTACTTGCTAAATTGGGTGTTATTTCCCTCCAGAATGAACCTAGTCCCTATTGATAGACATCATAATACCAGAGCAGACTGTTTCCATCAGCCATCCAAACCTGCAGCAGGCTTCAAGGCCAGCTGGAGGCCGTCAAGTCCTGCCAAAATCGGACACAGGGCTGGAAATGGCTTAATTGGGCCCGTGAGAAGAGATGGCTAAGGAAGGACTGCCATTTGTAGGTATATTTCTATATATTAACCTGTCTGAGAAGCACACCAGGGGTTTTTCTTGAATTGAGGTGATATTTAAACCCTGCCAGAACTGAAGTTGAGAGGTGCTTATCTGTCTCCCATCTGAGGTAGCACAAAGAAGAAAAAAACATACACTTAACCTTTAGAAAACTCTGTGACATTCATACCCTTGGGGAAAAATTACAGAGAGGCTAAAAAAGCATGGCAATAGAGTGTAGACCATTCAAAATAACAGACTTCCTCTAGGCACAAAGGTTATTCTACTGAAAAAAGACAGGGCTGATTGAAAATGCAATGGACTCAGAGGCTCTCGTCGCCTTGATCGCCTCACATATCAGCTGAACGACCCAATGTCCTGACACTTCATCGGCCCATGCAAGGAAGGTAACGTCACAAAGCTGATATTGCTGACAAGAATTATTTACTTAAGCAGAGCAGACTGTGGAAGGTTAAGGTAAGGGACGAGTAAACCACTAAGTACAAAACTTCAGCACATAACTCTTATACAGACATGAGAGGTGTGCTTTTCAGTTTCTCGGTGATCTCATTCAGTTTTCACCTGGTCAAGTATAAAACTAGTGAAAAATACATTAGATTTCAGCCTTGTTGGCTCTGAATTGCTGTTGGCTACAAGACTAGCCAATGGTTTTGATCTCAAATGAGATGTACTTCTAGTGAAAGCAAGATTTCATCTCAACTAAGTATCAGTTGTCTTGCAGTTAAAAAGTTATATTCTGGAGGTGAAAGTGTTTGTATGCACCTTATTTTGCAACATGGAAGTAAGCTATTTTAAATTTCTGATTCATTAGCTATAGTGCAGTTATCGGTACAACTATTTTCAGAGCCAATCTGTGTTTATGACTATAATAATAAAACAATATGACAAGAAATGCCAATTTGCAAAATCAAGCCGCATAACAGCTTATCAGCATCAGACTGCAAATAATGGTTGCAAATGTGACCATTTGAAATCTTAATTCATGCAACAAAACTAAAAAAGAATAAACTGATACATTAAAATGAAGAAAATCCATTATTTTACAGAAACATATTGGTTATCGTTTAATATATAAGCTCCAATTGTAAAGTTGAAATGACTCTCACTAGAATCACACTCAGCAATACATTTGACAATAATTTGACTATTTTTCATACCAAATCAGGCACACATTTGCGAGCTATGTGAGCGGTGTGAATGAGACTTAATAGAAAGAACCCAGAACACCTTATCAACACACTAAATATCACATCAACCCCCTAGCACATAGCCCAGAGTTTTGCACAGGTAGGAATCTCTCTTAGATAAAATCCTAGATAATTAGTACATTTGTTTCCCATGACAGATATTTTTCCTGGTTGCAAAGGCTGAAGGTTGACACATCAGAACCCTGAACATCACACTTAATGAGCTCTGTTCTCCTATCCTCCATTCCACATGCCATGATTTAAATATAGGACACTCATTGGAAGCTGTCAAATCATAAAACCTCTAGGTTTTACAGTTTCAAAACATGCGCCAATATAACGCAAGAGAGCCAAAACACCACCACCCCCTCTTCCTGGCACTAAATCCAGCTGTCAAGCAAACGTAAAAGGATTGATGGAGGCTGTTCAAAGTGAAAGCGCTGGAGATCAGGACAGACGTGTGCCAGCAGAATGAATAAGAGCCAGATGCGGTGAACATAGAACCTCTCATCTCTGAAAAAAAAAGAGAAAAACCTGACAGAATTCTTTTGAAACTCTAGCCTGGCGAAAGAGCCTGAAGCTCCATGGACTCTTCTGAAGCCATGATAGTTCCTCCGGTGTGTGAATGAAACAAGAAAAAGGTGTGGTATGACTGCACGGCAGTAACTGCTGTTTCTGTGGTTGAATCCTAGGGATGTGTAAAAGTACATATTACTAAACTAGTCTGTGTTCAGTTTCTGAACAACAAGCCCACCAAATGGTCTAAAGATGAAAACAGATGTTATATACACTGATTTAAATTCATGCTACAATTGAATTACTTTTTTATTGTACTATATTTGAAATGTAATTTATTCCTATGGTGACAGCTGATTTTTCAGCATCATTACTAGAGTCTTCAGTCACATGATCCCACAGAAATTATTCTAATAAGATGATTTGGTGCTCAAGAAGCATTTCTTATCATCAATGTTGAAAATAGTTGTGATGCTTTAAGGCTTGTTAAAGGGTTACTTCAATCAAAAATGAAAATTGGGTTACCAAACAGCTGATGGGAAAGATGGTCAATGTCAAAGTCAATGGGACTCATTAACAATTTGTTAACCGCAATTCTTCAAAATATCTTTTGTGTTCAGCAGAAGACAGAAATAGTAAATGATGATTATTATTGAAATCAGTTTCAGAAGCTTATTTCCCAGCTGATAAATGAAAGAAACATTGACAGCCAATCAGAATCCACATTTAAAACAGAGATATTTTGCAACACTTTTTGATCTGCTTAATGTGCCTGTTGAAAATACAGTGGAGTTCGGTTATGTCGACGGCCTCGGGAGTTGCAAAAATGCATCGAGATAACCGATGATCGAGATAACCAACAGCTAATATGGCGATTTGTTTGATGAAGCGATCGGCATGCTATAAAAATATACATACACTGTATATGTTTGCTAACAACAAAAGGCATATGTGCAGAGATTTACCAGTATACAATAAAAAATACCTTCAATTCTCGATATAAACCTTTAATCATATTCTCCAACATTGCAAACACAATGATCGCTCACAGCATAAACAGTCACAACACACAAACACATTCACTCAAAACACAGTCATTTCGCTCTGAAATGCTTTGTTGCTTTTTGCCTTTAACGGTCTGCTTTAAAACAGATGCTTCTGCATGCTTCTATCGGTAACGATGTCTTTGTCGATGTCAATGTAATTTGGGAATTCCTGGACAATGATGCGAACTCCTGCACCTCCTCTTCCAAGATAGCATCTGCAAGGCTTGATTTTTCTGCCATTTCTTCAAGTTCTTCTGTGTGGCACTTGCAACGCAAACTCAGCGCATGTGCAGTGAACTAGGTACGCTGATGAGTCACGAGATAAACATGTGAAGTGGCGAATTTGTCCCCATTTTGTGCTTGAGATATTAGGGTTCGATGACATAAACGAATCTACATTACCGATAAGAAAATGCTAAGACAAATAGGGAGTTTGGCGGTTCCACTTCATAAACGTTTAAAGATAAGTGAACTCCACTGTATTTAAAAAAAAATACTGACACCAAAAATATTCTATGCATTTGTACTATTAGTTCAATACAAGTGTCCGTTTATTTATTTATGCACCTTTTCACAGTAAACATAGATAGCAGGATATTTGGTGGCTGATAATTTCATTCAGAGTATTTTTGTTGACCGTGCAGTTTCTCTCCCTCAGCTGTACGTTTGGTCTTTCTATCTGGTGTGAATCAGAGCTTAGCAGCTGGTTCCCTTAATGCAGCTCTACAAACTGAGCTCTAAATTGTTTTTCAGTTAGGAAGCAGGTGGCCTAAGCCACTCAGCTCAGTGCAAAAGGGTTACAGTGCACCCAGCGACTGCTGAATAATGCAAATAAAATAGTCCCATATCAGAATCAGGGAGCGATTAGCATACCAATTATTACAGTAGGTATGGGGTGACACTGCTAATATCAGCTGCCACAAACCTTGATGTGAACAAACTCAGGCAAACATAGAAATAAATGTATGAGCACACAATCTCCCACACAAGCACAAATATACAATCTTCAAAACAAACAGACATTTTTCCGTGGCTGGTTTTAAAGATATAGCCAGATTTTTCTGCCCACCTTGTATTCCAGAAAAGCAGTACAGTTGTGAGTGGCATGCGGTTGGCTTGACTCATTACCATACATGCAACTAAAATATAATTGGCCCAGCTCGCAGAACACCTGCCGAGTTTGAGGTAGGCATGCTTGTTCCAGCTGGTAAAAAGAAATTATGGAATAAATTAATTAAAATCAACAGCCTGTCAGTAGCATACCACCATTCAGCTTACAGCAAATCATCATCTAATTAATATTACGTTTTAGGCACCAATTTCTTTGGAGTAAAATAAAGAGGAAACCAACACCGCATGGCCCTCTTTTTCATTTTCTGACTGAATGCCTACAAATGTGTAACAGAGATATAAAACCGACAGGCCATGGCACCATAAATGCCACTACCAAGACAAATGCTGTACACGCCTAAGGCCAGGAACACTAGGCGATCTCAAATGAGATGACAATTCATCAACAACAAGGGCTGTATTGGACCCTGGTGAAAGAAAGAAAAAATAAAGCTGTTTTTCCTTTGGGTAGAGATCATCTACATTATTCAATACTCTTAAAAAAAAAGTGGTTCCAAAAGCAGGGTTTTGCAGTGATGCCATAGAAGAAACATTTTTGATTCCCCAAAGAACCTTTCAGTGAACAGAATTTCATTCCTAGTGTGAAGAACATTTTAAAAACCGAAACTTTTTCCACTATAAAAGAACCTTTTACGTTTCCATGGTTGTTAATGTTAGTAATGTCACATTAATACTTAAAAGCTGGTTCTGATTGAACAAATAATATAATATATTGAAATATGTGCATTTATGCCTTTATTTAATACATGTACGTCAGTCTGTCATTATTGCAAAATAAAGCCTTCAGGGCGATGCAAGGCCCCTTTTTTTCCACTTTGACCACCTTGATTATCCTTTACTTTAATATCAATGCCTCTTACAGCTGAAAAGCAGTCACTAACATCAGCACATAATGCAACAGTATGACATTTCTGATGTAATGAAGATTACACATTGCTTTAACCTTTTGTGGCCAGAAAACCATCAGCCTATCGAAAGCCCAACATCAGCGTCCATTAGCTTTATTCCTCATACACTCTCATTTCACCTTAACAGACGACACGCTGACTCATCATGAGGCAAATGACTCTGCCTAAGAGCCTAATAACACACACACACACACACACTCTACTACATATATACAATTATTAAAGAAGACACATTATTTTGTTATTGGTAGGATTCATGTCTGAGGTTGAGGGAGGGGGGAGCATACACAACGTACCCAATTTATTTCCACATTTGAAAGAGTACTAGATTTGAACTGAAAATGTCATAGTCACAGTGATTTCTGCTGTTCAGACTGTCAACCACAACACAACTGTGCCATATGGGGGAAAAAAAAGTGTCCAATTTGGGACACATTCAACCATGTTGTAGATGCAGATCCCAGGAGGCAAGATCCACAGGGGAAACTATATAACCGACACACAACAGTATCGTAAATGTGTCATCATGGAAAAATCAGACATCAACACCTGCAACTCCAAGTGTACACCAGATACTTTAAGACCAGAAATCAGCACATACAGAAACCAGTACCATCCAATTAGAAACTGGTTTGTGCGTGTATGAAAGGGATCAGCATTCTAGCTGAAATGTTTGTTTGTTGTTGTTTGTTTTGTTTATTTTCACACAGCCAACTAGGTATTTGCTTATCTGATTGAAGTCAAAATGTTTAATAATTTAAGACAACACCCTTTCCCATCTTTTGAGCAACACAAACCATTGCTAGTAAAATATACAAGAAATAATTCATTGGTGTAACATTCCTCAAATAAAAACCCCCTCTTGTCGTTTCACAGTGGGCAAACTAAAAAAAGCAAGCAAGAAAGAAAGAAACCCACTAGTCCAAATGCAACATGACATGCAACTCATCATGATTCAGTTAAGTTTGCACTCCGGATGCTTAAAACAAACCCTGCTGACATCCGCCTGTGTTTCCCAGGCACACCAGGATCAACAGTATTCCCAAATCACAGCACGAATCAGTGTGCCTTCAGGTAAATAATTAACAGAGGAGACTCTTTCAGCAGACGCTAAGAAAAACGACAGCAGCATTGTTCTCCTCCAAGTGCACTAACTGACCACCAAACTACTGCTCTCTACTGTTAAATATTAATGAGGGGGGGGGGGGGGGGGGGGGGGGGGGAGCGATACTCCAGTGCGTCTTTTTTTGCCCCAGGCTTCATGCAAGAACATTTCAAAAGAAAGGCGGGGGTTTTGATGGCCATCGTTGGTCCGTTCCGTTGCGCTCCATCAGGTCCGGTGACCCCTCTCTGCGTCTAAATGCCCTGCGTAAACGTCCGTATATCCTACAGCACGCGCTCGATTAACGGGGAGGGCTGGCTGCATAAGATATTATAAAGCATGAAAACAACCGAGACCGTACCTTTGTTCACTCTCCGCAGTATCTGGCATCGGCATTTGAAAGAGACGGCTATCATACTAGCTCAGCCGAAGTGCTCATCCAAGGGATGCGATGAAAGCGATTCCTCGCACACGCATAGCACAGGCGCCGCGTCCCACAGGAGAAAAGCAGACTCCTTACGCGGTGCAGAGCTCGAATCATGCACAACGTCCCTGCAGCGCAGAGATCCGTGCTTTATAATGGCAAATCATATTTTCCCCAACACATAAAATCCAGTGGAAAGCGCGCACAGCAGAAGAACACGCTGATGCGTCTCGTCGGAGACTCGGTCTGATCTGAATGGGCTTTTAAAGTTAAAGTATGCTCGTTGTATTCACGGGCACCTGGACACACAGCAGCAGACACGCGACTCTTTCGTCGATAGAATATGTCCGAAAATAACTTTCCCATTAAAATGCAGCAGCTATTTGCCAATACTTTTTTAAATCCTTTATGAACGCATGGTTTCAATTAAATCAATTCATTATCATAAATTCGAAATGAGCGTTATTAGATTTAGAATGCATTACTTATAAAGCTGTGCAGTTTATAGTCCCCAATACCCGGACAAGAATGATCCCCTTTAAGCCATTTCCGTAGGGATTTTAGAATAGATGTTCTGAATTTGATTGAAACCAATTCAAATAATTCTACACTGAAATGACAATTATACATATATAAAAGAAAGAATCATTTGGACATTCTTTTTCATATAATACAATGTGCTGTCAAATTGATTAATCGCATCTAGTAAAAGTTGTTTACATAATATAAGAGTGTGTGTGTGCGCATGTATGGACGTGTGTGTGGGTTTAGACACATACATGCTTACACACACTTATATTATGTAAACAAAACTTTTACATTAGATGTGATTAATCAATTTGACAGCACATTGTATTATATGTTATTAAACAACATTTATAATATTCATAATCTTATTATATAACCATTTGGGACAGAGGGAAGTTATCATCATCTGCTTGTTTTTTTAGATGCTCATTTAGATGCTTATTCAAGCTGGAAAAATGTAACCTTATATAAGAGCACAATTAAGAGCCTATCAATTCCCCAGAGGAAAGGGCTGAAAAATTATCATTAGGAAAAAAAAAATAGTCAATTTTTTTTTGTCACTTCAAAAGTACATTGAATATTCAACAACAATAAGATTGTTTCCCACTTTCAAATACACATTTTTGTTAACTGGTAATTAGCTAATACTGTCAGTTCCCTTATTTGTGTTATGCCAATCATACATCCTTAATTGGAATCAAAAGTGATTGATTGGTGTGATTCAAACGGCAGTGATGCTGTGCTCAATACTGAGCAGCAGACCTTTTTATAACACAGATAACATGCATTTAGGTCAGTGATGGCATATCTTTGCATTATCAGACAGTTGGAGGCACGATAAGCCTAGCGACGAGGGACTGGGCATTAAAGGGGTCTGTCTCTGTGTATGAAATAGGCCTGAATGAGTCTTTAGCATCAATGAAAGTATTAAGGTCATCGCCGCCGTACTATGTTCCTCCCTTGATGCTTGTAAGAAGAGTCTGATATAACAACCAAACTGCTTGTCTGAGATCAAAGTGTGCGAGCTCAGGGTCTAATCTCTCTTTTTTTATTCCCCTCATTTTAATTTTGTCAAGCTTCCAGGTTGACAGTCCAGCGGAGTGGATCAATGTTCCTGAAGAGAGGGATGAGGTTTAGAACTAGGATTATGCATACTGATCAGATTACAGACATACAAGGATTTGTCTGTCCACTTGGATAAATAATGCTCTGGACTATCACCATGTCAAGATGAGAGGAGCATTTTGGGATGCCATGCATGCGGTTCTCTGTGGGCAGAGCATGCAAGGGCATTGCAAAGCCTGTCTGTTATGTGGTTAATTTGATCTGCACTCTGGTGTTTGAAGGCTCAGAGGAAATGCACTGCCTCGAAGAGAAATCCATTGTGCAGGAGGAGATGGGAGCGTGATGTCAGCTCTGTGCAAATTTTATGGAGATGTCAGTGATCTGAAGCACTCTCCCACTGTTTAAGACCCACAAGTGCCACATACGGCCCTCCTCAGTGCGCTCATAATTAAAGAATATGGCCCAAGAAGAAGCTAATGGAGTAAACCAGTAATTTCCATCGTGGCCTAAAATGAAAAAATAAAAAATAAACACAAAAATTCTGAGGCAAATAAAACTTTAAATCCAGCTTGACTCTATCCCAAAATACTCTGCAAGTTCTAATTTATGCATCCCACATGAGAAACCCACAAGAAAAATGCTCCCTGTTTGGGATGTACATTTGCATTTAATATTTAATCAACAAAGCATCAGTTTAAAGACTCCATGAAATGGCTTGACAAGAGAATTTTCATTCTTTGTTCACGTCATCTTTTAAATTGTCAATAAGAATGTTTTAAGAATTTATAATAACGTATCTAACAAGACAAAATGAAAATTAAAAATTAAATACACAATGACTTTTTTTCTTTTTAGATAAACTAGAGCTGCACGAATCGAGATTTAAAATAGATGTCACAATTCTCTCACGATTCTGAATAGACAAGCAAAAAAAACAACATGTAATTTACTGGGATCTGACAAAAAGCAGTCTATTTAAAAATGATTAATTTATTTTAAGATATATTTTTTTAAAGAATGATTCAATGACTAGCTCAAAAAGAATTGTGTAGTTATTACTGAAAAAATGTATTTTTGAACAAATCTCTTGAATGTATGATTCACTGACAAATACATTTTTTAACAGTCATGTGTACGTCACAGTGTAATGATGTATTTGACAATTTTTAATTGAGGAGTCAAGCTACTTTCAGAAGGTTGTTATTAAGGGAAATCAAAATCCAAACCTACATGGTCCTGTGTGACCTCAGTCTCAATTATAGGAACCACACGTGTGAAACATTCCTAAACAACAAAAAGTCTCTTGTTCTTCTCCCAGGATGACGCAATCAATTTTCTTGGGATGAACAGAGGCAATGGCAATCAATCCAGTAGGATGCTTTATGCTTTATAATTACAGCTCTGAAGGTAACAGCTTACTTGAATGGGAAAGCTCTCCATAAGGGTTGCTGTTCCCGCATTTACATTAGTGTGCGTATGAATGCATTTAATTGGTGGGTGTTAATGTGCATGGATGCACGTATGATGCCACATGACATTCTGTTGCTAAGGTCTGTCATTAAACAAAATGCTGAACTGCAGTTGGACAGATGGAAAATAGACGTTAAAACAGTCCCTTTGACTGCTTGCTCATCATAGAGAAGTCAATTATTATTCCCCTAAGACACTCCTTTGAACCTGCTGACTTGGAGGTCTTGGAAGAAAAATTCTCTTAATGGCTCTCCTGAACAAGAAATTTTTCTTAGTAAATCTGAAGGATTGAGAACAGCTTTATGAAACCATTATTGCTAAAAGGAAGGAAATGTCATTCCACCAAAAGAGGATATAGCTTAGCTCTTATCATAATGAATGCTGTATATCTTGAGGTCGGGATTAACCAGACCATGAAAAATCAGCCACCGTGTTTTAGACAAGCAAGCTAGAGGCAGGCCAGGAACATTTCCCCTCACAAAGAGTAAAAGCAGTGAACTATTATAAATGAGCAGTAAAAACCCTTCAGCCTGTACAGAGCCGCAGGAACAATGGCGGGAGCTGTCCACCAGCACCGGTGCTGAAATGGCGAGGACAACCGTTGTTCCTTCTGTACAACACCAGCGACCTCACGCGGTGAAGGGGTGAACTGCACTATCAAAGTGCTCTATCTAACAGATTTAATGCTACAGCAATGTCCCAATTCAAGACCTATTTTCAGTAAATCAGGCATTAATAAAATGTAGAACTCTTACATATATAATTATATTTTCAGCCTACATATACAGTGCACATCCCACTCGACTGGACTGAAACCTGGGCTGTGTGGGCCATAAGAGTTAACAAACATGTTTGTAGGAGTAGCTTGAAATGATACTGGAAGAATTGATTTAAAAATGAGTACGGTACATGCTGACTCATTTATACTGTGGGCTGTAGTATGAGTCAAATAAGCCATCCCTTTTGAGAAATAAGACCCTGTCAATTGATATTAAGATTAATTAGAGCAGCCGATACTAGTCAAATCGCCAATAAAACAGTTGTGGTGATAAATGTAGCCTGATCTTCACAGGCATTGAATCTGACATGGTCTTCAAACTTTTGTTTGATTAAATAGCTACTGAAATTGTGGCCTTTCTATTAGCCTAACTAATCTTTCATATGCTAATGAAGAATGATTTTCCCAAGCAAATCATTAAAAAATATACCGGTATATTATTTGGGAAAAATCTAATCTTATTTTTCCCCACTTATAGTTAAGAACAGTCATCGGAGAGCATAATAAAAATGTAATAAGATATGAAATAAAAATTTAAGCAGATTTTATGTTAACATAAACTGCTCTAAAATACATAGAAGATCTTTATTTCCCATCTTACTTTAACATTTCCCATGGATCTCCAGTTTGAAAACCCCTGAAATAATAAACAAATTTTGAATCTAGACTGCATTATTAATTTAGGTTGTATTTGTTTTACGGTTCTATATTAAGTGACCATATAGCTGGCACAATAAACTAGGCACATAGACATCAAATCTCTCCTTTTTCTTTCACTATTGTAGTTTCAGCTAAAGCTCTATATTGATTCTGTCTAATGGAAGCAAATTGAAGCCATTATGCATAGAGTTTGCATCACTTTGTGACGCAAATGAGATGCTGCTAATGCTGTCTTCAGCATATTATAATAAGAAAATGTATATTTTTGTTTATATGGATATACTTCTTGCATTGTCTCAGTGGCTGGGAAGCCAAACACATCACAAAAGGGTGATGCAACTGCATTACTCAACTGAACTGCGTCACAACCCCAATTATCTGTGCAACCTGATGGATGGAGCAGAAAGAATCTTGTTCCTTGGTTTACTTGTGCGACCCCATCCTCTCATTAACATTTCAAGACTGGTAATGCTGGACCCAACATACTGCTATTTATACTATAATAAAACCCTTCCTTTTTTCTCCAGGCTTATACTACTAGTATGATGAGTGAAAGTCTAGAACTACAATAACCATTATTGTTACAATAACCACAATGCCTCTGCACTTACTCCAGATTTCTCTCAACATGTGGATGGTACAGGTCAGTCAATAAATGGAAAACAAAGTAACTCGCATTACTTATTTGATTACTTATACTTATTATGAAAAGTAACTAAGTTACATGTTGTAAATTGTAATGCATTACTTTAAAAAAGTTATCTGGTTATGTAACGTGTGACTTATAATGCATTACGCCCAACACTGCAAGACCGATACAGAGACAAACTCAGTCTTCACATCAGATGGACCATCTATTGAATGTAAGGTTTACAGCATAAATGGCCTGAATCTGACTGAAAATATTATTTTGAAAGACCAAAAGCGCACAGATGTCCCTGTCAGACAGGCTTGTCTTCCAGCCAAGGTGCAGTAATAGGTCTAGTCAAGCATAAGCATCTTACAGAATTGACTTAAGTGGCCTTTTTCAGGATGAAAGAACAGCAAGAGAAAAATACACTGATATGGATTTAAAACACAAGATCACTGAATGTCGCTACACAAGTGAGCAAAATTAAACTCTTCTGGCGGTTCGGAATGTCGCAATCAGTTCCATTGTTTCAGGCAGATTGTACATCAAGCCTGATGAAAAGCTGATGACGGTGATTTCTCAACTAAACATGGCCCTGTTTCCGACAGGAAGCCGATAGAAAGAGTTAACAAAAGAACTTCCACCATCCCCTGCCTTTGAAGGCCACATCAAACATGCTGTTTGCTCAAGAAGTCTCTCTCTCGCTCTGAAATATGACACACAAACCCTTGTAGACATATCACAATCAATCTTTGATCCAAGTAGATTTTAAATGCATCTTTGTATCTTTGAAAAGTTCCTCGATTATGAGATTTAAAAAAATAGCTTAGCTCAAAAAAAAAACAAAAAAACAACAACAACTAACTAACCCTGAAGCTGTTGCAAAAATCAAAGAAACATTCACATGGTCAGTCCAATCAAGTTAAATTCACACTAAAAATGTGGTCATCTATCCATCTTCATGCGGCTAAAAATCAATAATAGTGGAAATTAATATTAACGTCTAATGGTATCACTAGAGACATGTTTAAAACAAATACTTTTGAAAAAAAAATCAAAAGAAACTTTACTAATATTTGTAAATTCTGGCAAAACCAGTAAAAACATGCACTTTTTTGCAACCCCTGAGGCCGTCGAGATAACCGTATTCCTCTGTGTATATACAGTGGGGATCGAAAGTTTGGGCACCCCAGGTACATTTTTTTATTAATGTGCATAAAGAAGCCAAGAAAAGATGGAAAAAATCTCCAAAAGGCATCAAGTTACAGATTAGACATTTGTATAATACGTCAAAAAAGTTAGAATTGATTTCCATCATTTACACTTTCAAAATAAAAATAAAATAAAAAATGGCATCTGCAAAAGTTTTGGCACCCTGCAGAGTTTATAGCATGTGCCGTCCCCTTTGGCAAGTATCACAGCTTGTAAGCGCTTTTTGTAGCCAGCCAAGAGTTTTTCAATTATTGAGGTATCTTCGCCCATTCTTCCTTACAAAAGTCTTCCAGTTCTTTGAGATTTCTGGGCTGTCTGTCACGCACTGCTCTTTTAAGGTCTATCCATAGATTTTCAATTATGTTGAGGTCAGGAGATTGTGAAGGCCATGGCAAAACCTTCAGTTTATGCCTCTTGATGTAATCCACTGTGGATTTTGAGGTTTGTTTAGGATCATTGTCCATTTGTAGAAGCCATCCTCTCTTTAACTTCAGCTTTTTCACAGATGGCATCAACTCAGCGTCCAAAATTTGCTGAAATTTTATTGAATCCATTTTTCCTTCTACTCGTGAAATGTTCCCGGTGCCACTGACAGCAATACAACCTCAAAGCATGATTGATCCACCCCCATGCTTAACAGTTGGGCAGAGGTTCTTTTGATTCAATTCTGTGCCCTTTCTTCTCCAAACGCACCTTTGCTCATTCCGACCAAAAAGTTTTACTTTAACCTCATCGGTCCACAGAACTTGTTTCCAAAATGCATCAGGTTTGTCTATGCTCATTTGCAAACTTCAAACGCTGATTTTTGTGGTGAGGACGTAGAAGAGGTTTTCTTCTGATGACTCTTCCATGAAGACCATATTTGTACAAGTATCTCTTTATAGTGGAACAGTGTACCACAAATCCAGTGTCTGCCAGATCTTTCTGGAGAACGTGGGTTTTGACTTGCTTTTCTCACAATCCTGCGAGCTGTTCTGTCTGATATTTTTCTTGGTCTTCCAGATCTCGCTTTAACTTACACTGTTCCTGATGACTGCCATTTCTTAATTACATTCCGAACCAAGGATATTGGCATCTGAAAACGCTTTGCTATCTTCCCATAGCCTTCTCCTGCTTTGTGAGCGTCAACTATTTTCAGTTTTCTAGACAACTGCTTAGAAGAACCCATGGCGCTGATTGTTGGGGCAAGGTCAGGTGAGTCTGAGCATTTAAAACCTTTGAGATTGACATCACCTGGTCTTTCCAGACGATGATTGAGAACAATCCATGACACTGTCAGGTCTCAGCTTTCCAAAGGGGGCGGTGCATGCTGAAAACTCTGCAGGGTACCCAAACTTTTGCCATTTTCAGCCATTTTTTTGTTTTCTATTATTTTGAAATTGTAAATGATGGAAATAAAATCTAACTGTTTTTTGACATATTATAAGAATGTCTAATATGTAATTTGATGCCAATTGGAGATTTTTCCATCTTTTCTTGGCTTCTTTATACACAATAATACAAATTTTTACCTGGGGTGCCCAAACTTTCAATCCCCCCTGTGTGTGTGTATGTATATATATATATATAAATAAAGTTTTTTTTTTTTAAATCACATATTTTGACAAAAGAAAAAAAGTTAATAATTCACAAAAAAAATTCAGTAATGCCATTTAGATAACATAATATTTAAAGTTTCTGTTGATTAACCTAACCTGTTTATTAACTTTAAATGAACTAAATATTTTAAGACAACCAGGTTACTTTAAACAATCATTTGGTAATGTGATGGGCTCAGAAGGTAATACCATAATAATGATAACCATATTCATGCACAATGGCATTTATTGTACAGATACTTCTGGCGTCTATTACAATTTTATTGGTCCAAAACATTTCTGCTTCATTACTTCAAAATATAAACTTTACTTCACTCTTAAATGACCTTAATAATCACACTGTTGCCTAACACTTAATAACAATTACTCCCTAATCTACATCAAATGACAGACATATACATTTTTCCAACAGCTCCTATTCTCACCTTGATTGACAACTTCCTCTCCTGCACCTGCCGGTTCCTTCTCAGTGTGACAAGGTCTCCAGGAGAGCGGGACCCCGGTCCAGCCGTGCAGCAGCCTTCGCATTCTGCCTCCAAATCTAGCTGTGAGCTCTGGCTCTGACCTGGGAGAACGATCCCTCAACCTCTGCGCCTCTCTAATCGACCCTCTCCTCTCCTAAAACAAGGGCTAATTGATAGACTAAATACCATTGCACACACAAAATCTCTCTTGCCTCCACAAGAGGGCGGCAAGCTGGCATCGTGCACATCTAATTTAGGTGTAGGGGATTTTCACAAGAGCACATAAAGGTGGTTGCCATGGAAATAGTGCAGTTGGTCTCAAAAGGGCAGACTTGAAAACATTAGTGCATGGCTTACAGGAGTTGACAGGAAGTGGACCATGTCGCTGGCAAAATATGGGAGCAAAAGTCCTCCTTTCCAAGAGTTTTTGTACACAAGTGTGTGTGCGCTGAGGTGAATAATATGGAGGAGCTTTGAACAAGCCACATAACCATGCAAATCACTCATGAATATTATGAATATAAATGATCTCTGTGCAGGGTGGCTCTGCACCATATGGATTTAGAGGGAGGATGGAGAATAGGATAACCACAAAGTGTAATGACTTGCTCATCTGACTCAGCAAATGCACACAGCAGTGTTAATGCACTACGTAGCGTGTTTCATTGACTCTTTTCCCCATCACAGTCGACCGTTGCTCATGTAAACACCTAATTTAAAGGTCAGTTGACCCAGAATGCTTCCTGTATATAAGACCAGGACACAATGAACCACTGCAGTCAAGGGAGAGGGAGAGAAAGAGAGAGATGGGGGGGGGGGGGGGGGCGAGGGTTAGGCACAATTAAACAGGTCAATGTTGACTGATCAATCGAGCTCTTAATGATGTTGAGTTCGCTGCAGCAAATGGATGTGCCACTGACATTTTAACAGAGGTAGTGCTTTATAAACCATCAGATGAGATGGATATGGAGATGACAATGGCCAGCAGAGGGAGACGTTTTACTTTGTTATTTCTAGTGACAAGACTTCAGTCAAACTCTGAAGAGTCACCTCAGAAAATAAAAAAAATAAGACAATAAAAAAGGATTAAAGATATAAATAAAAGATATACACAGACTTTTGAACAGCTTGGTTTCCGGTTAGGGGTCAGTAACATTAAGAAATCAATGCCTTTACAAAGGAAAGGTGACAGTAAAAATAAAAATGTCAGAAGAACATTCAGAACAACAGAAAACTATTATTTAGAATTACAATACAATTTTAGAACGTTGGCATTCTTACTGATCTAGAAAAAGCGTATAATAAAGTAAACTTAGCTTGATTTTGTTGATATTCAATATAACCACTCAGCCCAAGTGAGATGGCTGTGCAAATACTGCTGGCATCAGGGACAAGCATGGCCATAATGAAGGAATGACAGACAGCGCCCATCAATCTTCGTCAATGTTATTACAGAACACTCAGCTCGGCTATCAGCATATCTGCATTTAATCAGGATCAAGGCCACCCAGAGGGCAGATGACTCTCTCTCTCTGCTCTGTCTCTGTGTGTGTGTGTGTGTGTGTGTGTGTGTGTGTGTGTGTGTGTGTGAGAGAGAGAGAAATAGAGAGAGAGAGAGAGAGAGAGAGAGAGAGAGAGGCAGGGAGTTCAATAGTCCTATGCAGCCTTGGACATCTATGCTGATAAGAGCCCTGATAAAATTTGACCTCTACCGTGACATCGTGCAGATGCTCTACTGCTGTTTTATCCTACACACATCTGCTTTTCTGTGACACAGCTCACAGGTCCAGCTTGAATTCGAAATATTTGCAAAAATTTTAAACCACAAAAAAAGTATATATATTATTAAACAAAAACAATATTATATGTAAAGGATATATTGACAGACAGACAGACAGACAGACAGACAGACAGGATTAACCTTCAGCATCAATGTCTAGCTCAAAAATCTTCCTCAAAAGTAGAGGATTCAGGAGGGAAGCAATCAGCTTCAAACTCTCATTCAGATCCCACTTTTCATGATCCAATCAATTCCCCATGGATAATATCAAGTCCTAAGTTTTCCTCACTTAACAGTTTTTCACCCAGAACTATAGAATTTCAACAGGAGTAAAATGGTTTGCTTCGCAAGCAGTCAAAATCAACATTGAAAAGTGTCACCATTGCACTTGACTACATTTCATGAAATGGTTTTGAACCAGTTTACAAAATGTAGCACCCAGAGTGTGACAGTCTCTAAGCTCATGGGTCCTTTAGTCAGTCAGACACTATTTCCATAGCCTTAGGGCTGTAGGTAATTGCTAGCTGGCCTCCAGCACCAGTAAAGTAAATCACATCTCAATTGGTTTGTCCCAGCCGACTGACATGAGCCTAAAAGAGGTGGATGACCTCTTTACACCACAGCAACTGTCTTAATGTGAAAAATACAATAACTGCTAATGGTGCATTATGGGTGCAGTTGGCATCCCTCTTGCTGGTTGTTCCTTTAAGCCATAAGGCTTTGACAGGGGAAGCCAAGCAGAGAGTAAGACTGGCATTATGCAGTCCTGCCACCCCCATGGGATATGCTGATAAGCACTTCCTGTGCAAGGGGGAAGCGGTTATTTTCAGGGCTGCTATGCACGCCTCTTCTTTCCCAACCCCCAGATCTTATTAAGAGCCAGCCAGCTCCACATCAAATGATTTCAGACTTCACAGTGCCTCCTGAAAGATACTCCAGAAGGCATTTAATAGATTTAGACATATTTTGTCAAAATGGATTAAAAATAAGTAAATAAATATTTTTGAATAAATATCCAAACGAAAAGCCATGAAGGTGCACATAATCTCATAGACAATTTTCCAGACCAGAATTAAATGGGTCATATTTTTTAAATAAAGTTCAGATTTCCATACAACAAATTGGAATGACAGGCCTATAGCAGTTGGAAGTACAAAACACAAACAGGAGGAAGTAGTTCCTCCTCAAAATGAAAATTGTCAATTTACTCACTTTCATGAAATTCAAAAGCAATATGATATTACACATGGTAGTTTGAAGAATGTTTTAACCCATTTTTGTTCACAAGTGGGGTCCAATTCATTATAAGACTTCCATTATATGGACAAAAACAGATTTTTGAAAATAATTTATTTTCTCATCCTACAGAAGAAAGTCATACAGGTTTGGAATGACATGAGGGTGAGTAAAGGATGATTATGGGCGAGATATTCTTTTAAAATAAAATGCATGCTATTAGCATGCAATTGATGTTACCCATGCATCAAACCACTATCATCAGTAACTGCCTGTAAATATTGAGTCTTTTGTGGTTGATGTCATCAGGTCATCATGAAAAAGACCGGGCTCTCATTGATTCACAAGTGTGACAGACAATGACATACATTAAATATTAAAGAGACTTACCTAAATGGTGCAGAGGCAACAATGGCGGCAAGATCGAGAGGGAGAGAAAAAGAGAAACATTATATTAGCACTTTTATAGTTTCCTACCAGAAAGAAAAATCACAAATAGATTTCTTTATTATATCAATCAATTATCCAAGAACGATATGAGATTGAATTCTTTATCCATCTCAATGAATGTCTCAAACTGCACTGAGAACCTATAAAAAAAAATCTTTTTGCAGTATGAAGTAAAACATTTTTAAAGACTAAATTCATCTTATATCTCTATTCGTACTCTAATATCAACAATTTCTTTCATCTCTGTATTTTCATTTCTCTCAAGGAAGAATACTGGAGTTGATACTTTAATGAAACATAACCCCTTTCAAATCACAGATCTCTTTTCACAGGAACAGACAAGGCATCAAAAAGCAAAATCAATACGTTTTCGGATAAGCTTTCAAAAACAAAAACTATCTATTTGCACCAGTTCTGTATAAAGAAAGAATACTGTGGCTGCAGTTTTGAGTATTCAGAATGTGTGTGTGACCTCTGATGTTCATTCATATCATCATCCCACCTCAAATAATGGGGAACTTTCTGCTGGAATGACTCCAACATCTAATAGTTTTCCATTTCAACGCACAGGACACACTATCCACCATCTTTCACGCACCCAAAGGGAGAAAAGAAGTGACAATTTACATCTTTCAAAATGTTTTTTCTACCCCAACGACTTCAGTGCTCGTGGCTAAAAATCCTCAAGGCAGGAGAAGAGAAAATGCCACATGATTTGACAATCAAATTTGCATCTTGCTAATCTAAATCTGCAAGCACAAACAAATCAAATACAGCATGCGTGCGGTGAAGAAAATTAGCTTTGGGTCAGTGGGAAAGCACTTCTTGAGCCGCCCATAATGCAGCCCACTTTAATGACTGCATAACTCAAAGAAAAAAAAAAGCCATCATCTCAACAGCATAACTGTGGCCTAATGTGATTGTGAATTGCAGCTTTAGCTTGTTTACTTACCTCTAGCATGCTGCAGAGAGGTAAGAGTGTCTTGGCTAAAGATGACTCAATATAGAGACATGACAGTTGATGTCATCTCTCACTCATTCTGGTGAGACTGAGGCTAATGCTCCAATCTAACTGAGGATAAAATGTCATTTACTAGCAGCGCAACCTTATTTACACAACTTGACAGCTAGTCCTTAAACCCCATATTGCAATGCGTCATATCAATCACATCTCAATCATGGACAGAAATTTCCCTTGTTGAGATGGTCTCTAACAGTTTTGGTAAAATAAAACAATGAAATAAAAAACTGGTCTTGATATAATAGGATGGGTGGATGATGGAAGTTATTATATCGCAATTAATTTTTTCAAAGATGAATACAAAATAATTATGTAAATTCTGATTTCATGTTGACATTAAGGCACTGAGACACATCACTGCATTTTTACATCTCTAAGTCAAAGTACAGTATTCCTCTTTGCTGAAAACTCTGTCACTATGTACAAGGCAAAGCTTTCAAAGTCAAAGTAAGGAAGTGTCATATGAGAGAGACTAACTACTAAACCCCTTTCAGTTTCATGGATTTCTGCTGTTAGTTAAAGTGCAATGAGACTTAATGCAGGATAGTGGGCGGCCAGTAAATCCAGCGAACCATTCTTAAATGAAAGCCAACAGGCCCTCGATTTCCTTCTATCAGTACAGTTAGGTGAGGGTAAATGCAGTCCTTGAAAGCATGCTGGGCTGAGCAATTTTACTTGGCGACAATGTTTAGTTTTAAGTGTCTTATCCGGAGTTTATCGCAGAGGGAGATTGTTCTACCAGTAGAGATGGCTGCGACTCTTTGTCCTTTGGACATGGAGGACTGAATTAACTTTCCCCTTCAGTAAACACTGGCTTGCCCTCCAGTCCAAGCAATTAATCCAGCATGGGTAACTTCTACTGTCGAGGGAAATCAAAAGTTACTGTTGAAAAAACAAAAGAACAACAACAATTGCCCGACTTATCAGATGGCAGGCCAGTTACATGGTTGCTGTGCATCATTTTTATATATAGTAGGGTCCAAAAGTGAAAGACCTTTTTTATTACACACATGGTTATTCTCATTTATCACAGTTTTGAAAATAAAAAAGGTAAGCTCTTTATAGTCTGTGTCTGAAATCATTCTTTTGAATAAGTAATTATTCTGTGACTGTAAAAAAGGTAAGCTCTTTATAGTCTGAATATCTTTTATTATTATTTTTTTCTAGACATACTACATTAATTATGTGACCTATCAGCATGAGTTGTGTCAATTCCCTGCCATTCACAATTCCACTACTGTGGCCTCATGGGACAGTAAAAGAAGTACCCATTTCTGAAGAATCAGAGAATTCAGACATACTATTTTCACATACATTTATCTACTTTTTAGTAGGGAAGTAAGCGACTTCAAATGCAGCCTCAATGTATAAGACAGTGAATGCAAAGTTGCAATTCCCCTGGAGACACAAACATAACTTTAGGTAAAGCGGGTGACAACTGTGATACAAATCTACAAACAACTGCTTGTGTGTGACACATTAGTTTGTGCTTGTGTGTGCGAGTGTGTTAGTACGAGGGAGGAGTGAAGATAACACAGACGAGCCCTCTGGCTTTGAGATGTGGCCGTGCATCTAAATGAAGGGCAGAGAGAAAGGCACTCCAGTTCCTCTGCTAGAGTGTTAACCAGACTACAGTCAGGGAGAGAGGGAAAGAGAATGTGCTAGCCACTCGCTATTGAACCCGACCATCCTCGGGAGAGATGCCGGAGGGAAAGACATTAATTAAATCTGATCCTCTGCTTGCACTTGAGCCACGACTGCAATCATCTGCATCTATATTATAGCACAGACAGCCAGTTTCAGAGGAAATGCATGATTGAACTCAAGACACGTCCTAATGCAAATATTGTAGACCACATGCTGACTTGGAACAATGGGGGATCTTGCACCCAGAATGAAATGTGTTGAAGTCTGAGGCTTATTTTCTCAAAGAACCAACTATTTGGACAGGGAGAAACAATCAGACTCACATGTAATGCAATCAATCATAGATTAATGCGATCAGAATTTGTGATCATCCAAAAGTACATCACGGAAATAACTTGGAAAACCAACCAATAGATTTATGCTTAAATTTGAAATGATTAGCTGGATCACTGCATGAAAATAACAATATGTATCCAGTACATATCTGTACAACATCTACACAGATCCATTAGGCTTTATATATGAAAATATAGCACAAAGGTGAAATGCATTGCATGCTGGGAACAGCACATCACCTCCTCTTCTCAACTGAATCAAGGGCAACATCAAAGGGCCAGTGGGGGTCTCTCGATTCCCAGTGGCCACCTCTTACATAATAAATGACCACTGAATGATCTCAGCATTCGCTTGATTCTTGAACTTCTTTTTTTTTTTAATTTTCTGTTAAAATGTAACATTGCAAGGGTGAAATGGCAGCAGGACCAAGAGGGTCACTGGATTCTTCTCATGTATACGTTACTATGTCAAGTTTTATTCATTTTAAAAACAACAACAAATTAATAGAAACATGGAAAAGCAAAATCATAGGTGCGATAGCCCATATAAAAAAAATTAATTTTAAGAGTTTAGATTTTGAATTACAGATATTTCCAAATACAGAATATCCAACATACGGGGGAAAGATATTACAGAAATTCAATGGAGAGTTTACTCAATACTGCATCAAATTAGTTTTGGTTAGAAACTCGAAGCCAATAAATTACTTTATCCCACACAACACCTAGAATAGCTACATACATAATTTGCAAACGTAAAAAACAAAACAGAAATTAAGGGGTCAGATATATTTATCATGTCATGTAGAACTTAAGGCTGTGCTAAAACAAGGCTTTGACCTACATGTAGACACTTGCTGTGGGTCAACGGTGTAAACCCGGGTCAGGAAAGACCACACCGCATGGGAGAGACGGTGAGTGACGCATGTTGCCGTTTTTGACTTAAGAGCAAGCTTAGGTCAATGTAGCCCTAGAGACAATGCACAACCCTTCTTTCAAAGGGACCAGTATGTGTCATGTCAGATTAGGAGATAAACTAAAAAATATTAAGGTAAGAAAAGCAATTGAATTATGATTCTAATTCTGATAAGCAAACTTGATACAAAGGAATGCAATTAAACCCAGGCCAGCAAATAACATCAAGCAAACAACTACGCAGATATCTCTACTGTGCAATAAACTGCAATAAACCAAGACATCCTCAAAGCATATTTGAACCCTGTTCTTACAAGAAGCAAAACAATATTGCAAACACGTTCTATTCTACGTTTCTGGGCTATGACAGACAATCAGTAAACAAGGTATCAAGGGTCTTAGAAGTATTAAGTGTTGTGGTCTGGCATTGCTGAAAGCATCTGGTACAAAGTCCACATTTCCAACTGAAGCTGGAGGCCACAGATCTGGCTGGGTCTAACATTATCATGTCACCGACTCATCGGGGCTTCCTATGGGGTTCCAGAGTCTGCAATCTAAAGTGCACTCAAGGATTAAGCAGATGTGGCAAACATGGCAGCACCGTTATCAAACACCCGCTGAGAGAATCGGACGGGAAGTGACAGAAAGTGGGGATGGTGGTCAACAAAGACACCAGAGATGCAGCAATACAAAGATGATGATGAATGATGAGCAACACCTGGTGCCAATTGCTACAAACACTATCATTATCTTCTGAAAATAAGTGCTGGTAAGAGAGATTAGCACTTTACAAGATTTATATTTACACAACCTATTGAGAGCGTACTTGGAGGGACTCTTAACTGTTTTTTTTGTCTTGTTTTTTGTCTTGTTTTTGTCTTGCGATTACTCATCGCAGGGGGAGTATGACTTCTGTGTAACTTGTCCTGCACTACTCATTGCTTCATCTCACCCTGTCTTTCCTGGGTCCTTGTTAAAATCCCACACGCTTCTTCTATTTACATCCTCGAAAATTACACATTGCATAGTGAACAAGGACAGCTGTCCTCTAAACTTTGCAAACATACAGGTGCACACACAGACGCACACAAAATCATGTGCCTTGATGAAAATAGCGCACACTGTTGTGACAGACTAAGCAGCTGAAATAGCAGCTATCTCATTAACATTTCACCAACTAGCATCTGCGCAAAGGACATTACGTAAAATCTTGAAAATCACTACATCGTCATCACAAGAGCAAGAAAATAGAAGTGTCACAGGAACAGTTGACATTAGTACACGGATTTCAACCCTGGGTGTCAGAAATGGGCACTAGATTTTTACTTTTATGTCTTTTGTTCAAACAGATGATCACATCATAGAACCAGTGCAATACATGTTCAAAACATAAAAGTGTTTTAGTTAGCTAGCAAAGTAATTGGCCTGCTAAGTTGACATTCCATCACGCAGTCCTTGCCATTAGCATGCTAATCAACTACTGTTCTGGGGTAAGTTTCCCAAAAGGATTGCTAGCAAGTTCGGCTGTTAGCAACATAATTCAACGATTCAGCATTTCCTAAAACCAGTTTCAAGAAGCATTTGCAAACATTGTGAGATTTAATATTGTGAGATTGGAACTACTGCTCTCAACCTGTGGTTAGAAGCATATATACTTGGAACCTGCACTTGAGCAAAATAAGCAAGCCTCTAGTTTATCAAAAGAATGAAAGCATGCTAAAGAGTTCACTTATGCAAATATCTCAGAGAATGAGATAAGAACACACAACTGAATCAAACATCTGAAAATAAAGCAATACAACAGAGAACAAGATAACAAGCATCCCTTAAATGCCATTTAAAAGAATAATTTTTCATTAATTTGATCGCAAATCAATTTATCAGCAGTTATTACTCCAACTGTGTAACGTAATTTATGTGAGGATGTGAGATAAAGTTACAACAATAATCGAAAAACAGTTTTAACTAGTTGCTTAATTTCTCCACATTGTATTAGTTAAGCAGCGAGTTCTCTGTATTTTAAATTGAATTGCTATTAAACTTCGGCTTTGGAATGGTGGAAAATTGTTGGCTAATGCTGATGAGATTATTAGTTGTCCACACTAAAAGCACTCAATTACAATCAGGTCCTACCACATCTAAGTACTCTCAAAATCAACTGCAGTGCAGGTGTGGAAGCCATACTAAAGCCCACGCATAACTAGATTTACTTATCACCTTCTTTTTCCAAGCAAAGTCAATTTGTCTTGTGTCTGCAACTTTTACATTTTCCTCACAAAACTCACAAAAAAAGACAGTGAATATGGGTCAAACTATGTCCACGTTCACAGCAGCAAGTTCTCTTTCAGCAGCCAAACCTGTGGCAAGTGAAGGGCCCTTATACCATTTCAGCCACACAGAAATGCAGCAAGCCACTTAACAACCTCAGTTGTTTAGAGCAGCAAGAATTCTCCCCAGCGCCTGAGGGGGTGGTAACAACCTGAAACTTTTTTGTTCCATTCCCTCACAGTGGACAGACCTCGTAATGGTCTCCGACAGACAGTTAAAGGGCAGGTGTGACAATGACTCAGGGCTCTTATCAATACCCGCCCTCACATTCTTGTCTGTGTACAATGTAGCATAATTATAAACGTGGGCCTGCTGCTACCAAGAGCTGTGCAGACAGAGATAATAGGCGAGAAGAGTTGTTTACCGTGCAAATAGTAGGAGCTAGAGCAAAAGAGTGAGGGAAAGAGACAGAAAGCTGCAATAGAGAAGCACAGCAGTTCTACTAAATTGAGCAGGGTAGCTACACAAGGCAGTACTTTAGGCACTGCAGGCTTATTCTGTAAGACCCGATTAAAGTAAAAACCAATGCCAAGCTATAGATTTTACGTCGATATTAACTGATTTCAGCACATTCAATTTACAGAGTTATGTCATGTCAAGTCATGTCATTTTCAATTTGAGTTAAATCCTTACATATTTGCCCGATCACATGAATATAGCATGTATTGTGTATTAAAAGATGCAAGCAGCTGAGAGGAACCACCACTGGCTCGGTGGCATCTGCAGGACGGGAGGTCCATCACAAAAAATGTTTAATGAAGTGAAATACTGAAACAAATGTCGTGAAAAATATATTTACATTAGATATAGGTATCGAACATAGACCGATAGAAAAATAGATAAAACTACCGGTACAAATAATAGATAAAATAATAGATAAAGCATGAGACAATAACTGAAAACAGAGGATTGAGTAGGAGTGTAAAGACTGCCAAAAATGGACTAAAACTGACTGAAGACAGAGGGAAAAGAGAACAAGGAGGAAAGAGTATGAGGAGGAGAGCAGATCTTGATGTTTCTGCACAGAGAACATGGCTGGAGGTGAAGAGCGTTTTTGAGGAGCGAGTGACGGGTTGTTCTTTGACAGCTCCGCACCAGCCCTGGTGAAAAACGAGAATGGCAAGAACAGCAGTGGCAGATACGTGATAAAAATATCAAGGTATATTAGAATCTAGACTGCAGAGCAGAAGGCAAGTGTTCAACAAGACATTGCTTCATGTTGAATGACACTGTACGCTTAATGAAATTGTATTGAGATGTTTTTTTTTATTCATCATATTACAAACTCAAAATGGTCAAAATTATAAAAAAAAAATTTTTTTTATTATTTTTTCTAGTTTTCACACAAAATGGTTTGACTGCTAATCTACCATCATAATTCCCCTGCTGTATTCATGCAAAAAAATAAAAATAAATGAACAAAATAATAAAAGGTTGACATTCAACAGTCAAGTTTTTGTTATTATTGTAGGTAGCATAATATAATATTCAATCTAATATATATATATACACATACACAAACTTTATAAAACATTTTATTATATGCATTACCATCATTTAGTCATTTAATAATGACTATTTTGTGAAAAAGCAATTTGCTAATTGTGATTTAATGATCATAAACTCAGCTTTTAAGACATCATATTTATTAAGAGACTACAGGTTCTTAATTACTCTTTAAAAATCCACTTGTCACACCACAGGACTACTTAAAAACTAAAAGTGAAGAAAAGTTGATTAAGAATGTTGAAAACTCAAATTAAACAATGATCAGACACTTTCCCCTATACAGAACAATAATTTCAAGTGGGGGGGTTGCAACTTACCCCTTGTGTTTATGCGTTAAGCTACATCAGGATAATGTGACACTTCAGATCAGTCATTTCACACAGCTACACCTTGAGATTGAATCTCACATGGCACCGGAAAGTTTTGAGAAGCAGAGGTGGCGTATATGGAGCGGAAATGGCAGCCTTAATCAAACGGCACTAAAATAAGAAAACCTTTAACCGTTTTAATGAGAAACATCCAATTTCTATTTCTGGTTCACTCAAATCTTCCTCTCCAAGTAACCAGCATGAGGTTATCAGTGTAAGACTGGAGAGAGTTTAAAGAAGTGATGACCTGATGTTGCTTAGAATCAGGAAAAGCAGCTATGGCTTGTTTCACACTATTCTTTTGGAGTCAATTTAAGATTTTGACATCAAAAACTGACATCAGCTTGAGACTTTGCACCCTTGCACCCCAAGAAAATGATTTTAAGGCAGATATTAACATATTTTGCTGCAGTGTAAATAGGAAATTTCATTTTACCTTTCCAATCATTCATTTTGCCATTAATTGTAATAATCCAGTGATATTTTTGTATGCACAAGGAGTCAACAGTTCTTATGCTCCACACGGAGATCTGATCTCACCATCATTGGACTACCGGTACATGAAGAAACAAGAACTCTGAAAGAACTCTGGAAACATCGCCAAGACATTTTACAGTACTGCAGTACTGTGAAAAGTTTTAGGAACATGTAAAAATGCTGTAAAGTGAGGATGCATTCAAAAATAAATGTCAAATTTATTTTATCAATTAAATTATATTATCTAAATCACATCAATATTTGATGTGGCCACTCTTTGGGTTCAAACAGCTTTTGTCCAGGTACACTTGAGCCGTTTTTCAGGTAGTTTTGCAAATCGGTTTCTTAGACGTTGCTGCAGTTCTTATTTAGTTATCTCAGTTTTTTTTTTTTCTTCATGTACTCCAAAGATCACAGATCTCCATGTGGAGCATCAGCTGTTGTCAGAATTCTTGTGCATACAAAAATATCACTGAATTATTACAATTAATGGCAAAATGAATAGAAAATGTAAAAATATAAACCTATTTCCTACTGACACACTACAGAAAAAGATATGAATAACTGCCTTAAAACAATTTTGTTAAATTACTAAAGTGCCTAAGACTACTAATACTTTATTAGTAAATGAATTTACTAATTTAACAAACAAACAAGAGGTGAAAACTTTAAGGATTTTTGTTAAATAAAGGTTATATAAAGTACCTGCATTATAGCCTGATTTACTGCCTTGTATACTTTAACTTTGCCAACGTCTTCAAAATCCATATGATATTTTCGTGTGAAAAACATTCATATACTACTCTTAATAAAGCACTCAAGTTTGGTGCTCAAATGATAGATACACTAATATTACAATTCTAATAATACCAATAAACAAACATACCTACTTATTTTCATGCTTTGATAGCTACTTTTAAAATTCTATACATGAGGCCCAGAATGAGAAATGGGAGTATAAAAAATATCTAAGCAATGGATGAATATCTACAAACACACACAACAAACTCCTAAAGGTGTTGGAGAAATTCATCTTTACAGCCATCCAAGGGTATAAACACATTGTAAACTTGTAGGTAATGAGCATCTTCGCAGAGGCTCAAAGCCAGAGCGAGGCTGAAATAATTGTGACCTCTAAAACTATACATGTGCTGTATCCTAATCACAGAGCACACAGAAAGAGTCTTTGAAAGGCCCGTGTGTCAATAAGCCAGCAGCTATGCTATCAAATGACTCATGTAATGTGGGGAGAGAGGTAGCAGCCACAGGCACAAATGGAATAGAATGTAAAAGCTTTAGGCCTCAGGTAAGCAAAGAATTCTTAAAATAGGCTTGTTTCTGTGTTCTGCTTTTGAAATCAGAAGGGTAGGGACGGGAAAATGTGACTCTACGCTTATGCTTTGTCTCGAATTTCTCTGTTCTGATGCAGTGCTGCATTACAAGCCACAGGTTTATTGTGAGCAGTGGCAGGTGTGTGAGAGAGAAAAAGTAAAACGAATGTCAGCAATTGAAAGAAAGTGTGTGTCGATTTGGGAGAAAGTGTGCGTGACTGGACTCTACAGAACACAATGATGTCCATGACCCAAGAGCTGTCCATGACGCTAAATTATCAATGAGTCTCTCCGATTAATATCACAGCCGAGTGCACTGACCTTTAATCCGCCTCTCCAGCAAGCGCTGTGCTTGGCCATCCTATCACCTCTATGGAGAGCCTAGTTTTCATTTGTTACACTGCTATCTACACATCATTCTTTACCACTGTAGAGTCAAATGTGAGATAGTATTTTTTTCCACACAACATAAAGCATGAGTAATATGAAAATGAACGTATGAAAAGCAAAACCATTCAGCTGTCATACATCTTTCACATTATTCAAATTCTGGCAGAGCGCAGTAAAAACATTATCTAATCTACATCTACACAATTTACTACTAACTACTAGATTAGAATATAATATAAATAAAATGTAATGTAAAACGCTGTATATTTATAATATTGGATCTCCCAAAAATGCTATATATAAATATAATTAAGGTCATATTTCTATAGTGCTTTTATATCGTTAAATCTTTGCTGTAATATAATCTTTTACCTTTTTCCTGGAGTATGGCAGACTTTTATCTCAGCTTGGCTAATTAAAACAACTAATAGTGTTCAAAAACTGATGTTGTAACAATATGTAATAATGTGGCACGTATGTACACACAAACAAGTACACATCAGCTTGAATCTCAGTGCTTCTCGGCAGGCCAAACCCGTCCAGTTAGTGGAGCCTATTAAGATGAAAAAATAACCCGATGTCGCTTTATTCCCTCTATCGTTTTCATCGCTTCATGCTCCCCATCTCTTTCAGACCTCATTTCCTTCATGTCAGTCTTCCACAGAGCTTATCCTGTCCTTTTATCCACTCTCTGTGTATCTCTTTCTAAGCGTAAAGTGTTCACTGAAGTATCTGTGGGTGGGTTGCAAGGACTTAAAAGTTATTAATTTCCATGAGAAATTGGAGTCATTTTTTATGCATAAATAATCAATACACTTTACTTGATTTGGAAATGGAGCACTGGTGTTAAAAGAACCAATTATTTATTCTTAGAGCAGTGTGAACAGTTTTCAGAAAGTCTGCTCACGTGTTCTGCAGAAGAAAGTCATAAAGGACTGAAACAAAACGAGAGTATTCTGTCCATTACTTCATTGCGGAGTGATTGTTTTTCCCTGGAAACAATTTCAGCATTCAAATAGATTCAAGCACTTCCTGAGAACATTTCCCACTGTTTTACAGAGAAATATCAAGCTATTATTTCGAGAAAAACCAGGGTGGTCAATCATTTCACACCTACTCCAAACAACAAGTCACAAAAGGAAATGGAAAAGTATTCATATTATGAGACATGCACAGCTTCTTGGAGCAAAACCCACAAAAGATAAATCATACAACTGAATGAGCCCATTTCAAAAACCTCTAAAAAAAGCATAATTCACCCAAAGATGAAAATTCAGTCAATGCTTGAGAGTTTCTGGGACTCGGAATATCCATAGAAGTGTTACTAGAAAGTTAGTTTCTGAAAATAAAAAGGTTTACACATTTGCTTTGGCCCTTGTTTTAAATGATTGTGTTCCATTGTTGCCATTTTCTGTTGTCATTGTACAATGTGGGGACGATTCGGAAAGCCATTGCCGCTTGTATATATACATTCTTTTATTTTTCTTATTTGTACCTATATTCCATTCTTTGTCTAATTTTTCATATTTTCTTTTCCTTTTCTTATTTGAATGAGTAGTAAAGAGTGAGTTATGATCAAGTTAGGGATTTTTATTAGTTGAAACCTTTCTTTACTTTTCCATAGAGTAAGGATGAATATTGTCAGATAGTTGGAGCCTGAGCAGAGTTCAGCCTTGGAGAAGGTGGGTGTGTGTGTGTGTGTGTGTGTGTGTTATATGGTGAGGTGATTAACTGGCACCATAAGGAGACGGAATGACTTGTTGTTCTGGACAATCGGACACCAAGAAACGCATTTCTGCCATGTGCAAGGTCAATAACATGTCAACCATGTGATCAACGAAGATCACGCTTCAGACTGTCTTCTCTTGTGTGGAAAATTACTAGTTTTGTTCATCTCTCTCTTTCTTTCTTTCTTTGCCAATCAGAATCATTTAAACGTCATCATTGACGTGGTTAGTATCCTCTACGAAGTCCTTGTGAGACCTGCATCTGGCTTCTGCTGATGAAACTGCAAACTGAACTTCACTAAAATGTATTCTGATGACTGCTTTTCTGACTCATGGTCTTCATTCAACATATCTGGTCCTCGGGTCTCAACTGTAATTCCCCTACAACAAGCTGGATGTGATGGTTGGTCGGTGTAGTACTTGACCTTCCTCTTCTCCACTGTGATTGGATAGCTGAGTCAAAATTGACAGTGATGATCGCTGCGTTTTTCCCAAAGCTGAACATTTTTCAACTCTTGCCAACAAAAAACAAACAAAAAACAGCTTGAAAAAGATACTTGATACCTTGTCATACTTTTAGTGTTTTGAAAAATGTGGCGTTACCATTGAAAACAACGAATAAGCGATGGTGGACATATGGGCCTTTCTCAATCCTCAAGTTTTTCCAAACCTGTAAGACTTTATTGTGAGGAAATGTTCTTAAGTTTGTTTGGAACCTACTAACTTTCACTGTGTGGGTAACATCATTGGAAACATTATTCAAAATATCTTTTGTATTCTGCAGTATAGAAATGCAGAAATGCATACAAGTGTTGGGGTGAGTAAATATTCACAATTTTTATGTGAACTGTACCTTTAATTCATTCTGTCCTGTAAAGCTCCCAAGCTCTCTGAGGTAGCGCAGTATGAGGCACTTCCCTCACAAAGGCTACATGGAGAGATGCTGACTCACACCTTTTGTGTGGGCTGATTGAAGAGCCAGGTATGTAGGAAACGCACAACAAATTGGTTTTTGGTTTAGAAAGGCCCTTATGCTTTTTTCCCCCTCATTTTAAGCTCTCTTTTTGGGTTGGCTAAGAAGTCACAGTTCGAACATATTATGAAAACCGACAACAGCATTTTACAAACACCCATACTTTATCACACAAAAACATACACTGCATTAATAAAAGATTTCAGTAGAACCAACATAAAAAGAGACTTAAAATACAGTACATATCAACAAACAATTTACAATTCCTTAATTTCCTGTCTCCTTTATACAAGACCTATATGTTGAACTATTGAAGTCTGAGTGAAATCACAAAGGTGTCTAGAGCAGGTTTTCTGAATGATGCATGGCTGAACAAATCCCATTTAATACCCGAGTGCATACAGGGGTTTCAAGCATGGCCAAATTCATAGCAATTATCTTTTTTCCTGCCATTGCCTCTCCATCCAATTGAATTAGTAAAATAATGAGGTGGAATTGGAAACGCTTAATGACTGTCGGCACTGCATTTCCTACTCCTTTTTTATTTATTTATTTTCCAACTTTGATGTTCCAAAATTAATTCCTTTTATTTCACATGACTGGCATTTAGATTTGCTGAAAGTTTTTCATTGAAAAAAAATTGTAAATAAAAACACAAAAATGTTAAATAAGAATTATAAAACTGTATTATTATTACTACTATTAATAAATTATTTTATAATTATAAACTTATATAAATTTATTATAAACTTAATATAAATTATGTCCATAAAGATGATTCCTAGCATTGGCTTCAAACCTAAATGCATTTAAAAGCACCTTAAAACCACAGAGTGAAAACCACCAATGTGCTATACAACTTCATAAGAATAATACATAAATAAAAATGTTAACTCTTATTAGAAAAAGAGACTTAATGGTCCTTACTACGTAGCAAGTGTATCTAGAGATGGGTTTTACCTATTTTTACAGATGTAGAGGATGCAACAGACATTGGTAAACTATTCCATAACTCTGAGGCAGATGGTCTTGCGATCTAAGAAATCTTTGTTAGCAAAGACAATTTATAAGCTCAAAAATATTGTTTGGTAACAGTCCATGCAGAGTTTTAAAAGTATAGAAAGTAAAGTGAAAAAGGTACATGGCATCCAGGCACATGGCATTTCAGTAATCAAGGCTTGAAGAAAGCACCCTTAGAAAGCAATTACTTTCTGCAGATCTCTGAAACACACACATATACATACATAGCTCAATTAGGGAACAATTAATACAATTTAACTCCAAATCAATCACACTTCTGTGAAAATCAAGCTGTCCACTTAGGAAGCAACACTGATTGACAATGAAATAGATAACAGGTGGAAATTATAGGCAATTAGCAAGACACCCCCCCAAAAAGGAGTGGTTGCAGGTGGCGACCACAGACCAATTCTCAGATATTTCTCAGAAAAGATATTGTGGTCACTTTTGAATGCTGGTGGTGCTTTCACTCTAGGTGGTTAGGTGGTAGCATGAGACTACAATGAAAACTACAAGAGAGACAACTACAGAGTCTACAACCCACACAAGTGGCTCAGGTAGTGCAGCTCATCCAGGATGGCACATCAATGCAAGCTGTGTTTGTCAGTGTAGTGTGCAGAGTATGGATGCAGGCCAGTACATCAGGAGACGTGAAGAAGGCCGTAAGAGGGCAACAACCCAGCAGCAGGACCGCTACCTCTGCCTTTATGCAAGGAGGAACACTGCCAGAGCCCTGCAAAATGACCTCCAGCAGGACACAAATGTGCATCTGTCTGTTCAAATGGTCAGAAACAGACTCCATGAGGATGGTATGAGGGCCCGACTTCCACAGGTGGGGGTTGTGTTTATAGCCGTGCAGGACATTTGGCATTTGCCAAAGAACACCAAGATAGGCAAATGCGCCACTGGCACCCTGAAATGATGAAAGCAGGTTCATACTGAGAACATGACAGAGTTTGGAGACGCCCTGGAGAACGTTCTGCTGCCTGCAACATCCTCCAGCATGACCGTTTTGGTGGTGGGTCAGTAATGGCGTGGGGTGGCATTTCTTTGGGGGGGCTGCAGTGCCCACCATGTGCTCGCCAGAGGTAACCTGACTGCCATTAAGTACCAAGAGGAGATCCTCAGACCACTTGTGAGATCATATGCTGGTGCGGTTGGCCCTGGATTCCTCTAAATGCAAGACAATGCTAGACCTCATGCGGCTGGAGTGTTTCAGCAGTTCCTACAAGAGGAAGGCATTGATGTTATGGACTGGCTCACTCGTTCCCCAGACCTGAATCCAATTTAGCACATCTGGGACATCTTCCTGGTCTCACTTCATCCACCAATGCCACGTTGCACCACAGACTGTCCAGAAGTTGGCGGATGCTTTAGTCCAGGTTTGGGAGGAGATCCTCAGGAGACCATCCGCCACCTCACCAGGAGCATGCCCAGGTGTTGTAGGGAGGTCATACAGGCATGTGGAGCCACACACACTACTGAGCCTCATTTTGACTTGTTTTAAGGACATTACATCAAAGTTGGATCAGCCTGTAGTCTGGTTTTCCACTTTAATTTTGAGTGTGACTCCAAATCCAGACCTCCATGGGTTGATAAATTTGTTTTCCATTGATAATTTTTCTGCGATTTTGTTTGTCAGCACTTTCAACTTTGTAAAGAAAAAAGTACTTAATACGATTATTTCATTCAGATCACGGATGTGTTAGTGTTTCCTTTATTTTTTTGAACGTACTACAGGGGATTTACAGTTAAAACCCGAGGACCAGATATGTTGAATGAAGACCAGGAGTCAGAAATGCAGTCAGTAGAATACATTTTAGTGAAGTTCAGTTTGCAGTTTCATCAGCAGAAGCCAGCTTCAGGTCTCACAAAGAGTTCGTACGCCCCAAATACAATAACATTGTTACAGCAATTACACTCTAACAGAGGGTGCTAACTACGTCAATGATGACGTTTAAATGATTCTGATTTGCTGAGAAAGAACGAAACAAAACTAGTAATTTTCCACACAAGAGCAGACGGTCTGAAGCATATCTTCATTGATCACATGGTTGACGGGTTCATGACGTGGCTTGTCGAGAACAACAAGTTTTATAGTGCCAGCTAATCACCTCACCAATACAGACCATATTAACACACATGCACATACAGCGTCTCCAAGGCTGAACTCGGCTCAGGCTCCAACTCTCAACAGAAAGACTCTCAAAACATTCTGATAGCATGTCCTATCTGTTGAGAAGTGCTGACAATATTAATCCTTACTCTATGAAAAACTACAGAAAAGTCAAAGAAAGGCTTTTTAACTAATAAAAAGCCATAACTTGATTATAAATCACTCTTTACAACTCATTCAAATAATAAAAAGGAAAAGAACATATGAAAAATAATACAAAGAAAATAATATATAGATACACACATATACATACACACACACACACACATACATATATCTATATATATATATACATTCTCATACATATATACACACACACACACACACACACACACACACACACATATATATATATTAGAAAGAGGAAGCATATATAAATGAAAAAAACCCTGGTCCCAAAACGGAACCAAGAATAATCCCACAGATAATAAAAGCTATTGATGACAAGAAGTTTTCAATTTCAAAAGAAAAGGTTCTATTTTGAAGATAAGAAAAACCAACTTGGCACTTGAATTCCCAAATACTGCCTTACATTCAGTAAGGATTGTATAGTCAATCGTATCAAATGTTGTGCAAAGATCCAGCAGGACTAAGGCTTTAAGAAAAAAGAAAAGTACTAAAATCAATACTACAAAGCCATCTGAAGTGCTGTTCATCATTACCTTTTTAAGTCTCTTTGTTTTTAAGCACCTTTGGTATAGGTATAACATGAACTAATAACAGGTGAGAGACATGCTTGAGTTTGTGAATGTGAGGGATGATTTTAGAGACTATTTTTCACTTCATACAACGATATCACGGTAAGTGCAGAGGGACAGTTTGAAAATATAAGTCTGAAAGATGCTGAGAGTTCAAAGTGAAACAGAAGAGAATGGTGACTCATTCTGACTGAGACAAACCCTGCTATAGACTCCTCAGGCAACAAAATGTGGAAAACACAGATGCACCATTTAATGAAACCTAATTATTAGACACAAATTTGCTTATAAATATGTATGAAAACAGAGAATCGCAAGAGAGCAGAGATGCTAATGGTTTTGTCCGACCCCATGTTTCACTTGCTTCAGACCTCCCTTCAAGGGTAGCCCACACAGTTTGTTGGAACATTAGCCTTTATTAGCTAGCTTTGACAGCCAAATCCATAGCATGATTTGGCTAACCTTCATTCTTTCAAAGCACATCTCATTTTCTTCCAAATGTGAATCATTACTCTCCCTGGCTTTGAAGTGGGCTAATTAAAAGCAATAGTGTTTGTGTGGTCATTCAAAGTCATTTGGACATAGTAGTCAATTGACATTTAGAAGAGTTTGCTTTCAACAATTAATCTAAGCTCAGTGGTACACCTTAAAAGAGTTCACTTTGTAGCATACTGTATACAACTGATACACATGTGCATCATGTCATGTGTCAAATAAGAGTTCAAAAACACCTTTTTGTATTCAGTGGCTCTGGATAACACATGTAACATGTAAGTCTATCCAGTGTAGACAGCCTCAAACAGTTCTTTGTGCTGAGTTTATAATAACGTTTTGCTTTAGACAGAGCGTCTGCCCACTCAAATGATTATGTTGGGTGCCACTAGTGTTGTAGAAACTACATACTTCACCTTTAACTTTTAACACTACACTATTAGTCTGGGTTTTTTTTTGGTCAACCAGCAGTGTTAGGAAAGACCAAATGCCCATTTCTTTGTTGCCCAAACCCTGTGATGTCAGAGCCTGCAACAAATCAAATTTCACTCAGGAGAAGTGATAGTAATTACAGATGGCTCTGACAGCCACTCAGAAATAAGAGAGAAGGAAGATTCAATGTGAATTGATTTAGAAACCATGAGTTTCTCTGGAGGGAGAAATGGGCTCTCCAAAGACCAAACACAGAGTGCGGAGATAAGAAAGCAAAATGAGGCCACTGCCTGAGGGTCTCAGAAATCTACTGGGACAGTGAAGAGAGAAAAAGAGGGGGCAGAAGAGAAGAGGGTGGCTTTCTGGTACAGCAGTCGACAAGCAGTCAGAGACACTGTCAGACATTGTGTGGACACTTTACACAGTCAAAGCAATTGACACTAATAACAGAGGAAAATATATATATTTTATATGCTTATAAGTGTATTAATTATAACTTCATATGTCTCAGTTGTCATATGTCTCAGTTGTCATTTTTTATAAATAGCTGTTGCCTTTACATATGCTCAAAATGTTACTACACTTACGAAAAAATTATTTTGCCAGATAAAATGATAAAATTACTTGTCTATAAAGCTATCTATAATTCAGGTACTTGTCGTTCTTTGAAACCGTTTTCACAACAAAAAAAAAAATCACAAATAATTGCGAAGTAAATACTACAACAATTTTTTCCCCCAGTGTAATTGTTTTCTAACTCAAGCTTTACTACTGGTTAAGCCCTAAACTGAACTGAGTCATCAAACGAACAGCCTGCCAATATGGATATGGTATAAATTTCAGCAATAATTTTCCTCTCCATCTCAGATGGTTTTTCTTGTACTCCCTTATTTCCTGCAAGACATCAAACCTGATTTCAAGAGCTTGCCAAACTGAGAAAATCACATTTGTAAAGTGCTGGCAGATCTGCTGTCGAGAATGATTTTTTGATAATTGTAATTCAAATCCATAGCTAAGCCAGCCTTTGTCTTTTATAGTCTCTATAGACTCAGCAACTCTGAGAACATAAAAATATGACAAGCTCCATAATGCTTTGCATTAAATTCATGAAAGGTGCAGCCCTCTTTCTGACAGTCTGGATGAGTAGTAAAGGCTCAGACTACTACATATGAAAGATAATGCAATACCCTGCCCTATGGAGCAAACGAGAGGACGACACGGTGAGAAAAAACATCTCTGATGAGGGCTCTGAGGTAATGCTAAGTGCAGAATCTACTCAAAAACACTTTTGAACCTTTTAAATAGAAATGAATTTGCTTTAAACAAATTGTGCAACTCTCAGAAGCATTTGCAGTATACACACTCTGTCTGAAAGTGCACCTCAAGTCATAGAGACGTTGTCTCACATGCTCTGGCAACATAAGCCTGCTGTTTTGGGTTATTTAAAAAAACAATTCTAGAAAAACTGATCTAGGATCAGCAGTTACAGCTCAAGAAAAAGTTATCAAGCTAACAAGTCTACAGGCAGTATGAGTGAATGTGTTTGATTAGGCTTGGACTAGAGGTCTGTCCTCAAAAATTTGTGTGACCAGGCATTTAACATCATGACGCGTGTCTCCTGTGAAAATCAATAGAAGGAAATTACAAAATGCTTGCACAAAACTCCACTGCCGCAAGGACGTGGCTGAGGTTTGTTCATAGTCCCAAATGCACCTTCCCGTTTGTGTTTGGTCAGCAGGAAAACGTCCTTTAACGACTCTAATGATAATTAATGAAAAGATTTAATGGCAATAAAGGTTGTCTGCGATAATTAACTTCGGTGTGGAAATGAACAATTAACTTCCTGCTCCTCGCCCCTGGCATACATGTGAAATGCCACAGTCACAACCCACCGGACTGGGCTTGCACTCTTAACATTTTATATAAATGAAGACAAAAACAATACTCAAGAATTGACCAGATAAAACAACATAATTACCATGCAAATAGTTAGTCATGACAAGAGGAAATTAATGACTTTGAAGTGGCTTGTCACTGAAAGTGTAGCTTGATATGGCTAAAGGGGAAATATACCACATTAATCTGGTCTATGGAATGCCTATGGATTTTCCTAAATGTCCCTTCAAAAGATAAACAGGTTTTCTTCTTCCAGATCCAAAACCTTCAGATTCTGTCAAGTCAATGTGCAGCACTCTGCATCAACAGTTATTGTAAATCTCAAACATAGAGGTTAGAGCGCTTTAGGTCACAAACGGCCAGAAAACACATTATTTGAGACTTTGTGGCAAGACTCTCAACGACAGGATAAAATCCATTAGGAAGAAAGCAAAGTGGACCAATAGTCCTAGCAAATGTAACATGACACTGTGAAGGAAACAACAACAAAGTGAGGGTACTAGTTTTATTCAGGCAACCGCAGTACCATATTTCAACTGTACTGTATGCAAGCCCGCCGACATAGTGAACATGCTCAGTAATTCTCCTTCGCCGCAATGCACCTCCAACTGCTAAGAAAAGAAATGATTGATTCTGACTTGGGCCGTTCGATAATGGAATGCAATTAATCTCTATCCCTTACAGCAATCACTACGTGCTTACAACAAGTGATTGAGGTAGAGGAAGACTGTGTGCTCAAAACTGGCAGGAAGCACTGGCACCAGTACTATAATGGAACTGCCAGCAAATGTCACTTCTCCTGCAGAAAGAGCAGAGATCATTAAGAGTTATTTTCCTGCATGCCATAAAAAGTTCCAGTGAACCTAGAACACTGAGTGGAGGCAAATAACATACAAATTGAGAAAAACAGTCTGTCTGTAATTGGGGAACACAACATCCCCAAAACACAGCTGCCATCCATCAAGAGCAGTTTATGAAGCCAACAGGCGGCTGTTATTCCCAAATCTTGATCGCACAGAGACTATGTTATGGACAATTCATCTTAATCTGCTCACATACCAACACACAGAAAACATATTAACCTTTCCTGTCAAAGAACAACTTCACAATTTGCAATCTGGCAGATTTGACCAACCTTCGGCACTGCAGACAAGCCAAACCAGACTTAAAACCATTAAAAACAAACATGCATAATGATTTAGTACGACACTTGACTTCACTTGACAGAAGGTTATGCCACAAAAGCATAATGTTTTAAGAGCAGTATCCCACATGCTGTGGCTAAAAGTAGCTGCCAGTCTGAGGCAGGTTGGATGGACTCTGGCAGTTATTCATTTCCCCCCCGCAGTCTAGAGGGTGATGCCACTCAAGTTTTCAATCAGCAGAGAAATACAATAATGAGCTTGTGGAAATGCAATCAATTGTACATGTTCAGAGAAATAAACTTGGTTAACACAAAGTGAGCCTTCATATTTGTGCATGGTGAATTTAGTGCACAAAATGTCTTGATTGCTTAAGAATCCCCAAAACTACAGATAAATGATTCATTATTAGATGGTTCAAGTCCATTAAATCTTACAGATATATGCACAATTAGAGAATCTAGGAGTGTGCATCATATCTCCTAATGACCAGGAACAGTGGAATATTTTCTGTGGTACCATTACTAGGGACAATCCCCTGGTGCGAGCTGGGATTAAATAGCATGATTACGAGCTCAATGTTGATGGCTCACAAATCATTTATTGCAGAGACTGAAAAGAAAAAAAAAACAACCTTCATATTACCAGCCTTGAATTTTACCTATTGTGCGATATCACATTTGTTTAATATAACATTTAGAGCATTTATAGTGGCATTTAGCTTTTGTTTAGCAATGACGGTTTTTAATGGTTCTGTTAATATACTGATATATTGTTGATGATATAAAATTATTTATTGTAATAATTTAAAACACAATTGTTATATAAACATTTTGGTATGAAAGTTTATAATTATATAAACCGTTGCTATTGCTGGGGACAACAAATACCTTCTCTTATGATTCCACATCCTAGTAACAGTTATGATCAGAAATGGGGGAAAAAAATCCGATTTGAAGGCATAACACAAAAGATGTCAATGTATTCTCAGCTCCCAAGTGCATTGTGGGTATTGTCGTCATGATGGCTGCATGTTTTGAGGAAAAGATGCGTGTTGAATTGCATTATGATTAATCCACCTAGGATTCATGCTTTCATCTGAAGAACATAATTGCTCTGTAAACATGTCTCCCTGGATTCATTGTTGATATGAAATATGTACAAGCTGTCAGACTTGAAAGCTCCACCATAAATATGCATTTTGCAGCCATTGACCCTGTACCTATTCAGACCGACCTCTGTCCCATGTCTACAAAATTATTTATTAGAAAACCAGAATGCATCCAGGATAACTGGTTTTAAGAGGAACAAGAATTGATGAATGCGCACACACATTATCCTGTTATAAAACTCACTATTACATAAAGAACAGTGAAGCTTCTAATTCCAATCACTTGCCATCTCATTTTGGACCAAACCCAAAAGTCTCAGTCTAATTTACAGCAAGGAGGAAAAGCATGACTTTAGGACTCAACAAAAAGGATGGTCTGCTGGCCCAGGGCCAGTGTGCAAAGGTTTCGTGCCAGCTGACAGAACCGTCACTTGAACTAAAAAGAAAAATGTCCTTTCTGTTGAGCCCTGAACTCACTAAACACTTTTGATAGCAGTGGCATTATACGGCCCATCTCTGAGTGCCTTGGGCACATGACAACAATGGCTTTTCAGAGTTGCACTTGAGCAAAAGGAGTTATGCCAAAAGCTCCAAGCTTCCTCTCTTGGTTGTCCGTTAAACTCCTGCTTCTGTTAACAAAAGGATGTGAATTTAGATGTGGAAGTGGAGACAAAGCAGCATGTCTATATTGGGGACAATTCTCGGCAGAAGTCAGTGCACTCGCCCAAAGCGCACTAGCAATGTGATGTGGATGCACGCAACACTTGAGACGACTGGTGCATTAAAGGACAAATGTAAAACGGCTTTGACACAGAGGATTTGTGAACACCAAACCGAAATAAAGTTACAATTTAAAAAGTACTTTTGTCTTGGATGTGGGTGAGAGAAAAGGAAATCAAGCACAGCTGGAAAGAGGCAAGGTATTAGGACAGTTTGTTACCACAGTGCCACACATTGCAGCACTTTTATGCTCAACTGAACAATAGAACTTCTGCGCCATTTTTCCTCAGAGCTAATTTTCTCTAATGAAGGCTTTGCCGATTAAAAAGGTACAGAGATCTCTTTACAAAAAGAGACTGTACTGTATAATATTATTTTGGCTGGATGAATTGCTCACTTGTACTTTGGGACACAATAACGATTGAAGTTGAGAAGACTTTGAAGCAATGCATGGTTGAGCTACTCAGTTCAGATTGAAAACTGATTTAGCGTGTAAAGAGAGCACACTACAGGAATGGACATTATTCCATAGCACCGCTGTGCCTCACCGTGATGTTATGTTATCTGTAAAATAAAAGAGAATACCCTAGAGACTCACTCCCCTTGTGCTAACACGGCTCCCAGAATCCGTTTGTGGACTACTTTACAATGCTAATCAATGAAGCTCCTGATGACAAAGCTTAGCAGCTGTAATGAGGGAGCTACCATCAGCTGCTTCATGTTGAACGATATTTGCAATGCTCAGACAAAAGAGCAAAAGGATTCTCATTTATTCAATGTCATGAGGTTTTGACCTGTCAGTTAGTGCAATAAATCAGCTCATATCTGCAAAGACACTGAATAATAATGGTGGTCAAAACATAATGAGCAAAGAATGTAATTAGTAGCTACGGCAAGAAACCAGAGCTACAGTTTAAAAAAAACAAAGGCCTTATGCTCAACAAACTTGAATATGGCATGTATATTTTGTGCTTATTTGAGAAAAAGAGGTCAGTGGCAAATAATTCTTTAATATATGCTCTCCAGCTGTTGTGTAGAGCATCACAAACTCAAGTACAAGAAGGATAGTAACACTTAGTACAGAGTGGCACGTATGAGAGAAAGAGGTAAACAGACACTCACATGCACACACATATGTATACTTCGATTCTACACAGTATGAAAAAAAATTATATTTCATTTGCGCAGGATGTCTGCAGAAATCACAATACTGTAGGCAAACAGCTAGTTGTAAATGACTTGTTGCACATGTTGAGATTCAGAAGTGTGCAACCAGTGGAGGTTTTGCTGTCCCAAGAGAACACTGAGACATCAGATTCAAAAAAGATTTGTGAGCGAGTTACCTTTTATGTTTAATGCTCCCAAGAAAATTGTTAAAAGTGTACACTTAACAGCAGCCATTACAACGTTTATGATTGGTACGTTCAAAGAACTCTTCAAAAGGACAATCCCCCACACAACATATTTAGAAGGAAGTTCCTAAAATTAAGTGTATACACTATGAAAGTATATAGGAATTCAGACACGTCCCCGGTGAGATCCTCAGAAACGCTTGGTTCTGAAGTATCATCTGCAATTCTCTTGCACTTCTATTGCTCCTTTTCTTTATTCTCAGCTAAAAGCAAGCTCATGAATGATTGCAGTTCTGCACTGATTAATCATGTTAGGGGTGATTTTGAGAGACCTTGGTGTTTGTTGTGGAGCTAAGATAACTCAATTATGTTTTGCAAATCCAGTCTGCGACTAACATCCAACAGAATGGATAATAGACCGAAAGTGCTGATGTTGGTGTGCTGCAGGGTGACACAAATGATTATACTAAAAGCAAACAATTTTATTAGGCTGTACTCATTTTGCCATTTGAACAAATGCTGGTGTCCAAGACAAAACGTTTCAGAGCTCATAAATCAACTGAAAAAGAGAGCAATCAAATGGCATCATAATTCAGATTCTCACAAAGACAGGTTTTAAGACCTCTAACTACACTATAATAAATCTAACTTTTATTCAGTATGTGTCTCTCTTCTAATTAAAACATCTAACCTTTAGACTTTGTTTCAGATAATCATTTTTTTGTTGCCTACTGACATTTTTGTGTCTTTACTTTAAGGCACAAACCTGGATTTATGCTCAAACAAACTTAAAATAAAAATGAAAACAATTCTTGGAAAATAAGCAATTTTACTTCTCTGGTAATTTACATTATTTTAAGGATATTGCAGCATAATTTACATTGCACCACACTGTGTGCGTCACCTAAAGCTTAACAGTCTACAAATTATGTGCTTTTTCAAATCAATAATTCAAGTGTAATTTGTTCTATTTAGACACTTATCCATATGCTGTGAGCAATCAAAGCTAAGCAGAGCTTAACACATCTTAAGACCTCCACTGAAGCGGTTTTCAAATAACCGAAAGCAGAAGTAATAAGTAATAAGAAGCCTTAATAAAAGACAAGAGACACAAAATAAAAAGTCAAAATGACTGAATTTAAAATAAGTTATTCATTTAAATTCTGCAAAGACATTTCTATCCTCAAAATATATTAAAAATAAAAAAATCATGCATCAATAAACAGAGTTTATGACACAGGAGAAGAAAGTTCAACACTTTTACTTCAGCAACCAAAATAAATAAAACAAATGTGATTAAAATTGGATCACTAAAGGTCAACAACAAAGACATTTGGTTAATAAAGTGAGAATAAATGCATAAAAGATGCATTTAAAATACATATTGCATGTCTGTTGAATAGTTTGCATTGTACTTTTAATTAATTTTGAACTACACTAACCTTCATGTTCACAGATTTCGCTCAACATGTGGACAGAAGAGGTGTCAGTAAATAAAATGGGAAAACAAATGAACTTACATTAAAAAGTAATGTTACTTTACTCATTACTTGAAAAAGTAATCTGATTACGCAACTTAACGCAAATTTGTAACTTGGAAAGTGTCACTCCCAATACAGTTTGGGATGGACAGAGAAATAGTTACAGCCACAAAATACAACTGTGCTGTACTCACAAGGCATTAGCTGATGGATGAGAACGGTGAAATCATAGAAACTGAGGTAAAAAACAAACCAAAAAAAGAGGAGTTTGATCAAGCGAAAGGGAGAGCAAAAGTGGAACATGGGAGAGCATGTCTACCATGGCATCCCGTATATATCTGAGAGGCTGCAGGCAGAGTGAACCATTAGGAGGGTCCAAAGCTTGATGATGAAAGCGGTCATTTCACAGTGCACAGCCATTTCAGTGAGTGCTGCATAGGATGCCACACTTATGCATCCTAGCCACATGTCTCTTACCTAACCACAACATGCATGGAAATGTAAAATTTTAACATTAAATACAATACATATATATAGAAGCACGAAAGTTAAAAACAAGAGCAGACAAATATTTAAACAAATTCATATTCAAAGAAAAACTATATCACAGAATGTATATATTTTTGAATGCTTTTAATAATTTAGAGTTAACAGAACTACATTAAGATTTAAAAAAAAAGTTTTAAAATAAGGGAAAAATAGAATAAAAAAAGATATTGAGATGGACTTAAATGTTAATCTTAACCTACATAAGATTTCGCTCAATTAGAACCAGCACAATCATGAGTGCTGCGGCTTTGCACACACATTTAAGACGTTTTCGACAAAATGAGGGAGGTTGGGCCCCTTAGAACTGCACTAAACAGGCAAATTAATACATTCCTATTGCATTTAAATTGAACGTCTTTGCGATGTGGGTTGGGTACAAATGAACATTGACAAAAATCATAGTAATCAAACATTTCTTAGCATTTAATCAAAAACAAATAATGATAAGTAGGATGTAAACAAGACTGAAGATTGGTTTGCCTAAGCCGTGTAAACATCTTAATCCAAGTAATTCCTTTCTGTGATAATCGTGAATAATCCCTAGATATGGCTTGAGTCCCCCTTTTAGTTTATAGGGATTTTGCCCTTTTTTGAATCACCCGCCAGGGCAAGTAAATCAGCAATGCTTTGCTTCAACACTATGAAAATGAATTTATAGTGTTAAATTAAAGCTCTACAATTTAGACTTTGTAACATATTATCTTTTTGTAGAGAAAAAATAAACTAATTTTGTAAGGACTGAATATAAACATTTCTACTATGAATTTGGCTCTACCCCTCTAGATTTATTTCCTTTTTTGCTCCAAGCAGATCTGTAATGAAGCACTAAAGTTGACAATAAATTGAACAACAACACTTGATCGTTTATCGTACACAATAATGAGGAAGATGAATTCTTAGCCGGCTTTGCCGTCTGCAGTGGAGAGCGGCGCGATCGCTGAGGTTAAGCGGTGAGGAGTTAATATTGCTGTTGATTACTCTGCTTACCCTCAAAATGTCAGACTAAATGACAAATAGTGCTGTCCCCATCATTTAAAATAAAAATTATTTGATTTCATGACTGTAGAGGCTTGTAACACGTTTGACTCACCCTGAGGTGAGTGCGATACCCATGGGGAGGAGGATACGGCACTGCCATTGAAAATTAATGCCTAATGCATTCCTTAATGGCACTTACACAACACATCAGAATTTATCATGCCTCTTTGATGCTGAAGGCTCCATCGCATGCTGAGAAAAGGGAGAGATAATAGGTTACGCTTTTGCTTTCAGCGAGGACATTTCCAGCGGGAGGATGAGGTGGCCTTACAGTACATGCAGTAAGGAGGGAGTATCAAGCCCATTGTAAATGGGGCAATGCAGTGACGTGAGATGACAGCCCGAGTGTGATGGGATGGTCTGAAGCTTGTGGTCAGAAAAAAAAAGCAAAATGTATAAGGCATTAAACAAAAAAGAAGCGAAATAAAGCAATGAGCCCACACTTTCCAGTGCAAGTCACTTTCGACAGCACTCCTCTACACAAACAAAGAGTAAAGGTCATGATGAACAAGGGATGTGTCCAAATACGGACAAATTAAGTAGTTTGACAAGAGTAATGTACTGTAAGAGACTTGTATTGTCCGGCTAAAACAAGCTTAAAGGGAAAGTTTATCCAAAAATGAAAGTTAAGCCATTATTCACCATTGTGCTGATCAAGCCAGAATAGAAAATTGACATTTCTGAAGAATATCCTGGCTGTTATGTTCCATAATAAACATCAATGAGGATGGCAAATTCTTTCAAAAAAGAAAGTCATAATAAATGTGTATAATTTAATTATTCAATTTTATCAATAACTTATTATGTGCTTTATTCTAAACCTGAAGTCTTAGATTTGTGTGCTGAATTGCAGTGGACTTTTATTCATTGCGAGTCACTGAGTCAGAATCATTCATGGCTGTGTGTCCCAAAAGTATAAGTCTAAGAAGATTGTAGAAACTGTTGGCACCAAAGATCTCTACGATCCACACTGGCATGCAATGCTTATGAACTGAATCATTACTTGACTTAAAATAAACAATGTAAAAGAGTTACTGGAATAATTTTTTTCTTCAAAGAATTTTAAATAGGGCTGTCAATTAAAACTTTTAAAATCACAAATAAATTGCACCCTTTTGTGTGATTAATCTCACACTTGTATCGTGAATATAAGCATACACCTCTTCTCTTGTTTAACATGTTTAACACGTTCATGTTGTCATCATTTGCTTTATCCAGCAAAGAAAACCATTAGATTGAAGGGTGAATCTCACAACACTGGACTTAAAACTTTCCAAGAGCTTAAAATTATATGATCACGCAAAGAGCAGTGAAACCAGGTTAAAGTGTTTGAATAGAAATGTTCACCTAACAGGGTTAGGCCTGCAAGTGCTTGTACCATTGTAGACGCTCAACATTCCTATTTGCCTTAATTTGCTTAACGCGTTAAAGACTTTAAAATTAATTGGATGAGTTAATGCATTAACGTTGACAGCCGGAAAAGATCTTGTTCTTCAAAACAGCAACAACAAAATATACTAATCAATTATTTAAACATTAAAGGATTTATCAAAGGAAGACCAAGACTAACTGTGACCTGATCCAGTGCAAGGACAGACATTGAAAAGTAGTTAATTAAAGTGGAGAAGAATATCCAGTGATCTTAACAAGAGAGTCTGTAACATACAATTAAAAACAAAAGACAAAAAAGATCTAGAAAATGTGCCAAGAACTTTCATCTCATTTTATCCCAAAAGAGAAAGAGACAGTATCCTCCTTTTGTTCAGCAGAAGGCCTTAGGTAACCATCTCTTTTTTGGCGTAATTGCTAAAGCATAGAGAAAAATCAGCTGACTGTGAATGGTGACTGGGGAGGAGAGATGATTGTGGAGGGACAGTCAGGCTTCATTATCACCTACTAACTGTGAACAGCTTGTTAAAATACCAGACTCCATCCTTCTTTAGAAACCATAGGCCTAAAACAGCTGCCGCTACGCAACAGACGATCCTCCATAACCATATTTCAAGAATTGCTGTCATCTTTCCAGAAGGATTTTAGAGGGTTGTGGCCAAACATTAATTTGTTCACTTGAATGAGTCTTTGGAAAGCAAAATTTTATGACACAAATGGGTAAGTAGCTAAAAGGACAATAGTCAATATTGCATTTAGATAAAAAGTTATGGTTTAGTTAATTAGATAAAAGAAAGAAAGAAATTAGAAAAAAAGAAAGGGAGGTGTCCGATCATAGTTTGGACAAAAGAAAAATTAACATTTAATCAGAGGGAAACATTTTGCTTCACTTGACTGTCAAAATGATGATATTTGGTATGCATTTATTTTTCCTTCAGGGTTTCATGTGACCTACTAGAGGAATCTCTGCTTTGATATATGGCAGATCCTTGATTTAAGCTCCCAGCTCCTTTGAGACATCTCTTAGAAGTGCTGCCACTTTTTTATGTATTCTGTCATAGCAGCCTTGGTGACTGTCATAAAGATTCCAACCAAAATCTGTAATTGCTCAAGAGGTATTTCCTCTTCGCCAGACAAATGCAGGTATTTGCCCCTTTAGTCTATATTATAAGCAAAAACGTAATATTGCAATGACAACTATTTTGTGCATTTACCGTATTTTCCCACATATGACCCGCAGACGCAGATAATCCGCACCCACATATTGCCCGCGGGTTTTGGGGTTTTGTGTAAAAAATTGCCGGTATAACCCGCAACCATAGATTGATGAACTTTTTTGTGTAAGTTCACATTTCGAATGTTGCTCGCATGACGTCAATTATCCATAACTGTTCAGGCTCGGTACACCGTGCTTGTGCGCAAAATTCAAACAATAAGAAAACAAACAAGTCAGAATCAGAACAAAAAGAAAAAGCAGTCTCTTCCGCTGTGCAGTAGCACATCGCTTAAGAAGCGTGTTAATCATCGGATGAGATGAGAAGAGCCCGCCCTCATGGCAGCACAGCCAATCACGTCGTCTTGCATGATTGACAGGTCAGTTAGTTCCACCCATCAGTTCCACCTATCAGAGTGATAGTTCAAGCGCCAGAGACAACAACCCTCGTAAGAAAGGAAAACAAAGAAAATATTGCAAAATAACCCTCACGTCCTTAGGGACGTAACAAATATATTGAAATATTATTGTGTGAAAATTTTGTGATATAGCCAGTGTCATTGTTGTAAACTAACCTGTGCCCAGCCATTTATTATCCTGGACTAGAGCACAAAATGAAGTTGTTATGTTATGTATAGGGCATGACAATGTCTCTCAGATAAATACCATAACATGTAACAAATGCCACCAACAAAAAGACAAGGAAACATTAAACTCAAAAGAGCATAAGAAATTTTACTTCCTTCATGTGACAGTTTATGATTTCAACTTAAAACAAATTGGAGAGTAGGGATTTGTCCTTTGAGCAATTGATGAATCCTGAAAGTAGTCTATACATGACAGATATTTAGCAAGAAGGGGTTGAAAAATAAGAGGGTTGGTGATGTCACAGTTGTAGAAAAATCCCATCAGAAGCAGATCAAGTTATGCATCATGAAATATTACTAAACACATTTCTTCATACAGTTTTATTAGTGGTGCTACGATGATTTGCATTTTAAAACAATTGGTACTGCCGTGATACTTGAGTCTACTCCTGTGATCATGAGAAAACAAATACGCAAAATGGATGCTGTGTATTAGGTTTCTGGAAACCTCACAGCAGGGAAAGGCCACTTGCCCTGAGCTAAAAGAAAGCGGCTAATGTTTCATTTAAGGAGTCTTTCTACAAGAAAAATAGTCAGCATTTAAAACAGTATTTCATATACTATTATGCTCAGGAAGATACCAGTTTACAGAGGAAAGGGGTTTGCAAGTGTTGTAGCGTTTGTAAGTTAATAAAAAAAAAAGTATACATTGACACAAACATTCAATTTCACACAAAGCTGCAAATGGAGGAACTATAATGGAATGAAGGTTTGAACCATATTTACTAACGTGCGAGTTAGAGTTACACACGAAGCCGGTGCATTCCCTATCCAATCATTTTTTTTCTCGTTCTAAAAAAAGAAATTCCGTAAACACGGCATCGTCTCAAGAAAAAGCATACGCACGAAGCCACTGAAACCGACTGAAACGGTGTAGTATATATGCCAGACCAGTATGGGGCGCTGTAATTCTGCCACAGATATACACTATACACAGAGAAGACGACTTTGAGCATGCGCATAACCTTGCGCGCATTATACGTTACGCGTGACGCAGCAGACACGTGATGTGATGACATCATCGTTTCACAAAATATACAGATTGGCTGTACACACGAGACCGCAAGGGTGTCCTTTTCAGATTTATCCACTTTAGGACCCGGTTTCAAAAAATTGCGGATTCAGTCTCCCAAAACGGCGGATCCGTGTTAACGAAACGCTAATACGATAAAAATTTATACATATACAGTGATGCGCGTCTCCGTGTGGACGGGCCCTAAGGTTCTACATGTTACAGATTAACCAATCTCACTCTTGTAATGTGAAGAAATAAGCAAATGTACTTGGTTTGGTTTAATAGCCAAACTGTGTGCAAACGCTACTCGATTTAGCCAATAAAAAAGGACTGAAAACCAGTCATATTTCCACTGGAAATAAATGAAACAATATTACACTGGGTCACCTCCACCAGAATATCATACAGTCCCTGAATGCATCAAATAAACATTATATTTTTCCACTCTTTGTTATGTTGATATGACCCATTTATTAGAACATAGTCCTCCCCCAAAGAGCGGGTCCTTCAGAGAGTTCAGCAGTATAAAAAGTGCATCATAGAAAGGAATGACAACAGACCACACAAGGGAGAATTTGATAAATGAACGTGAAATGACACACAAAAACCTGACTGGGAGTCATACATGAGGAAAGACAGAAATGAGGAGGAGAGGCAAGAGCGAGGCGAAACAAGGTAACCAGGAAAACCAAAGAAGGACGCAGTTGGGCTTGGGGAGCACACGCGTGACATTTCCAGCGTTTTGCTACGGGGTTAATTAGCAGTTGATCCCTTTGTGCAAGCCAAGCTGCCATTATGTTTTAAAAGCAGCATTGCTATCTCAAAGTCTAATTACATTTAACACACACCTGCAGCATTATGCCAAAGAGGAAATGTAAGTAACATCTCTACATTTCCCACTAATCTAAAAATATTCCAAATGGCATTTATTCATTCACTTCCTCTGAACTCCAGCTGGGCCAATTAGGTGTCTAATTCGGTTTCGTACAGAGCGCATTGCTACTGCATATCAAAGTGAATACCTGACATTAAAAATATTGCTTGAAAGAAAGAAGCCATTAAGGGAACAGGTTGCAGCATTCAGCTGACATCTCGATCATCACTTGCTGATCAAAAACAAATTATTTTCATTACTGTCTCCCCACAAAAAGAAACCAAAGCAAGCGTAGGAATGAAACATGGCTTCAGTCGCAAAATTAATTCCACCAGTCATCCTCAATTCAATCTAGCAATGTCTGGGAACACCGCAGATGCTCTGCAGGTTTAAATTCTCAAAAAGGTTGTTCGTGCAAATCAGCGCTTTCATGCGTGGTGGTGATGACTACATCACTATTGCTAATGGTGATGAGTAAGTATCCTGGGCATTGTTTTGTCTGACTAACATGGCTCCACTGATTCAGCACTGTAAAAATTCCTGACATACAATGCAACCCTGAAGCCATAATGAAACTACACTTAAACCAGTCATCAAAACTCTCTTTATCCTTTGACATATTAAAGGTCATTATACTATGTTTTTATGCATTATACTAGCTTCCAAACTCAATATTCTGAAAATTTGTCTGATAATGGCAATTGAATATTTATAATATATTGCTATTGAAGCCATATTGAATAACTTATATCGAAGCCAATCTGCCAAAAATGACTGTGGAATGTGCCACTTTATTACGTAGGTGTAGCTAAACAGCTTCTGCAGATGATCAACACCTACTTCTACATCACTGCCTGTTTAGCCCCACCCACTGATTCGCATATGTAGTAGGTAAATAACAAGAAAGCAGCGCCAACTATATTGGATCCAAAAGTAATGTCTCACAACAAAAGAGTGCGTGAGTGAAGAAATCGCATTGTAATGACAAGATAAGACAGTGCATGAGTGAGGATGGTAGCTGATAAATCTTTAATGTGATGGTAATAGATCTAAATATAATGCTATGATCAACACTTTTCAAAATTCGCTAGTCTTAACAGCTGTAGTAGATAAAACGTAGTAAAAGTATTCAAGAAAGTTCCACAAATAATTCTCCATGATTTTAGAAGGACTAAAATCATGGGTAGGAAAAATGTCTTTTATTTCTAAATTATGGAAAAAAATATGTAAAAATCATAAACATTGTAAGTGCACATCAGGAAATACAAAACATTTTGAAAGTGCAGTTCATGCACTTATAAACAATTTTTTTTTATTCCCTGTTAGATACTTTCCATTCACTTATATCGTTTTTGTGCTAAGATAATGATGGTTTATATCCCCTAATTCAACTACTAAATAGAAATGTTTAGCATGTTTATTAACCCATTTGGGGACCCTTGCCTGGTGATTTCAAGTGATAGTAACCTGTTGGGAAAATGCGGTCCCTTCAAATGTAGACAAAGCCTGACGCACACATACACACCAAATCAAGGTTCAAGCATTGTTAGCATAATGTAGAAACTTAAACACCATCTCAATTCTGAATCCTGAAAATCTTCCTTTTATTGCTTCAAAACTTTCATATAAAGTGCAAATATATATAAAAAAAATTTAAATTCACAATAATGTAAAAGACAAAACAACAACAAAGCTGACTAAAGAATAACACCTGCATTCAACCACTCTTGGACTGTCCGTCATTCATCAGGAAAGCTGTGGAATGAGGATTACAGAACACCCGGCTCCTCTCTTCCCTGTCATTACCCATGCTGCACACCTGGGGCATCTCATTGGAATCTGCTTTCTATATACAGGGAAACTATGAAACAACTTGAATGAAACAACAAAAAGTAGCTTGATGCAAGACAAACACCACCGTGATGTCTACAATTCATTATAAACAAAAGCAGAACAAAGGTTGGGAAATCAGTGGTGTTTTTGAAACATAGCACTACAGCTACCTGAGACCGCTATGCTGTTGAAAACGAATACACAAACACACACACAGGCACACACTCAAACTTTTCACCTGCGATTAAAGGGCAGTGTGCTATCCAAACACACCAAGTAGTGCTCAAACAGCAGTAGCTCAATAATGTACACCAGTATAGCCATAAATGTCCACTCTAGTACACATTTAATGGCCAACACAGCATTAAAAACACTTTAAATCAATAGAAACAAATGGTGACCGACTGAAGCCATCCATCCGACAAGGGTAGTGGGGTGAAAAAACAAACAAACAAACAAAAAAACACACCCAATACCCTTATAAACAGAATTGCACTAACAAAGGAACCTCAAGTGTCCCTCCAGGAGTTCACGGTCTGCAGATAAACCATTCATTCATCCCTCAAAGCAGAGTTTCTCATGATGTCTGCTCTAGGCTAGTAATTTATGCAAGAGTAAAACAATGACTGATACCCAAGCTCTAATGTCCCCCACCCCTTTCTTCCCTTCCCAGTCAGCTAGCAGGATCACTTACGGTGCAGGTGCTCGGAAGCATAGTAATAGACATCCTCATAACCCTCATGATAATCCTCTTCCGGACGGTACTTTTTGCCCTTGCGCCTCCTGGACCTCCGGATCTGCTTGACGAAGCCAAGGAAGCGATCCATGCCTGCCCACCGCGTGCAGTCCCCCTGACACAGACGCAGACCGTTACACTCAGCCAGCGTGTGAAGGTGTGCGTTCTGTTTCACAAAGAGCACGGCTCCGAGAGATCTCAGAGAGAGAGAAAGAGCGAGACAGAGGCGGAGAGGGAGAAAAGGAGGGGTAGGGAGTTGCAGGGGGGAAGCGACGGCTTGCAGTCAGCTGGAAGAGATGGGTCAAATATCAGTCTTCTCTGGTGCACTGTTCTCCTTTAAGAAAACCATGCGTGGAAGGATCCTTAGCCATACAGCTGGAACGGGTCTTTGTGCATGCGTGTGTGCACGTGTAGGTAAAGAAAAGTGTGCACAGGGTAGGAACAAAAGGGAGAGAGAGCGACCAAAAGAAGAGAGGGGTGGGAGGGAACACACAGGGAAATGAGAAAGACACAAAGTTCAAAGGAACCGGCAGCAAGCAGAGGAATCCTTGGGCTATGAATGTCTCATTCCAGAGTGGAACCAGGGGCAGGGAGTTTGTGTCTTTAAAATAAGCATGAGGGTTTATCATCATGAGAATTACAAGCAAAGCAGTGGGGTGTGGATAGAATCCCTCAATGGTCTCTCCGGCAATTCCACTGCAAGACAAAAGCGATAATTCCACTAGATAGAAGGGGCACTGTGGTCACATGTAGCTGGCGTGGCACTGACAAAAAGCTGAGAGGATTACAGCAATCTCCAATTCACCGCCAGCACCAGGCTATCCAGCCGGTGCTGCCTGGATCAGTGGCTAATAGCATTAATGGGGCAAGAGGACTTGTTAATTGAGCTGTTTGCCAACAATGACACCCAGGCGTGTATCAGTAAACCATTCATTCAGAAGGGGTGTGTGCCATATCACCAGGGTAATGACTGAACTCCTGAGAGTCTCCTGAGGATAAAATGATCAATGCCAGTTCTAACCTCCTAGTCCTTTGTTTTCCAGCACTGGAGATAGACAATAATATCAAAACACCCTGTGATTCTTCACCTTATGGAATCACCCATTTTTCTATTGCCAAATCTCATCGTGATTGGATGGCTGAGGCAGATCATCATGATCTAAAACACAGCATGGGTGAAACCCCAAACCCACAGAAGACTCGCTTGTCACATGCAAGTGTCTTTTGTCGTGGTGTTTTGTCGTGGTGTTAAGCTTTTTCTTTTATGCTACACAGCAGGGGCTTTCTTTGTCTGAGGTTTGTCATATGCACAAGCACGTAGTAGGAGGGTAAATCCAACACCGTTGGATCACTCCTTTCATGATGTTGTTTTATGACTATTTTCATTTAGCAGCTACAGCCAAGTTTTCACATGTTAAGCATTACACCTGTGCGTTATTTGGTTTGTCTCTGAGGTTTTGGAGGGAGGTCTAGAAATGGTCTAGACATGTCAAGTATCAGTTAGTAGATTCCCATTGTTTCCTAAAGGTAGAAAATACATTTATTATTATTATTATTAATGCTTTTATTGTAAGCAAATCACATTAAATTATCATAGATTTCTATAGTCTATTTTTAGTTAAAAAAAAATAATTTTAGTGATTAGGAAAAAGTCCATCCAAATAGGATCTAAATTTCCAATCAAATAACACATCGCCTCTCTGATTGTGTACTGATGAGCAGACAAATGATTTCTCATCAGGGAATGGTGCATCCGGGGAATTCACAGCTCCCATAATTTGGATACCCAGACTTGTTTATCCAATCTGTCTGCCACCTGAGGCAATCAATGCACATTCAACAGATTCATTGTTTCAGGAAATACAAAAATCCAGACGCAATCTAGCTTGCGGGTTGGGTGTTTAATTAGCTCTGTGGTCGCTATACCTGTAATTAGACATTCTCGGTTCACATTGTTGCAAAACTGCAGAACAGAGGCAGTATTCTCAAGCAGGTGCATATGAATCAGCATGAAGACAGTTGCTTTATAAAATAATTCTTCTCATTATTGGAGATGTGCGATTCACAGTGCAGTAACTATTACTATTCATGAGATAAGTGCATTGCAATTAAGACTATGGCTAGGAGATGGTGTAATTAGGACTAATTCACTATATTTAATAATATTCCATCTGGTACTTTCGAATAAGAGTTGTAACGTGAAGCGTCAAGAAGTAGTAATGTTGTGACGGTTTGAGCTTGTATGTTATGAGGACTGTGGCACTTTTCCAGGTGTGAGTCTCTCCTGTGATTGTTTTCAGATAAACCACTGCAGTAAAAGCCAGTCTTTAAACACTGAGCCTGTGCCAAGCTCTTAGTCAGAGCCAAGCATTTGCTGCAGTCACCGATTCTCCTGTCCACCTCACAAACCAAAAATATAACGCTGTGTCTTATTTCCTTTTTTGGCTCAATTCCATTTGTATGGTAAATGCTGCGGTAGGTGCAGAGCTGCAATAGGAGTCAATTATAATGGCTGCATGATGACTTCCCTTAAAGGAACAGTTCACCCAAAAATATCTCACTCATTTCATTATTTACTACTGTTTTCATGAATGTGGCAAAAAGAGCTGTGCAATTTGAGTCATCAATTTAAATCAGAATGAAATTGTTTATTCAAATTTCACAGAACAGGTATAAAATTGATCAGTGTCTTATCTGATTAGTGAATGCTTTATTTTAAATAAAAATCTAATCTCTCCAGAGACTTTCCATGTGGATGGCTTTTAAGATGTTTTTATTACAGACCAGTCCTCATTCAGGTCATACAAGAAACTAAGACGCCAAGGCATTCTTTAAAAAATTCAGCATTATTCTACAGAAGTCATACCAGTTTGAAACTGTAAATGACAATTTTCATTGTTAAAACTCAACTACTTCAGCAGTGAAAAGCAGACTAAAAGTGTGTATACGTATGAGCAATCCAGGCAGAACTTCTTAAAATCCTCACTTGGGCAACCATTTGAGCGTGAACTGCCTGAGGCTTTTTCTGGAACCAGGGCTGTGCCAGTTTGTTGCAATATGGTAGCTCCTCTTTGGAAGCAAGTCCATCGCAGAGTAGAAAAAAGGCTGTCCAGACACTACATCTGCTATGAGCAAATGCTTCAGATGGCTGAAACGGCCTCTCAGTAGAGGCAGGAGGATGCTGACAGGTTAAACATTTGTGTTTTCACAGTTATTTGAACTGAGACATTCAGAATTGCTGAGTCAAGTGCTTCACACTTTTACAAACAAATCAACCCACACAAATAAAAATTCTGTCTTATTGAATGTTCTGCCTTCTTTCCCAGTGCCCACAGTCTCCATCTCATGGTTGAGTGAAGCTCCTCCTTTACTAATTTATCACATCTGCAACGTCTACATTTATTCCGCCCTTAGCAAGTTCCATGAAGGATACCAAGTCTATTTTCATACCTTCAGCTTTAGACTATTCCTCGTTCGAGACAGGAGTTCTGCTCAGAGTGGTGATACCTACACTTGACCAATTTGCTTATGGCAGGCACCATGAAAATAAGAAGGTTGCAGGTTCCATCCTCACAAGGAAGAACAACTTTGTCCATAAGCATTGTACATAAGTCAAAGTTGCACTAACAGACTTTTCCACTATATCAGTCTTGCTATTAGTAAACAGGTCTTTTTATATAACTCAAAGTTGCTCTGGGGGAGAATTGACACTGCCTTAAGTCCATTAGTGAAGTGAAAAAATAAAATAAATCATTATATTTATTACCAGATGCTTTATTTTAAACTTGAGAAGTGAAAGAAAGCAATAGGGAGAAAATGGTGTGTATGTGTACTTTGTTAATAAAGTACAGTTTAGTTAAGTTTGATTTGATTCACTCGAGATGAGAATATTTTACCAACAACTCAATTTAAACCATGTATTAATATTATTAGTTACAAATAAAGTTATTATATTGTACTTGTGTCAACGCCAGTTTGAAGCTTTTGCAAGTATTAATTGGACCTTGACCACACTGCATTGTCATGAAACAATTGTGTGGTCAGAAATGAAGATTCTATATTGTGACTAGAGGAAAGAGACACAAGTTAGAAATAAAATATGAGTCAGAACAACATGATATCTCTGAAACAGTCAAAAGCAGTAGTATAGTAAACCTGTATGGATGAGCCTCCCAATCTCAGATTAGATAGGAATGTTATTTACTCATCCACAATCACTATAACTATGAATGTGGAGCTTATGGTTTATACCTTTGAAAGCTTTAGCTCGCCTACCTCAATCTTCCATCATGACAGCCCTGATGCACTGTTATTAGAAGAACAGAAGCATTTTAGAGTGCAGGCCCAAGCATGGATCAGCTAATGGAAGGGTTTAAAGGTCAGGCCTAAATGCTTGCCAAGATGCGAAACATTCCAAGACGTCCATTGACATTAACTTAGTCCATACTTAGGTCTTTGCATCAGTTCCTTTCTGAGCTTGACGTAACCATGGGATTAGGGGAAACCTGACAAATGTTGATTCTTTGTTGTCGAGACAGTCGGGAAACCCAGAGGGTCACCAAATAAGGACTACAAGGAACCTCTCTGACATGTTCATGAATGTTGTTAAGAAGCTGGTAAACCATGCCAGAATGACAAGAATAGAAAGGGTGAGAGAGTTAAAGCAAAAAACTAGGATGAAAATTTGCATCTTTAAGTATACCATTGCTGTCAAGAAAGGGCAAAAGAAGAAGGATCGAAGGATTTACTCTTGTCCACAGATTCATTTCACGCCCAGACGGTTAATGTCAGCCAAAGCCTTATGGGCTGACACTGGCCTTTATTCACCCTCAAAAAAAAAAAAAAAAAAAAAAAAAACAGTGGGCAGAGCAAACCCGTGACCTTACCCCCCCTCTCACCCTCTACTGGGAGTTTTCTAGCACTATAGTGTAGTATAGAGTAGAGGACAGAATCATTTCATTAAATCATTTAATTAAGTGAGTCTCACATTTTCACACACTAACTAAATCCACTAACAAGGTTTTTATGTATTTGATCAACAGAGAACACTGAGAGACCAATAAAGAAAGTCATATGAAAAAAATAAACTACCTCCTGTAAAGGTGAAACAAAAACCAAAAAGATGCATCTCAATGAGGTAGATATCAGTTAGCGATCTCATGCAGTCATTCATTCGGGTGCTGGTCACCAATAAAACATTTCTTTAAAATAAGTGTTGAGCAGTGTTAACAAGCAACATTCTGATGTATCCGCACATCGGTTGTCAAAAACCAAAGTACCATAAAAAGCTAGTCTAATATCAATGAAATGAATGGAGTGAAAAATAAGTTGTTGATTCAGCGGGGAGAGAATGCATGGGTGGCTGGCTCATCTGTGCGACCTGTCTCCTCAGTCAACCTGACTGAAACAGAGGAAGCCACACACAGAAACTATACAGCAATGACAGGAAGAATGCCTTCAACACAAAAAGGGCTAATCTCATGCCCTCTATTTCCATAACAGAATAAAGCATGGACAAAATGAGTAATATTAGCATTTTGTGATTAATAGCTATCTAATAGCAATCAATTAATAGCAATTCTACGGCGCATGCTCTGCTGCGACGACACGTCTGTCATGCCAGCTCACGCTACTAGAAGCGTGTACTGTATGACAGTTTGTGAAAACAAATTTCCCGTTAAGGGACAATAAATTCTATTCTATAAATTCTATTCTTTATCTGACTGATCTTATGATGCTAAAATTCAAATTTCAAATATTTTTTTTATAAAAAACATTATATATTTAACATCAACAGTAATTATATAAACCTACTAATAATGATTATGTATTTATTTGCTTCATTGAGCAAACCATTTTTTTTCATATGCTCATGTCATATGCTCCTGTGAATAGTTGTATTACAATGTTGAATACAAACTTAGTATGATAATTTGTAATGGTCAAAAGAATAAATTTATGTGAATCGAATAAAAAAGAAAATCAGTGACAAAGCCAGCCTAAATAAAAGAGATTGAGCCAAAAATATCCAGTAAACAGCATTGGATTCATTTCACAGTGGGAAATAATTATTAATAGCAGACACGTGAGAGGTGCTCACAGCAGAAACTCATTTTAAGTTGTATGTATATGGAAAAAAGGCTGAGAGGGAGCACACAGATGGTGATGACTCTGAATAAAACATGAGCGGAGAGTGACACAGACTGCTAAAAATCATATTCGGATCAGAGCACAGATTCAGCATGTCACAAACAACATTTCCAAAAGAAACGACATCAAGTGAAAGTGTCCCAATCCTGCTTTGGACATCTCGGCTGACCCAGGCTGACCTCAGGGCCTTGGACGCCAGTATTGTCCCCTGAACCAGTCAACCTTATCAACCGTCATCAAATAACTGCCAGCACTGTGCTATAACTGTGAGCGTGTGTACTTCTACAACACATCCTGTAGGCACTCACATTCCCTAGGCACACCCCATGTGTCATTCCTGACAGGGAGAAATCTTCCCCCAGACTTGACAGACATGTCCACATTATTAATGTACGTGACATGACTTCAAATGGAATCGATTGTTTTCCTCAAGCCTGTCAGTGACAATACAAAATATGGCATGGTATTTGGCACTTTTATTGCCTAAAAAATGAGCCGTTCCCACAGGAAGTATTCTTGGAAGAGAAGATTTAAAATAAAAAAAAAAGCCAATTTAACTAACAGCATCTTAACCTTAAAAAAATTATTATATTTATTTATATATAGATAGATAGCGGAAAATATATAAGTAATATAAGTATTGGACACGTCATTTTTCTCAGTAAATATTTTTCTAAAGGTGACGTTGACATGAAATTTTCACCAGATGTTGGTAACAACCCATTCTATCCACACATGCAAATAAATCAAACCACAGATGTCCGTAAATTAGGTTTAATAATGTTAAATCACACAGTAAAAAAAAGTATTGAACACAAGGGAGGTGCAAAAAGGCATGGAAAGCCAAGACAATCAGTAATTAGAAAGCAATCCTGCCCCTTGTCAATACAAATTAATATCAGCCGGTTGTGTACAATTTGATGGCCAATAAAAAGGTCTCGTTACCAAGGTATCACACAAGAAAAAGCAAAGAACTCTCTCAAGACCTTCACAACCTTGTTGCAAAACATTCTAATGGCATTGGTTACAGAAGGATTTCAAAACTTCTTCTGAATGTTCCAGTGAGCACTGTTGGGGCCATAATCCATAAGTGGAAAGAACAATTTCACCATAAACAGGCCCCGACTAGGTGCTCCTTGCAAGATTTCTGACAGAGGAGTGAAAAGAATTATCAGAAGTGTTGTCCAAGAGCCAAAAATCACTTGTGGACAGCTTCAGAAAGACCTGGAATCAGTAGATACAGTTGTTTCAAAGAAAACGCCATTGCACTCAATGCACTCAAACGCCATGGCCTGTATAAATGCTCCCCACGCAAAACTCCACTGCTGAAGAAAAGTCATGTTGAAACTCATTTAAAGTTTGATGCGCAATACTTGGACAAGCCAGTGAAATACTGGGTTAATATATTCTGGTCAGATGAGACCAAAATTGAACTTTTTGTATGCCGTAATACACACCATGTTCGGAGGAGAAATGCCACTGCACATCACCACAAAAACACCATACCAACAGTAAAGTTAGGAAGTGCTGTTTTTCAGCATACGGTACTGGCAAACTTTTTAGCAAGACAATGATCCCAAACACACAGCCAAGGAAACTCTCAATTGGTTTCAGAGCATGAAAATAAAGCTGCTAGAATGGCCCAGCCAATCACCTGACTTGAATCCAACTGAAAATCTATGGAAAAAACTAAAGATCAGAGTTCATAGAAGCCCACAGAACCTTCAAGATTTGAAGATTTGTGTGGAAGAATGGGTCAAAATCACACCTCAGCAATGCATGCAAATCATTTATCCATACAGGAGGCGTCTTGAAGCTGTCATTACCAACAAAGGCTTAAAGTATTAAATATGCTTCAGTAAGCGTGTTCAATACCTTTTAACTTTGTCATTTTACATTATTAAACAATTTAATTTACGGACTTAATTTAATCTATGGTTTGATTTCTTTACATGTGTGGATTGAATGGGTTGTTGCCATCATCTGGTGAAAATTTCATGTCAACATCATCTTTAGAAATACATTTACTGAGAAAAATGGTGGCGTGTTCAATACTTATTTGCCCCGCTGTATGTATGCATGTATGTATATACAGTGGAATCCGGTTATTTCGACGGCCTCGGGAGTTGCAAAAAAGCATCGAGATAACCGATGATCGAGCTAACCAACAGCCAATATGGTGATTTGTTTGATGAAGCGATCCGAATGCTATAAAAATATACATTAACTGTACATGTTTGCTAACAACAAAAGGCATATGTGCACCAACTAACAGCAGAGATTTACCAGTATACAATAAAAAACACCTTCGATTCTCGATACAAACCTTTAATTATATTCCCCAACATTAAAAACACAATGATCACTCCCAGCGTAAACCGTCACAACACAGATAAACACATTCGCTCATAACACAGTCATTTCTCTCTGACACAGTTCTGAAAGTATTGCACACGCGGTTAATATGGTTTCTTCACAAACTCTAAAATGCTTTGTTACTTTTGCCTTTAACGGTCTGCTTGAAAACAAATGCTTTCATCAGTAACGACATCTTTGTCGATGTCAATGTAATCTGGGTATTCCTGGACAATGATGCTAACTCCTGCGCCTCCTCTTCCAAGATAGCATCTACAAGACATTACCTTACATGCCCTTGCTCACAGCAGACTCAAAATACCATGCAACAAGGAGAGGTGTCTGATTAACAGCATTTTATTGTGCTTGAAGCCTTCTTAAGATCTTTGGGAAAGTCTCCAATTGCCAAAAGTGCCATTTTGTTGAGCGACAGTTAACATTTTCTCACATTCGTAGGTCATTCACACTGTACCCAGACTGCTGTCACTGTCCAAGCGTAGATACATTTTTGCAGGCCAAGCCTAAAATGAGATCTATAACTCTGATTGCATTTCTGAAAAACAGACAAATGTGTCCGGCAATCACAAAAAGAGTACTGCATTAGAAACAAATCAATACTGACAAGCTGATTATTGAATTATTGTAATAGTAGATAACTAAAAAATAGTGGCAATAAAAAAATATATATGTTTAACTAAAATTTTACTCTTAATCTAATGCTTACAATGTGAAGCGTATATGCTCATTTCTCGTTTTTTTGGTTTAGCATTAACCACTAGAATAAAATAAATTTTACCTCAAGAACAAATTTGTTTTTCAGCGTCTCTCGCCTGAATTGCTATGGTGAATAACATTAAAGCCTAGACACCAGCTTACTTTCTTCACACAACACTACTACTATAAAAGCATCACATGACTTGTATATACAGCTAGCACAGACGGTAGTATCTCTCCCTTGGGAAAGATCCTGTCCTCTTGAAGACATTAAGTCTTCATGTGGCACACTGTCTTTGGATCGTGAGGAATGTGTTTGTGACACGATGCCCTGTAGGCCACTAGCTTCGTCTGCCGCAGTAAGCACAATCATTCCTCTGTCTGAGGATCACGCCATCGTGGCAATCCGTCTTCAGCTGTTGCGCCAATATATCGATTCAACATAACCTGCTTAATGGAGTGTGATGCGGCTCAAGCGCCACTGGGGAGTAAGAAAAATTACAAGCACCTCAGATGTCTGATTTTATTTTATGTTAAATTAAAACCACACAGTGATGCTACATTTCATCTGCTTTTTTCTTCTTAAAAAAACCCTGAGATATAAACCCCAGATATCGTACTGAAGATATAAAAGATATTAAGATGTAAATGTGATGATTTGCCAGAATATAAAATGACTCTGCTGCAGGCATCTGCTGAGGTGTGAAGAGGGAAAGATAACACTTCTGCTGCTGGTGGATCTAAAAATATATATGTTCACAATCATAATAGACCTCTTGTTAGTTCATGTCATCGTACCACATACTTGTAGATGAATACAGTGATGACTACCAGGGCTAGAGCAAGGCTGTTTAGTGCTTCTCCTAAATTTCAACCTATACTTGAAGGTTGTACTTGTCTGTATAGTTCTAGGGGAATAGTGTAAGAAAGGAAACAGGAACAATCTAAACTAGTTCCGTATCCCTTTCTTTACTTTGAACTTCCAATTCGATTCAGACAAATCTATTAACCACAGCCAAGCGAAGCTGTTCTTCCAATCAATTAAGGGGAAGGGAAATCATCCAGGACATGTACCTAGATTTAACATGGACCAACATGCTGGTGAATGTTCCATAATTTAATTTCCACCTTTGATACAGAACTGAGCAGATTTTCAATAAATTCAGATCAGGTGCATTGACCGTGAAAATTGGCACATGTGATTGGACCACAACAGGAAAATAGTTACCACATGCACACACTCTCAGCATGCTAAAAGTGGTGATAAAAGATAAAAAATAATAAAAGCACACACAGACGATATTTAAGTCAAGTCAAATTTGATCCTAATCCAGTTTAAGGCATGAAATTAAACTACTGATGTCAGGTGAATATTGGAGAAAATCATATTACACCAAACCGATAGTGTTCCCAGGACTAGAGTCTTTCACACAAATGCCACATTGGACATTTTATTGGGGCAGATTTTCGCAAAGTTCCAAAACAATGCTTTTATTTTTTTTATAAACTTGTGTCTACAAGGAAATTCCAAGTTTCCAAACTCATCCTTGGAAGTGTGACAGCTAGCCCCAGTTTCTCCATCTAAAGATGAGGTCTGATCCCACCTTTATCTTAAAGCCAAGCAGTACAGAGCCACTTTCAATGAGAACCAAAACTGTAAATTTTAAATGATGACAGACTCCAAGAGCACACTAATGAAATTCACTTTTAACCTCGGGACAGCTACTACCTAAAATGTGAGAAAATAAATAAAACAGGTCCATCACTGGCCAGGAACCAACCAAAATCCAAGAGACCTCCAAGCAAGTCTGACTTTTATAAAACATTGGCAAGGACATTACAAAAGCCTCAAATAAATGAAACATTAAAGTGCGGTTGGTGAGCACTTTGAGATAACCTTGACATCTACAAGGAAACAGAAAGCTTTTTCAGGTGATTTGCACCAGGCTGCATTAGAGAAGCTTTATCACAACCATCTAGACATTGACTGAAATAAAGGACAGGACAGAGTCTCTGAGAATAAAACTCAAACCCGTTCAGTGTAAAAGTAGGAAAGTGGAAACGCTGCATAGATCATTCACACTGCCAAATATTTAGCGACTGTTCCCGATGGATCATATATTAGAGCTCATAATTGCTCACTTGTTTCCTTACTCAGCTGGCTCTGATTTCTAACACTTAAAAAACAAAAACACAAACTCCCAGATCTCAATATGCCAGTCAGCTGAACGCCATGAGTCAGACTATCATTTTAGCAGTTACAGTCATGGAAGTCAAAATTCTTCTGAGATAATGAATAAATCTCTCAGTGGAAAAAAAGTGGACATCTACAAAAAGATTGTGAACACAACTGCAAAATTATGGCTTTGTCAAAACTTATCTGGTGAAGCTGGTTAACCAAGAAAATCTTGCTGTTTAATCTAGATAAGCAGCAGTGATGGCATTTAGTAGGAATAAAATGTCATGAGATATAAATACATTAGATATAAAGCCCGTTTGAATCTGACAAGTTCAGAAAGGGATATGCAAGCAATTTGCTCTTTTTATGGTAGCAAGTATTTCCGCACAAGTACGCAACCATCACGTTTGGAAGGATGGAAATGAAATGGAGAGAAGTAATAGAAACACACATGTTCTGTGGGAGCTGAAAGAAAAACACATGCAATGCAAATATCATAAAAAAATATCCCTTTAGATATAATACTTGGGGAGCTTTATAGAAACCTTTGCTTTGATGGACAAAATAAAGAAGGCAGAAATAATTATGGGCTCCATTGCATTCCAGTTTTGCTTATGATTGTTTCTTCAATCCATTCTATAACCTACTTTACCAATCAGTGTTTTAGACTCGTCAGTGAAATATTATTCTTATTATTAATAATAATAATACAATTTCTTTTTTAAATCAAGACAATATCAGAATACTCAGAGTAGGATAACTGCATGATATTAAGACAAATTGCCATTGACAAATTTACTGTATTTATTGATGTATTTGTTTTTTGAAGCATGCAGTATTAAAAATTATGGATTTGTACTATAGTCATTTAAATAAGTGCCCTATCTTTGGTCATTCCCTGAGTATTTTAAAATAACTAACTATTCAAAAAAAAAAAACAAAAAAAAACTACCAGAATCTGAATGATATTTAAAACCTTTATGAGAAGTATGCAGTGAATCACAACACACAGCAGGATAAGTGATATGGACTGGGTAGCAGATAAAGATTTTTTATGAAAATAACATGCATAAGTGGTTATAGCTATTTTCTCTAAGAACATTTTCAATGTTTGAAAGCATAAATATATCAGTTTGCAAACGTGTGTGGGAGTTCTCATCACCTCTACCATGGAAACAGCATAAGACAAAATATAAAACATTTTACAATAAGAACATAAGATACAGTAAATGGTTAATTGGACATGAAATACTGATTTCAGTTAAACTAATTATACTGTGAAAAATTGTGCGAGTAAAATATACACTAATGTGGTCTACAATGCTAGCTGTCCTATTACACACTGTTAGACAGACCAAATTATCCTCAAACTCTAACATTAAATTCCTAGGAATGTCACAGTAGGTGACAAGTGCCCTAAAAGCACAAAATAGCTTTTAGGTTTAAACAAAACTGTTAAAAGGCCCGTGAAGGTTGAGCCAGCAGCCGTTGGAGGTTTAAGTAAGTGTTTCTTGTGTTAAACGCTACACCCCAGGTCTCCCTGCGCATGCTAGGTTGGCAGAGTCGTCGTTAACCTTGCAGTTGACCCTCCGCTGGCAGGAGATGAGACGAGGAGCCTCTCTGTAGGTCAGTGTGTAACACATGACTCCCTGAAGGGTCTAATGTCCTATAGGTTACTTCACACAGAGGCTTTGTAGCTCTGTAGAACCAGATAAGGATGGATTTTCACAGTAGTTTGCACATAATGTGTGTAGAAAGGAAACGGTATGCTACTTACAAAGGGCTTTCAGAGAGTTTCAGGTGAGTTTCAAAAAATTTTGTTCTATTAAAAATGAAGTATTAAATGATATGATTGTAACACACTGCAGCTTGCTTGTTTTCCTGGCGCTTGCTCGTGAAAGGATTTGTTAGCTGTGACAGCCAAAGAGTCTGGCAGGCATTTTCTCTTATCTGTGGCCACAGGTATGAATACGGGCAGTCCTAGGACAGGGGATGCTGTTTTGCCTGGGAACATTTATCATTTTAGGAGATATGCTCTAGTGAACCCACTCTTATTTCTTTGCCCAGTGGCCATGGCAGAAGGTTTGGTGTTCAGTGGGGAGAAAAACACACAAACAATATGACATTTGGAGAGAGGAAAAATAAGCAGAACTAGAGCAAATATATAAACTAAAAAAAACAGGCCCCAGGTATCGTCTCAGCTGCCCTTGATAAACTATAAACATATTCTGACAAACCACAGAAATATATTGCTTTACTCAAGTCATTCCCATTAAAAATGATTTGTAAGGGTCTTTTATATGGATGTCTGAGACACAGATATGACAGCGAGTGCCACTTCCAAGGTAGAAATACTGAAAGTATATTGAAGAAAATCTATTTATACACATTCGGTGCGCTTTGTCCAAAACACTATTGTACCGAAACAAGTGTTCTCGAAACGGTGTTGAAGAAACGGCTGTCTGAAAATTAAAATTATGGCCAGGTTTTTTCAAAGTTAAAATGTTAACAGATGAACAGCCTTTTGTGTTTTGGAAATTACATGCATATTCATTTTCCTGTAAGAGAATAATTTGTTTCACATCAAGACACATTTCTGCTCATTCATTAGAGATACTGTAAATGCTTAATTATGCCCCCCTCCCTTTTTTATCATGTTAAATAGCATCAGCAAAGTTTTCACCCATGTATTTTGGGATATCACATTAAAAAACGTTAGATGGAAACACAAAATAAAATAACATTTGCTTAAAGACATGCATAAAAAACAAAAAATAAATATGTCAAGAACAATTGCTAGATAAAGTATAAAGTCCCGTGACTCTTCCTTCAAATTCATTCATACAGATGTTGTTTCATGTGGAACACTGGGAGGAGAATAACATGGGAAGCCAGATACTACTAAACCCCTCCCCCAACCAGTATTAGTGTTGTCTATTCTACATCCCATACTTATGATTCAAAACACACAAGAGCACAGATACAAACAGTCATTTTATCATATTACATGCTCTACCTCAGCAACCTCATTTATGCAGCATTTCTGCCACATGCAGTGTTGTCTAACTTGGTGGTTTAAAGTGTGCAGAGATCAAGATTTTGTTGGCACACATAAGTGCCATGCCAAATGACAGCATAGGATATGACATGGTGTGACAATTGCCTTTTAACAGGATTTCACCATGACAGCAGCTGTCTGTACAAGTGTCTGTGGTTCATAAAGGAGGATTTAGATGGATGGATGGATGGATAGATCATTTTATAATTAACTTATAATACTCTATATTACTACATACTTTCCTCTAATAAACACTATGTTCAACAGCATGGCTATTAGTGTAATGTAAATAGAAGTCAGAAACTGTGTAAACTTCAAATGGAAATAGAACATGAATTGTATTGCATAAAACCCAAACCCAGAGAGAGGACTTTGCCTCATTTCAGAATTCAACCACACCACACTGCCACATTTAATATTCAAGCTTTTGCAATAGTCATATTTAATCACTCAGTTAATCAGTCTCAGACATAACGCAAACGATCATAGATAAACACTACTGGATGGTTTTGCAAAGTACATTCGAAAAACTTGCGCTTAATGAGAAACGTTTGTTACGCTTAATGGTCACGAGTTTGTACTAACAGACCTCAGTTAACAGTTTCAAGGAATACTGCGGAAGTTAAATAGAGCTGGAAGAGCTTCCACAAGATGATTAAATAAAGAACTACTGGAGGCCTAAAGTGACACATGGCCTAGAAAAACGTTCAAATGGAAAATGATATTCAGGTTGGGTTTTAATAGATCCTAGAGTGCTTTCTCTCAGAAGGAAGGAAATCCCTCCGTCCATAAATGTAATCCCTCCGTCCAGTACAGACTGGTCAATACAATATAGTCATCTACACTAGTATGAAGTGACAGATGGTTGTGTTTGTCAGTGAAAAGTACTTTGTGCTAATGTGCGCAAATCATATTTCGTATTGGATGCTTGCTTTTTTCTATTTCTATACAGATACATCTCCCAAAACATCTATTGTAACATTTTTAGCAACAATTAAAAAAAAAAAAAAAAAATATATATATATATATATATATATATTTCACAAAACAAAATTAACTGAAAACATGACTAATCTACACATTAAATAAAACGCCTAAAACAAGCAACAACAACAAAAATTCTGCTATTAACACTATATTTAATAGCTATTATTTAATAGCAAATAACTATTATTAACACTATACCAAAAATGAATGGCTGATACAAAATTACTGAATAGTGCATGGAAATGCAACATTATGCATTTTCTTGGTAACCTTCAGGGATCATTCAGTCGAATAATTTAATGCTTCTTACTATGATGAAGGGATGCCTCATGAATATTTATTAAAACGACAGCTGATTAACGCACAGAGTAAACACTTTATGATTAATATTCATTACCAAAGTCTGTAAAAATGACATAATACTGACATGTCCAATAAAAAAGTAAAAATGTAATATATATAAAGGTTTGAAAACATTTCATGCATATTTCAATATACTACTGATCTGTTATTTAATGCATATTAATGATTAATAGAAGTTATAAAAAAGTGTTACATGATCCAAGACTTTCGTGGAGGGAAAGAAATCTCTCCAATTTCATTAAAAATATCTTCATTTATATTCCAAAGACAAATGAAAGTCAGATATACAGATTTTGCAATATATTTTGACAACTTTGAACTAACCCTTTAAGATCAAAGGATGCCATTTTATTTATAAAATAAATATATTTCCATCTGTCTATATGGTATCAATTATTATCATTTTGTGTGTCTGAATTCTCTAACAACTCTGAAACAAGTTTTTATAGATGCATACTTCGGCAAATTTGTATTGTGATGCGTTATAATTAGTCTGAACTTCGACAGCATACCCAAAGGAAGGCCTGCAATGATATCCTGCATAATGGAGGAACACCGAGGCAGCGTTTAACAGAAATCCTTTATTTCTATTTAGACTCAGAAGCGAAAGAGCTTTGAAGCGGAATAAACAAGATTTCGATTCTCCTCTATCTCTCCCACTCTCTTTCTCCTGAAAATACCACTTCCTCTGAGGAGAGGTAATCACAGAAGAACATGCACTCAGACCCCCTCTGCTTCACAAAAGCTCTTTGCTTCAGGAACTGGCAAAAGAAAAATTAACAGTGGGCTACAAAATGAAGCACGTTTTCTGCAGCATACCATCTAAAATAAAAGTCAAAACTGACATACAATTGAACACAAAAGTGGCACTGCATTAAAATACATACATATAACATAAGCACACGGTACTGTCTATTATATAAATGTATACAAAGACTGCATAAATATCAAACAGACGCATTTTATGCTGCATCACGCAATGTTAATGCACTGCTACAATGCTGATTTTGAGAAACATATCCTTTAAAATGCACACTGCAGTTCTTTCTCCAAAGCTCAGCATAAAGTTCATGCGATGAATCATGCTGTTGGTATTGAACTCCATGTTCACAGGTATTTTTAAGAGGGATGGAAATTGATTTGCAATTTATGCGAGAGCAGTTCGAGAGGGTCAAATTTTGATCCTCAGCAAACAAAGAAATTAATGTGGACTTGAGCACTGCATTAATCACTGTAATAAAACTGACTGGAAACATGTAGTTACCTCACACTGTGGTTACAATTCACTGCGTAAGCATGCAAAGGAAAAGTTCTGAGGTCAAAAATACTAATTTGAGGACACTGCTGATAAAAAAAGAGGCCTGAGACAAGATTCATGCTTACTTGGAAAAAAACACCAAACAATAAACTTTTGTGAACTCTTTCCCTGCCATTGATAGTATTTTCTGGCTTTTTGAATGCCTGCACTGCATTCAGCTACCAAATCAGATGCCATGATACTACAACAACATGTCAGGATGGGCTGAGAAGATTATTGGTTCCTCCTGCCCACCCTCTGATATCTTTACACTTCCAGAGTGAGAAAGGGGCTAAGAAAATCACTTTGGACCCCACACACCCAGCCCACTCTCTTTTTGAACTGTTGTCGTCTAGCGAAAAGAGTACGGAGCACAAGAAAAGCCAGGCACTTGCACATAATTCTAATATTGTTCATCTGTAAATTACATAAAATAGATGTACAGATACAAGTACTTTACAAGTGTACAGTTTACGACAATTATGTGTAATTCTCTCCATGCCTACTACATAACATATGTAGTAATTATTACAGATTACAGTATTACATTGCATTATAAATCTTTAGTTTCTTGTACATTAATACCTTGAGATACGAGCATAATCCGTTCCAGGGCAGAGCTCGTAACTCAAATTGCTTGTATCTAGAATCATTTTTTCCCATAAGAAATAATAGAAAACAAATTAATTCATTCCAGATCCGTAACAATGGAAACAATGTTTTTTATTGGTATAGACTCACACACACACTCACACATAATTATAGTACATGTACAGTATAAGGATTTGTGTGATACCAAATAAAATGTAGTGTTAATTATAAGTTTTGACAGTAGCAGCAGGTGCCGAGGAGGAGGGAGGGGGTTGGTACGTCGACACTTGATTCTGTATCTTACCTAACACGAACACTACATAACTTACGTAAACTTAAATTAACATAACTAAACTTAGCTTACGTATTTTGTGTAACTTTTCTATTTTTTATTATTGTTTTGCTTGTTTTCTTCCCTATTTTTGCCTGAGAAGCCTACTCTCACTTTCACTTGGCGCAGACCTTTTAACTAAATACCTATCGAGGGAGATTTGTTTCTGTCTCCCTTTAAAAATACGTAAGGTACGTGTCGTCAAAAAGTGCGGCACGACCAGTAGACAATTTATCAGTGTGTTTCTTTTCAATACTGAGCTCTTGCAACACCTGCATATCATCTGTAGCTCGATCAACTCCTCAGTCGACAGTTCCTCCTGATGCTCCTGCTGCTAGAAGACTCATGCTCATATTTATCCACAATTTCATGCTTCATTTCCATGGTCATCATGCGTTTCTTCTTCTCATTACCTTCCTTACCACTCTGTTTCTTAGAGCTCATCACTAATATGAAGAATAATGAACAAAATGGAGAGAAAATCAGCTACTCACGGGCGACGCATACAGAAGTCAGTGAACGTGAAGTGCATGTGCATCGGCATCTGTACGCATGCTCGTATCTCGAAAATGTACTCGTATCTAGAAGCAAAAACCTGCCCGAAGGCTTGCTCGTATCTTGGAACACTCGTAGAGACACTCGTATCTAGAGGTATTACTGTATTATTTTGATTTAATTTCTACTGCATAATTCCAATGTATGTACTTTCTTTTGCACTAGAAGCTCAAGACAAATTCCTGTGTGTGTGTATGCATAAAGATACTTACAAATATATACAAGAATAAACAACATTCTGTTTCTTATTCTTTCCATGTTTTCACAGTTATACAATGGGCCGCGTAGTAGAAACAAGCGATAAAAGCATTGTTTGTGTATTTTGCAGTCTTTGACAAAAACAAGATTTTCTCAGAACGTTTCTTTTTTTTACGAAACTTACCCATATTCAAATGTTGAAAGAGTGGATAGAATAATTTGTTGTTGTTGTTTAAAAGCAGAAGGTCTGTTGTTCTTTCTTTTGGCATTGCATGTTTAGAAATTCAACCTAGAAAATATACTGTGGCCATGAAATTGTGAAAATGATAAATGTGAGCAATGGCTGGCAATGTAAAAAAAATAACAATTGTACATAAGAAAAAACTATGCGGCAATCAAATGCGGTCTCGTTTCTTATAATTTCATGCTAGTGACAACAGACTGATTTCACAGTTAATAAGAAGCCATTTTATTTAATATTGCTTAATATTTAAGACTGTTAAGTTTTAAATTAAATACACCAGGCTGGAAAGTAGCATATTTAAGTTCCAGATATCTATTTGAGAAACGTCTGACGTGTATGAATGCAGAGCATATTTCATTACATACATAACAATAAACACTGTCTCTCAAGAAAAAAAAATTCACAAGCACATGCAGCCGAACACAAATGGCTACCATTTGTAAAAATCAGCACAGTCATTTCCAAGTGCCAACTGAAGAAGTGAAGAAAACGCTTGATGACTGAAGCAATTTCCTCTGTGCTTGTTTGCTGCTTTCTCCTCCTTTACAGAGCAAATTAAATGATTGTACTGTTGAAAAGTCTCCATACACCACTCAGGCCTACTCCATATCCATTTTATTCTCCCAAGGTCTGCTACAGTACTTTAAAAAGTCATTCTGAGAGGCTTTCCCATGAGGATAGATGATGTTAACTAGCATGCCTTTCCCAGTAGGGTACAGTACAAGTATCATTCATTTACTCAATTTCTGGACTCTCACTTAATACGTGTCTAATCTCAATAACAAACCAGCTGGCTACTAGCGAGTTGAGAAAATATGCAGAAGTAAACCGTTTCCTAAGTTCAGCTCCATGCATAAATAAAATGGCACAAATCCAATTTACTCCATTCACTTAAAAGCAGGAAAATGAATTTGTAGCTGCTTCAATTCCAAGAGTGCATCTAAAAAGGACAAAGATAGATTTTGAGGTTTGTGTGCCGCAATCTGGCAGGAGTGCAGTACATTTGGATAAAACATGACGTCGCTGTCAGCACCTGTCCGCTGTGAAATCATCTAAAGGAAAGCGAATATGAAAACCTTAGGTCACCCAGCCTCTCGCACACATCCCACCTCTCTGACGTCAGCCAAAATCAACACTTCTAATTTTCACAGGTTGTGAGAAGTCAAAGCTTCTCTTTACATTTATCTGCTCAAAACGGATGAAGGGGTAGCTTCAGAAGCTTTCAAGTCGACAGATGCATGCTCTCAATGCATTTTTACAAGGGGATGAAGCTTATTATTTATAAGCAATCTACTCAGAGTCATAGAAAGGGCGACTGTGAGAGTGAATATGAGGGTTTTCGGTTCCCCTCCATTATTCAACTTTACAAGACTCTGGGATGTAACTATTTAATGGATACATTAATGGTAACTATTTAAAAATATTTAAAATTGGAATTAATTCCTGTGATGGCAAAGCTGCATTTTCAGCATCATTAATCCAGTCTTAAGTGTTACTTGATCCTTCTGAAATAAATCTAATATCATGATTTGCTGCTCAATAAACATTTCCTATTAGTAATATTATTGAAAACAGTTTTCCGTTCAAAAGAACAGCATTATATATTTTTATACAAATCTTTTGTAACAATGCAATTGCCTTTACGGTACTTATAAATTCAAATCAATGCATCCTTGCTCAAAGAAAAAAAAAAAGAACAAAGATGATATATAGCCCTTGTTACAAGTAGCTTGGTCCCTTAATCCATAAAGCAGCTCATTTGTTTAGGAAATATTTTAAACAAATAAGATTCATACTTAATAAACAAAACAGCTGACGTTTTATCTAGTGATATTTGCAAACAACAATTTAGACACAGCTAAGAGTTCCATCTGCTGCGAAAATGAAACTTTGGTAAAATATATTTGAAATAGGACTGTAGTGTAATGAATTTTAGAAGCGCTGATACTTTAAGCATCATGAAGAATAATTAGTCACATGTTGCATATATCTATATATATATCTATATATATATATATATATATATATATATATATATATATCCAAATTAAACCATGTGCAATTCCATTTGAAACCAAAAGAAAGAAGAAAAAAAAAATCAATAAATATGATATCTCCTTATGGCTTAAGAACAGGCTCATCTATCATGCTGTGCGTTAAGGCCTCAGGGTTCATGAGGTATCATCTTACTTGAAATAAATTAACGGTGGTGTGGAAACCATCTGTCCGTGAACACAAGCCTCCTGGTTAATGAGCAAGTTTTTCTGCATATTGCGGCCTCCCAGCATGCCACAGGAACGTGATCAAAATACCTCAGGGCCATTTGCACACTGCTCTGATTCTGACAGGAGGCTCGAACTAGCATTTACCTTTCAAATCGCTCATTCTAGTGACAGCTGCTGGCAGGAAACGTCTGGCTCATTAGAGGACGACTTCGGGAGCTGCATCAACTGCCTGATGCAGCCACTCGAACCCTGCATACCGCAGAGGTTGTAGGACTTGAATGAGACATGTTCGGAGTACTGGAGGTTTTCTTTTCCATAGAATATGTAACATAGACCATTGAGAGGATAAGAAATGTGCTAAAACAAAGCTTGTCCCATTGACTTTTTGAGTTACTCCCATTTACTAAAAGTATATCCTCTTATATCCTCAATATCCTCTTACTTTTACTTTTATTCATAAGCTCTTTGGGCAGTTATTGATAAGATAATAATGTATTCCACAGGGAGACAAAAACTATGAAACAAGGTTAATGATTTACTACATGAAAGTTTAGTAAGAAAGAGATTTTGAGTTTTTTTTCTTACTAGTTTCCCATCCATTTTAATTTCTTTCTTTTTTTGTTTTGTGACATTGCATTAATACTAGACGGAAATGTCAAGCTAGATGAGACAAAATGCTCTGACAAAAAATAATATCACATTTCTTAAATATATAAAATCTATGGTTACACTACTTTGTGTCCACATTACAGTGTAATTTTAATTAATAATAGAGTATGTAGAGTAATAATAATTAATGACTTATGGTTAGTTGCATGTTATTATATAATGTATAGTAGTTACTATAATAACTACATGTATTGTGTAACAAGGACACTGCAAAATAAAATGTTACCAAATATATTTTCTCAGTTTTCTAGCTTCCCTAAAGATAGCAATTTTGTTTTCTTGAAAAAAAAACACTATTACTTGTATTGGATCTATTACTGCGTTGATGATAATGTCAAAGATATTCCATTAATAAAAAAAGACAATGTGTCACCATTCATATGGATCTATGGTTTTGTTTACATTACGAATGTTCAATAAATCTTCCACTTCCGACAGGCCCAATTTATTTCAATTAAAACATGAGCATGCTGACAGCAGGCGCTGTGGATCCAGTCTTTCATATGGAGAGCTTTTCATCCAGTTGGCTGCTCTGATATAGACACCCGCCAGGACGAACATGAAGTGTGGTCTTCATTGTGCGGTCCTATTACCACAGGTGAGTGAGTGAGTGATCAGAATATAAGGACGGATCATCTTCAGAATTAATTGCCCGTGAAAAGCTGCAGCTAAACCTCCTAAATAAAAGACGTTCATTTTCAAACCTACTGAGACAATTTATTCCCACCGACACAGGAACTTGTGCCGTTTACTCTGATGATCCGGATTGTGACAATGAGCTGTCAAAAGAAATTTCTGTTGAAATGTGTTAGTTACTAAAACAACAAATTAAAGGCACTGAATAGTTGTAACTGATATGAAGCATGTACAAAGAGTTTAAGTGTGTTTCTCCTTGAAAGCAGTAGAGCAGAATATGATCTAAGCTGGGGGGGGGGAAATCGGTGCTCCTTTAATCGCATTAGCTACTTCACTGCAGCTCGGGCTTGCTGAAGCCTGCACGGAGAACTGGACCACCCATATATACCTCCATCACAGTGCATTTCATACCTTCAAATCAAGCAAACATAAATATCCACCCGTCACACACCTGGGTGGTCATGGACAGGTGTGAAGGCAGTCAAAATAATAGAATGTCCAGCCAACTGCAGTAGCTTGCAAATGTTTATTAAAAGACCTTCAAGCATTCATCAAACATCAACAAAGCATAATAAATGTCAGATTTTGCCGCTCGGCCACAAGCTGGTTTGATTTCAGAAATGATACAAATCCTACAAAATTTGATCATGTCTACTTCAGTTTTATCCAGGGATGTTTTATCAATGTCTATTGAAAAAGAAAACAGAAATGGTGTACATGCATATACATGCATATACACATACATACATATATATACACACACAGTAATACCTCGGTTTACAAGTTTAATTCGTTCCAAGAGCGAGCTCGTAAACCAAAATGCTCGTACACCAAAACAAATTTCCCCATAAGAATGCACAAAAAAAAAAATCAATTAATTCGTTCCACATGACAACAAATGCCCATTTTAAATATTTTTTTGGTTTTACCCTATTAATTGCAGTTAAAATTGTAACCATTAAGACAGTGTTTCCCAACCCTGTTCCTGGAGGCACACCAACAGTACACATTTTGAATGTGTCCCTTATATGCCCCATATATTTCTGGTCTTGAGAGTCTCTACTAACAAGCTGATGAGTTGAATCAGGTGTGTTTAATTAGAAAGAGTTGGAAAACCTGTAGTGTTGGTGTGCCTCCAGGAACAGGGTTGGGAAACACTGCATTAAGATCTCATATAAATACTAATTAATAATTGACAATTAAACTAAAAATACATGACAATTTACTGTAATGCACTTCAGGTTTGAGCAGCCTGCTTGGAGGAGAGAGAGGAGGGAGGAGGGGGGAGCGGGGAAAGCAAGGATGAAAGCAAATGAGTGAATTTATTATAATAGTGCAGAAAACAAACGAAGTGATAATCCACAGTTAAAGTCGTGGAACATGGGAGCCACGAAAGAACAAATTCACAGGAGCCGCAAACGAAGGAATTTGCGGGAGCCGGGAGAGAACGAATTTGCGGGAGCATCGAATGAACGATTTCGCGGGAGCCGCGAGAGAACTAGGGGAGCGCGGGGCACAAAGTAACACGGGGTAAATAGTAACAGCGATTTTTTAGATAGTTGCATGGGCATAAATGTGACGTGCTAAAGGGCTTTTCATTAAACTGTTTGCACACGTCTTCTGGCCATTTTTCGAGAAATTTCATCGAAGTTTGTATGAGAACCACAGGAAAAACTCTTTTGGCACCATGTAAATATTTTTTGTTATAGTAGTTGTTTTTCGATTTTCAAAGAATGTGTGAAAGATTGTAAGTCTAATCTTATATTGTTATTGTATTCTTCTTGGCTAAAAGATGGTACCATTTTGAAAGACGTGAAAAACACATAGTGGCTGCTATCCGGTCCTGAAGTAAACAAGACAGCGCGGGGTTAGTTGTAACCAGGGGCGATTCTAGGATTTTGATTTTAGGGGGGCTCAGCCCCCAATAAGGGTATGATTAAAAAAATATTATTTGACTATTAGGGTAGGGTGATATGCTACTAACCTTACTGCAATCCACTATTCCATTGTATTCCCTGTATTTCATATATGGGAGTAGGAGTACTGACTGAGCCATATACAACACTGCAATAAAAAAATAATTATTGGATGTGACCACTAGAAAATAGGGAATCTTGATTTTTTTTTTTTCTACAATGAAGACCTCCTGATTCATTCACTGTACAAACACACGCACACGTTTCCAGTACAAACACAACATTTTACTGTTTGCATTTCTATGCTCACATACAAACCTCAGATAGGAATTATTCTGACAATTAAATAAAATTTTAACCAGAAAATAACATAAAAGCCATAAACTTTGATAATCCATATCAGCAATATAAACAACACAGGTATGAGGCTGGACAATGGATTAAGTGGGGGCTGTGGTTAACTATCAGAAGTAATGGAAAAACTAGGTGAACGCAGCGAAACGTATTGGTATTGGATGAGAAACCGAGCCGTCCCGTGTGCTCCCAATACTCCAGTAACATTACATTATGTAAACTGCAATGCATTTGACAAAGAACTGCACCGATGCAGGTGTAATATCATAGCATTAGCAATCTATCAATAAATGCATGCACACACGACACACACCTTGATGTTCACTCTGCTCGGCGCCCCTGCAGATTGAAAAATGCGCTAAAACCAAGCAGACTCAGATAAGGGGAGGAGCCGAAACTTGACGCAGCTTGCCGCCGTTTCAAATGAGTTTTTTTTAAACGGGACTGAAGCGATCAAACATTTATTAATCAAATATATTTTTTAGGGGGGCTGGGCAGAAGTTTAGGGGGGCTGAAGGCCCCCTAAAAAGGGCCTAGTGACGCCCCTGGTTGTAACGCTAAGCCGCATTGAACAAGTTGCATCAATAATCACATATTTTGCATTGTATTAGCCTATTAAAACGTTTTTCATGTCATTACATTGTTCAAAACACAACAAATGTAAAAAATAAAGGAAAAAAATATATTTCATTCATAAGTTATGCTTATGATCATCAAGACGCATCTTTTTTAAACAAAATACGTGAATGAACTTGCACAAGGATGCTGAGAGTTAGGACTTTTTCCACACAAAACTGCACATGGGTGAGGGAAATTTTTCCTTGTACACCGATACAATGCTCGTACACCGATTCGACCCTCCATGCTCGTACACCGATTTGCTCGTATACCAAGTCACTCGTAAACCGAGGTATTACTGTGTGTGTGTATATATATATATATATATATATATATATATATATATATATATATATATATATATATATATATATATATATATATATATATAAATAAATAAAGAATACTTTAATAGTTCAGAGTTAAAAGCCCCACACTCCTTAGCCACCCAGCTGAGATAAGAAACAGAATAAAACATAACTGTGTATTTTGACAGTCTTAATGCATTCATCTGAAAGCTAAATTCATTTAATTTTATAATTTAACAAGCATGGTGGTGTTCACTCCCTGCACGCACGTGTATACTCAACTCATTTAAGAGTAGATAAAAACATAATAGCATGCAAGCAAAGTCTTACTGAAAAGCACATACCATATCTTGACTGCTTTTCCCACACTTATCTCCTGCTGACAGTATAAAGTGAGCTTTTCTTTTTTACCAGAGATAAAAATCGAAGCCCTCCCACAGTCCTTTTGAATTACTATCAGTTTATCGAGGACCAAGAGAGAAGCAACTTCCCCACTGCCTTAAGTTATTTTTTATTCTAAAAGAATATTTATTCATTCATAAATATAATATTCAACAAATACATAACAAAAATGTGTCCAATAAACAACAATAGACTGTTTCCCCCCACAGAGCTACTTGCATTAACCACTTTTATTCTACATACAGATAAGCTTATAAATTAACCACTAACCCATTAAAAATATTAATGAACTTATGGCAAACAGCTGTCTAACTTCAAATTAAATGAAACATTTAAATAAAATAATAAATTAACATCAAATTTTAAATGTACTTAAATTATGGCATTTATACAATTAAAAATGTTAATGTATAAAATTAAAATAATTTGTTACACAATTGAAACTGCAATACATTATATAATAGAAATATATTTAAAGCATGAAATTACAATTTACTGTTTAATACAGAATTAACATAACACATAATATTGTAAATGCATATTCAATATTTAACAATAAAGGAAAAATGTATTAAATATTAAAGAACTAAACAAATAAAATATATACTTTTTGGTCACACTTTTTTAATACAGCAAACACTGCATAAAGATTTTTACTTTTCAATGGATAAAAACATTCAAGTTTCAAACTCAAATCTAAATATAAATGACGATGAAAGTCATTTTGGGTGAACTGTCCCTTTAAATGTCCATTTTAAGTGGTTTCTTTGATTCTCTGTCACAAGCGCTAAAATCGACTGTGCTGGGTCAAATGGATCCTGCACAAAGGAGAACCTCATCCTTAACTCCTGCCAGTTCTAACATCACACAACTGCAGGCAATTTAAACATCTCTCAACGTGTTGTGTTTTTTATCCATGACAGGGGTTGTATGAGTGTACAAGTGAAGCCATCGATCTGCTGCGTTGTAACACGGGTCGGATTGTAAATCAGGTGGCCCAGCCATGCAGGAATGGTAAAGCAGGCTCACACAGCAGCCGACAAACGCAGAGGAAGCCATTCATCATCTCGAAATGAGAACGGGGCTATGCGTGCTCTGTATGCGTACTCTTAACAAACACTAATCTATAAACGCCCTTTTAATCATGCCAGATGGATTGATTGATGTCAAAGAAATACAGCATGTTGTAAAACAGTTCAAACATCAGGATCAATCTGAATTTACTTTGTGACTATGTCTTCCAAAAGTGGCCACAATGGATCTGTACAGTTTATTGCAAGGATTTCAAGTGACATTTCAAAAGATAGATAGATGGATATATCAAGTCCAATATGACAATTTCACAAAATCCACTTTTTAATCTTTCTGGCTATCACTAAAATGCCACCTTCATTCAAACTGGCTCTGGTTTCCATGTCAGATTAGGGCACAGAGGCACTAAGATGATCTGACATCTTGGCATTCTGCAAGAAAGAGTTGTGCGTGACCATAGACTCCACTTAAACCACTGGATTTGTTATGAACTTCTTTCTTTCTTCTATTTCTTATTGAAGTCTTTTGAATGTACAAAGAGAAAAATTGCAGTACTGAATCAAGACAAAAATTCTGGTTGGCATCAATAAGCTGATAATTGTTTTCCAGTGGCCAGTGTTTTTTCCAGTGTTTTCAAGGGAGTTATCCTGCATTTTGTTCATCTCACACACATATTTCTAAAACTTAAGACAGACTTGGTGCAACTCTCTAGCGTTGATATAATGACATAAAACATTATCAGTTTGTAAATCCCAGTGCAGAAGAGGTTTATGTTGCAGATGAATTTACAAGAATGGAATATCCCACAGGAGAGCACACCAGAACAACAAAGCCTTCCAAAAAAGATCTTAAATTATTCACTGGCAGACTTATTCATTGTTTTCCTATGTGTGAAATTACACTGCAAATCAAAGAGTGACCTTATTCTTCACCAGGATTTTGGGAGCATCCCAACCTCACTGAGAGCAGAAGTGTAGATGTTGATGACATATGGTGTCACCTAGTGGCCATCATATCATACTACAATATGATTGATGACTGTGATGCCAACAGTGGAAGCATAAATAGTAAAACAAACTACTGTATATAAATCTCATTTAGTCCCTGAAGTGTATTATATTCCAATCACAGGGTTATGAGTTTGTAGGGCTCAACAATAGTTGTGGCCTGTTATGTTTTGCCCTGTTTGCCATTGTTTTTCCCATCCACCAAAAGTGTTTATGAACTCGAGTTACATCTGTAAAAAAAACATTTAAATTAATAAAAAAATTATAATTTAATACAAAATGTTATTTAATAAATAGAAGTAGAAAAGACAATTCTATAATATGAAATATAAATTAATTATAATTTAAATATTACACATTATAATTATATAAATAAATTGGAATATACAATAATTATTTTACCATTAGTCACCTTCCTAAAATAAAAGTCATTTTTCCAGGTTTCTCACAAAACACAAAAAACTGAGCCAATAATTGAATAACACACTTGACATAAGCTATTACACTATGGGGTATAATTGTATGATCTGTTCAACTGAGGATGTGGAGGATTTTACCAGAGTTGGCCAGCATCATGAGGAGATGACTTAAGCAAAAAAAAAATTGTCAAAAAATGACTTAGGCAATTATTTTAGGAATGTGACATATACATGATATGATATCTACATACACACATAAATATATATACACACACACACACACACACACTAACCTATTGGGTCAGATGTGTGTATGGGTGTGCGTGTATCTTTTTGTGGTAAGACCACTAAAAATACTGGTAGGTCTATCTGACCCAATAGGTGAAAAACATCATTGTTGAGCCCCATTTGCTGTGTTTTAAAAGACATGAGAAGAAACTAAGGTGACCTACTTCACAGAAACTGAGGGGCTAAATGAAACACGGAGACTAGTGGGTGAGTAACTGACATCAGCTTAATGGAGACACCACAGAGTAATCACAGTGTCAAGAGGAAGATGTAATGACCGCCAGTATCTGCCAGTGAACACACACACACACACACACACACACACACAGCAGTCCTAATGGTCTGTGCTGTAATCCAATGTCATCCACCACATAACAGATGACAGCTAATCTACAGGAATATTTTGGGAAAGTGACTACTTTGTCAAGAAGAGGCCTCGGTTCAGGGTGAATAAAGGGACACTTGAGACGCGGGTAAAACTGCGGACCAATTATTTCATGACAACATCCGATTACAGAGCAAGTATTTCATTATTGCAACCAATCTTCTGTAACAACTAGATAAAACGAAAACGAAAGGATGATTTATTTCAACTGCAAATCCGTACACACTAGATCATACAAGCTAAATAATTTATAGTGTAAATAGAGAATGGTTTGTAACCAAGGCAGACACTGTGGGGGATACACAAGGCTCAGCAGTAAGGATTTTATTCCTTCTAATATTGTTGCCCTCAATATTTTAACTGCCGCCACTGGGTATTTTATACATAAATGCATACATACCACACACCTTAAAAAAATTATGGTTTTATAATTTAAGTTAGTTTAAAAGCTGTATGTAAACATAACTATAACTTTGTGTCAATGAGAATGTTGTCGACAACTAGATTAATTTGTATATAGCAAAAAGACGCACATGTTTATCTGTGCCACGCTTTGCACTAAGCTCTATCAGTGGGATTAATAGTTTGTCTACAACAACAGTGGATGAAGAACGCCATCTAGTGAGAGCTCAAAGAACAAGAGCAGTGCTGCCAGTACTTCCCTCTACGCCTCAGTAGCCCTGAGAGATGGAGGAGTGGACAAGAACAGGAACAAGAGAGAGAGACCGATAAGAGTTAGACGCTTACACAATAGGTGGACATGCGAAAGTGGATTACCATATGCTAGAATCAGCCGTGCAAAAAGGCAAACCATCTCAGAGCAGCTTAAAACATTCACTTTCATGACTTAAACATTAAGAGAAGTAGTCAGAAGAAAATGTGTGACATCACTGCCATGCAGGACATTGACAAAAAGAACAGCAACAACAACAAAATATGAGCCGCATACTTTTTAGAAAACAAAATAGAAAAAAAGGTGTAGGCCTAATATGGAGGGTTTCACATTAAATTTAAACTAGCTAAAGGGTTTCATCTCCATTTATACCCAAGAGCATTAGAGAGGTCAGGTGCTGATGATGGATGATGAACTCTGGCCCACAGTCTGCATTCAGATTCATCCCTAAGGTGTTCAGCGGATGTTTAAGTCTGGGCTTAATGCCATGTAATATACAAGTGTCAAAAATGGGGTGCCTCCTTCCGTAAATCTGTTGAAGTATAGTGCTCAAAGCTTGAGGCTTGCAAGCGAAAGAGTACTGTTTAGGCAAGCAATCACAACTTACCCCTTGAATGAGTCATTTAACCTCTGAGTGCTCCAACACTGTAACTATAATTAGCTCATGGCATAACAATATGGTGATTATCTTGTAGAAACATTTATTCTATGCAATTTTTCTTTCATTAAATCATTTTAATTCACATCATGTGCATTTCCTAAAGTACAGGTCGTGAAAGTGAGTGGATGAAAAGTTGCCATTTACCTCAGCAAATACAAATATAAAATACTACTAAAACACAACAGCTTTTACGAAACTTGTTGGTGACTGGATGAATTATAATGCTCAAAAAGCTTTTTTTTCCACACCATTTTATTATATCACACAAAAAAAATTTAAGAATTTATTGTTAATTTTAAAAACAAATAATAATAGTACACCGAAAGCTTTTTCGCAAATCCAGCAGAGATATTTCACCAAAGGAAACAGTTGAGATGCTGCTTTAATCGTTTGTATCTCTTAAAACTCTATGTCCCTTGAGCTCTGAATGAAAGCATTATCTGCATAGATAGTCAAATTACATGTTACTTTGCCTCTAAAGCCTGCCTGTCTGCCCATTTCAAAAGATCAATACGTCTGGTTCTCTAAGGACCAGAGTTGTTTTGGTCACTTTCCAATATGCTCGTTCTGTTTCACTCAATGTGTCTGTTGTGCTTTATATTCATCTAATTGCTGTCTGTTACTATAAGGGTCAGAATAAGAACATATTTCAGTGGTAGCTGTACAAAGTCTGTTTCCGAAAAGAAAAAAGAAACTCCTGCCACTCCAAAGCTACCCACCTATCTGCAGGTGGCAGTGTACCAGCCACACATAAACTTCTCTCTGGGTGATTCTGGAACATTCTCCCCAGACGCTTCTGCATGCTCAAAATAGTCCAGACTTTGACTTTAGCTCAGCTTTGATCAACACTACTGGACTGGAAGGCAGAGACATTAAAATTGATGGAACCATTTTAATGCCAAAACGGTTTCCATCTTTCTCCAGCACAGTCTTTCCAAAGAGTTGCCGTTTTTCTACAGAAATGTGCCTTAACTGGCGTGATACAACACCTGTCTGGGCTACCAGTTCATTGGGGCTGGTTGAAGCTAAAGCAGAAAAAAGTCTGCTTACTTCGTCCAATCTCATATCCACACACTCTACTATCGCTCCCACACAAGCCCCACGTTACATCTGGGTGTGGAAAGAGCTTAGTCTGCAATGGAGTGAAGGAGGGAAAGAGAGAATAATATGACAGTAAAAGGTAGAGATGGAGGGGGGTGGATATAAAGAAAGAAGCAATTTCCTTGCTTTTAATAGAAGGAATTATACCATGCCCACCATGTGGCAGGAATCCCTGTGTGCTTGCCAGCTTATACCTGCAGCCACAGCTTGATCCGAAGCACCAAATCAAGCATTCTTGCATAAAGCTGATAGCATAGAAAAGATCATTTTTAGCAGGGGAACAAATGAGCTTCAAAATGAACTGAAAAAACATGCCCTAACTACATAGAATCAAGCACACTCTTTCCTTTTAAATCCTCCCCCAAGCATATACACAAAGTCACCAGCAGATGCTTTGAAAAAGAAAATTGAACGGACAATGAAATAAATTTCAGGGTCACTACTGTTCCTGTAAAGATACTAACATCTAAACTCAATGAATGGCATTCGTTCACTTTATCAACTAGCAGAAAATACACATCCGCTTTTGTGTTGTCTGCATGCAGTAATCTAGAAAAAAAAAAAAAAAGACATTTAAACATCTTACCAAATATGAAACTATCTAGATCTTTCATTGACATTCTGTTTACCTTTTAGCCTATAACAGTTTTCGGATTCATCAAGCATTGTACAAGTTTAAAGTACAGTTTAAGATCATTTATCTCAGTAATATAAACCAAAGACCTTGTACTAATAAATCAAAAAGGCATTTGTAAAGAATGAAATCAATTTAAGAGGAAGGAATTGCTTCAAACATCAATAAATATGAATGAGATCAAGCCTATTAGGGATAGACAAAAAATATGTTCTACCACAGTATTTTTATCTTGTTTTCCTTGACAATTATCTAAACAACCTTAAATGAAGATGGAGAAGCAAAATTACTTCCGTTATCAAGTGAAACAAATAATCAACAAAGTGCCTGCAAATGGAAAAGACATTATCTCTTGTTTTAAGCATAAAATCACTTCCCTTTGATTTGTTTTTTTTTCAGAAAACAAGACTTTGGTTGCACTTTATTTTAGAGCGCATAAACACACGAGTACTTGCAGTGTTCTTACCCAAGTACTGCAATATAAAGCTGCTCAGGTTATGTTTTTGATATGTTTATGATAGTGTCATTTTGCTACTGAAGTAAATGTATATTATGTTAAGAATTTGTATATATTCATACTGTAAAATAAGAAAAATAATTGTATTGCAAGATCACAATTTTCAAAACTGAAAATCTTTGTATTGGCGTTAAGATGGTTTGTCAGCTATTAAGACACAAGAGTACAAGTCATTGAATACACTTTTCTATCGATCACAGCCTCATTTTCAGTCCTGCGAAAAAATTAAACATGACCTTAACCATTAACAACAGAAGAGTAGAGCCTTCAGAATCCATGAAATGTTTAAGTGTCCAGAACTGGAAATGGATCCGAGCTGGCCACCTGACATTCAATGTTCTACATCTTCACTGTCTTGTACCCAAAATAACAAAATCAATTGGCACCATTCTGTAAAAGCACATTTTTACTCCCAATATATTGATGTTAACATCCTGCAGTTGTTGATGGGCTAATTCACAGTGAGCAAGGATTTGGGCTTAATGTCTCTCCTGTCTTGCACCTCCTGAAGAAACAGGGTTATAAAGACAGATGCCTGGCTGGACACAGGCTTTCAATTCCACGCCAACTGCAGACACTTCCCTGGAGAGCTGAAAGATGGAGAAAGGGAAGGAAGAGGGAGATGGGAGAGGACAGGTGGTGCACCTTGGAGGGACAGGGTGACAGGACGGGCGCAACCAAGTAGAGAATGCAGGACACATGAGACTGGAGCCAAAGAATTCTTCAGCTCAAGACAAACACTGCACCTGACAGGAAGTTTTAACTTTTACCCTATTCCAAGTTCATGTCAAAATATCAGGCCGCTTACAGTCATGTTTGGTTTCACAGAATTAATTTATTCTCATGTCTCACTGCTAAAAAAAATTATCTCCTACAAGGACTGCCCTCAGGACATGGATATTCTGGCATTAGGGATCGACGGCTAGCATCCACATGAGTACCTATGGTCAGCCTTCAGACTGCAGTGTGAAACTGATGGATGAGTTTTTAGTTGTTCAAAGGGTTCTCGTTCATTTTTAACCAATTATTTTCCACCCACTAGTGATTACACAAAAAGACATAAACTATTTAAGACCCCCAGAGAGCTGGTAAATTATTGTCTGATCTCATTAAATTTTCTGTGAAAAGAAGTTGAGCTAAGTTTTTGCATTAAGTAAGATTAAAATTCAATCTACTGCATATACCAATAATTTGTGATGGTTTCACAACGTACACCATAAATCATGACTATCACAATATAAGGACTATGTGTAAAAGAGTAAATAGATAAAAAAAAAAAAAAAAAAACAATTTTATAATTGAAGGTTTAACATTCCAATTGAAGCCCTGAGTTAATTATTCTCAAACTAAATGAACCGCTGTAAAATCAAGGCGGAAAAAAACCCACTGACTCGATGTGGGTATCAGTGGTCTCAATCATAATCTTAATTGTAGTATTCCTATAAGAGAGACAGTGGAAGGAGACATGGCATACAAAATATTTATTTTTAACCATTTATTTGCAGCTCTCTTTACTGGCAGCACCACTCTAAACTCTTTCAGGGTTTTATACACACTCAAAAGTATCTGTGTAATACAGAATTAGACATTCCCCCATTCTGCATGCAAAACATAAGAGTCCATTTTACACCACAAAGAATATCCCATACTGTTTCTAGCCATGGATGGCCTACTTTCCCATGAATGAATGAATGAGGTGAACATGTTTATGACAGCTTGGAAATGACAGGAAGCTATTATCTGCCACAGTCTCAATCCTCTCCTCCTGTGAATCAACAGCCATGCACAGCAGCAAAGAACAGATCATTCGGGTCTCCTTTGTCCCGCTGTCTCTCAAAAACCATCATGAAAAATCATCGGCGTTGCAAAAGGCAGCAATGCAACACCTCATCAATACATTCAGATTTTTCATTTCTGTCGACCAGTCAAAGACAGTAGAATCGTGGTGTGAGGGTGAATGTGAGGGGAAACAGAAGTGAGGTAGAAGTGACACTTGAAATGTAAGGAAGATTCTTTCTGGGCACAAATAAATAACTTCTTTTTATGCTACCTGTCAGCGTGGTTAACAGCTGTCGTCTTACAGAGCCACAGCGCATAAATCGCGGCTTCAGACACCAACCGTCGCCCCAGGCCCGATAACATACTGTGTGTTCCACACAGCCTGCCAGACACAAGCTGAAGCCTTCTGCTCATCCTCGCACTGCCTCTGACATTAAAACATCTATCTAATATAATCCAATGTCACAGGATGTTTGTTGCTGCAACTTCCAAAAAACACAGAAGCATCATCTAAAGCAAAGTGTTAACTCGTATCATCCCAGGAATTTTTTCATGCTTGAAAGAAAACCTTGGAAAAACTATACAAATTTAACTTGGATGTTTGTAGACTTTCCTTACATTTACAGCATCAATGTCATGGGTTCAATACCAGGGAAGGAAAGAACTGATTCAATGTGTTCCTTGAATGTAATGAAAGTCGCTTTGGATAAAAGCATCTCCCAAATGCATAAATGCAAATGCCAAATACAACTTCAGGAATACAGAAAGCAATTCATCCTGAAGAGGCAAAAGAGCACAAGAGTGCTTATTCAAATTTGCCTACTATATCTGTCCATTTCTGGCAGTTTATAGGGTTAAGTATGGATGAATTAGAAATACCATGTGTTTATGTAGCAGAAACATACTAGTATGATAATATCGTGCAAGAAATGTCATCAAATGGCATTTAAAAAGTTCAAACGTTTCTTGAAAACTCCCCGTCCACCATTGCTTGAACAAAATTACCATTATTGTTAATGTGATGGCTATGTTCTAATAGCCATTCATGCCAAAGCACATAGGCCTGACTAAATGATAGTGACATTTGTAATATAATTTTTTTTTCATTGACTTTATCGATTAATTGTTGCAGCCTTCATAGGAGTCATCACAACATTTACAATAGAAAACCACCAGCAACAACTACTATTATCTTTATTATTACCCACATGTGCTCATCGAGAATTTTTTTTTACCATATCAGTCATGGCTTAGTCAAGTCAAGTCAAGTCACCTTTATTTATATAGCGCTTTTTACAATGTAGATTGTTTCAAAGCAGCTTAGCAGTTATCATCATCACTCTTTTTACCAATTCCCATTATACACGTCAATAAATGTAAAAATAGTAAAAGCAAAAATGTTCTCTTTCAACCAACTCACCTGACTATTAAAGACACTGACTCGAAATATTAAGACCTAAAGATTTTACCAGAAACAGTTTTACATATCAAATAACCCACTTGCTGACTGTATCATATTATAAGCCACAATGTACTTAAGAGGGGGGGTAAATGAGCCCAGGCTGGGCGCCATGGACTAGACAGCCAGTAAATAACAAGAGGATCCTCTTCCCTGTTGACAGGGAAACGCCTCCAATGAGTGAGTGCCATAGTGAGGTCACGCTGGCAGAATTCAGCTACGTCATGAAGAGGTTGTGTGTTCTGTTCTGCACTATTGAAACCTGACTCTGACTACTTCCAAAATCTCAGGACTACACGAAAATAACCTTTCTAGCAGGAATGATGTCGGTGCTGTTGAGCACCAGGACCCTACTGCTAAACACACTGAGCCACGTAAACAAGCTGCTTCCAGACTTTCTACATATTTAGCTTGTGCAAATACTTTGAGAGTCAGACAAACTGACAGTAAAGTCTAAATCATCCCATGAATCATGTGGTATTGCACAAAATGCCACCAATACACGTCTGCATTCAAGTCGCAATGAAACAGAAATAAAAACGTATTTTCTTCCGTATTGTGATGCATTTCAAAAAGAAAAACAATCGAAAAACAAAAGTAGGGTGGAATCTGGGTTTATTTAAACTGTTGTTGATTGGATGGAGGAGGATCTGAATGTGAACTTGTGGTCAATTGTAAGAAAGGGTCAGTGTTTATGTGGACTAAATAATTAATTAAAGTCCAGCATAGGTCAGCAGAGAGAAGCTGGTCACATGAACAGAAGATCAGGTTATGGGAGGTAAAAAACAAACAAACAAAAAACACCTTTGAAAACATTGTCCAAAGCAAAATTGTTCACAATAAGCTCAATAATATGCCTTTATAAAATAGACAGATTTCAAGCTCAAGTTGCATTAGTGTTACTTGGAACAGAAAACAATTTTGACTTGCTCTTTACTTTGTTTTCCAAAACAGATTAAAGAGTAAACAGATTTTTTTCCTAACCACTTGCAACTGAAATGGAGTTGGCATTGAAACCGTTAGCTCCACCTACACCAACATTTCATTGGACTGACCCTTGTGTATTATAAATCACACATGGACCGTTACCTTGGCACAGATAACGTCTTCTTAGCCTTCCTATAAAGCATTGCCATGTTAATCTGCCTGATAAGAAATACCAATCAACTTTTTTGTTTATCATAAAAGCAATTATAATAAATTATTTCAATCAAATGAATAAATACAATAATTATCTATAAAAAAAATCCCAATAAGAAGACAAATTGGTGCAATTTACCCAGTTGTACTGTGTTCCCATAAGACAACATTAATTTCTTAACGTTCTATAAAATTGTTAAAGTTGATCAGTCAGCAGCATCTAATTAACTTAAAGATGCAGCAAATTAATAATGATGTAGTTATATGTGGACTATGAAATAACTCAGAAAATGAGTCTTAAGAAGGCCATAAAAAAGTAATATAATTTCAAAGAACATAACTCTACAGAATGTCCCTTTAGCTCCTACAATGCAACTAAATCTTTTTTCCTGAAAAGTGACGGAAAGACATATTTTGCCATATTGTTTTAGTTAATCAACATGCTACCACAAACACTATAGAGACCTAACTTACACGGAACTAAAAAATACCATTAAGCCTGGGAACAATATGACTGATGGATGTCATTCAAAAGGATCAATGAACTGCAATCAAGACTTCCTGCACCAGTTCCACTGTGTTTAGCATTTAATTGCTGCCCCGCTCTGCACCGGTTTCCCACTATCTGATTACTGCAGAGGGAACAGCTGCTCAGGGTATCCTGCAGAGCAACGAAGAGAAAGAGAGGGAAATAGAGCTTAGATGTGAAAGGCTGTAATGCTTACACTGCAACAACCACAAGATTGTCTCCTTTTACCAAGGATAAAACAAACAAAAACACTTTAGATCCACATAGGAGAGCTGGGTCAGATGTTGTGAGTCAGGTATATATACTTTTTTTCTTCTTTTTTTTTTTTAAGTAATTGACTCTGCTTTGCCGTAATACAAATACAACCGATTTTTTTACAACATGATGCATCTTATATGGACCTTTATGAAGCATACCTAACTGCAGGAGCAATCTTTAGGGAGTAAATGTTGATTTAAGGGTGCATGATTGAGAAGATGAGTGCCATTTTCCTCCATTTTACACTCCGTTTTCAGTTAAGATGTGCTAGCTTCCTATCTGCGCACATAAGACGCATGAAATGAAATGTTGTGGCGTGTGCTGTGATTCAATCTGGAAAAGGCGTCAATAACTCGCTGGGGTATTGCGGAGGCTCTTGGTTGAGCTTCGTTGAATGTGTTCAGTAGTGCATTTTGCTCGTTCTCAGGGGTGCTACAACAGTCATTGATGATTTGGTGCATAAACACATCGGTTTTCCCTCAATCTCTGCCTGTAGAAGAGACATTCATCACCGCCACATGCCTTTCTATACTTCGCACTGACACTTGGTAGTAATTTGTGTTCATTGCCCTTTGGTTTTCTGTGACATAGGTGTAAAACACACTGACTAAGTAACAATGGAAAATGTCATTTCTGTTTGAGTAGCCATGTGCATGGAATGTCAAGTTGATCGATAATTTGTGGCGGCAATAAATGTCAATTTGACGGGAAAGTGTTACGATGTCTGCCAGTGTGGTCGTCCAAAGACATTCATCAGTCAAGAAAAAAAGCTGGCAAAAAGAGGCAATCCCACCTAAATCCTAGAGTAAATTTATCCTGACACAAGACTGATGTAAACAACTATTGTGGCTAGACAGAGTCAGTGAAACTTATACTTGAAGAGTTATTCATCTGCATGGGAGACGGCCTAATGAAAAAGAATCAGTCCTGTTACATCCAATATAGTAAACAAACTCAAAGTTTCACTTTTATGTTGGATTCAATTTGGTTTGCAGAGATAGGGGAGTAGAGAGAAAAGTCGAAGCTTCCCAGCATGCACAATTTTAATACAATTAGGAAATCATCACTCCAAGACCTGCATTAGCATCCAGTGTGAGTAATGGAGTTGAAAGATGGTGGCAATAAACAGCATGTTCACATCACTGTTGCTTTCTCCTGATGGGCCAAACGGTGCTGTATGAGATGAATAATGCTGCTAAAAGAGCTTAGGATATTGAAAATGGTCTAGGAAAAGGAAATGGAACATTTTTAAAACTGGGTGGGATCGTTTAAACCAGTGGTCTGGAACTTAAGGCTCGCCAAACCTGGCTCTTTGACAAAAATCATGCGTCTCTCCAGGTCTCTCACCTTTTACCAACAAATGATTGAAAAAAAAAATTAGACATCACTAGAGATCAGCCTTCTGCAGAAAAGCAGTTATCACAATTCCTTTGTTGTGCAGAAGCTAATAAGTTTTGAATAATAATATATTTAAAGTTTTACTTACCAAAGTGCATGTCTATGGAGCTTCTGCACTCAGATTCAAGCAGCTAAGTTAACCATTACGTTATGTTGTTATGCCAGAAGCTTATTTGTAAATAATTTTAAGACAACTGATCATTTTTTAAAGTGGAACAACACTGCTATACTCAAGACTAGAGTACATAAAGTGAAACTGTGCTTGACTGCTCAGTTAAACATTCACCACTGTCGGGACAATTCTAGCATCCACAATGAGTCACCATTGTAGTATGCAATTGGGTGGGAAGGTTGCAGAAAAGACAGGACAGTGACAAACTTAGGGAGCTTCAGTTTAGACAAGTGATAGAGCAATCATACATTTTCCCAACATACTCTCACTGAAGGCAGATGGGGGAAATCAAGAATTGCTGGGAGCTGTAAAATAGTCTGAAGGATTTGCAGATAAACCAAATAAATTTTCTCTCTTTAACAAAACCACAAATCATCATCTTGTTTCTTCGAAATGCCAATGTGGAGGTAGAAGCTGAGAACAGCTGGCCAAAGCAAAGTAACTTTCAATAATGGCTTAGTCATTGTATGTCTGCACTCATGAAATTACACTGACTGGGAAGCTGATGATTTGCATGGTGACAATGTGTGGGCATTTGCAGATAATCATAAAAACAAACAACTAAAAAAATTAAATAAAAAAAAGGTTTAGGCCGTAGTCCAACAATGGGGGAACAGACTACGTATACATAACTTTCTGGCACCGTTCTGTGCAATAACTATTTTTATTTCTGTCTAAAAGATATTACAATGATTATATGTTGATTGCTATACTTTTTATATAACTTTTGACTGTTGCATTAAAAGCAGCTTGTATTATCATGAGGGTGTGTATAATAACGCTGTATTAAAATCACTTTGGTCTTCATTTCTCTCTCTTATTCTTTTAAACAAAACATGCAAGAGAAACATTTTGCAACGGTTTTGCCAGCATGTTCCAATTAGATATGTCTTTTGGTTGATTCCTTTTCTCCCATGGTGGATTACTTTAATATTTTATCATTTCATTCAATTGATTTGAGTTCATATAATGCAGTGTGTGGTCACCATACCCCAATTTAACTAGGCTAAACTAGTCTAACTAGTATAAACCCTCATTGTTAATGCATTTATGGTAATTGGTAGTGCAAGTAAGGTATTTAAAATTGTAGTTGTGCTCAAGGTTACAGCATGACTGCATCCACCCTTATTAACAGGACTAAAAAGTAACCCAAGATCAACGGTTCCTACATCCACCATCCCACATTCCATGAGAATGACAATCCAACTCAGGCTCCCACACTCAACAGGCCAATGGAAAAACTGCCATAACTCTGTTTAATACAGTAAATCCTCTTCTATCAGACCTTAAATTACTTTCAGAAGTGCAACAATGACACCATGCAACAATCAATGCTGTCAAAAACGTTTGTGGCATATGTATTCAGTATCTGCATGCAAACCGACAGGGCTTGAAGCAGAACATTTGGTTTTGATGAAAATGCAAACAAGTCAACAATCACAGATCAAAACAAACACAACAACCTCCCCAGAGAAAAGTCAGTCAGTAAGCCACAAACAAGTTGATTGACAAGGCCTGGAAAATAATCGACTGTATCTATTAAATAAACTTCTATAAATGCACCAACAGTTACTCAATAGCAATAGTAACATGATTTACAACACAGCTGTCAAACCGTCCGACATGTTTTCTCACACTCACAATATTGCAGTTAAAAGTAACAGTGTATAAACATTTAAATGTTTTTTGAAAAACGGATGAATCCAGTAGGAGAACGTTTCTTCGAAGAATATCTATTTAGCTCAACTTTATGCACTTGCCCAGGACATTGTTTAGAAGGGAGCGTGATGATGTCACTGACCTCATGTGGCGATCAAACAGGCATATACCCACCTGAGCTCCTTTTGAAGTGCGGAATGTGTTGGACTGTTTTCTCTGTGGAGCCCTGATAAGTGCATTAATGCTGATCTGGACTAGCCGTGATAACATGCCCACTGAGAAAGGCACCCATCCAGCAGCCTCTTCCCACTCGGTTCTAAAGAAATGTCTTCACCCGCCCTGAGAGAACCAGCAGTGTCTCTGTGCTAATAAAGACTTCTCATTAGCATTCAGCACTAACGTTCTCCAATGCCCCGCAGTGTAGCACTCGGGTCTCCTGGTCAAAATTTTGAGTGTCAAACGGGAGTGCAGCGGCAGATGAAATGAACGTGGACCCGAATGGGTAGACAGAGGTGAAGAGGGAACGTCTGCTCAATCCTGGTGGCAAAGGTTCAGCTGCAGCACTACTGTCAATCAAGCTTAGACTCGCGTCAGAACAGGCATCTGCAGTGATGTGACAGCGTGCAAACGGAAGCAAGCAAATCAGCCTAGGATGCAGGCAGTGCTGGCACGAAATGAGATAATTCCTGTTGTGCTGCGAGAAAGTTTTAAAAATGCATATCGAAAGCAGCCAAACAAAAGAGCCCTTGGGTTCTGCTCACTTTATCATTTATATGCATTCTGCAGAAATAAATTAGGACGGCAATTACAATAAATATGGAGGGAATGAGCAAACAAGCAACCAAACAATAGTGCAATGTCTTGATGATTAAACCTCATGTTTGGTTTGGGGTCAAAGAGATACCAGAGAGACCTTGCAGTAAAAAAAAGTAACATTGCTACATTTACTTACTAAACAATATGTTTGGGATCTCAGAAACTTTTTTTAGAAAAGTTCTCCCATGTATTTTCTCTGGAGTCAAACAAACAGTTACTACAATTAATAAGAGTCACATTCTCAAGTTCATGTCTACTCCATATTAAAAAACAGCCTGCAAAAGAAAATACTAAATGGGTTTGATTTTGTCAAAGGAACAGTGAAAGAGAACAGAAGAGGTTAATTGCAAAATGACTATAGTTACTTTTATATCTCTGGTCTCTGATACCTCAAACATAAAAAACCCCCGAAAATTTCAACTCAACATGAGAGTTAGGCATGGAAAAGAATTTGAAATAAGCTTATGTATCTGCACTGTACATGACAATGGCATGAATCTTGTTGCTCTACATACAAGTCTCTGGTTAGCATAGGCATAATTTTGAGATTGCCCGATTCTCATTGAGGGCAATGAGCGAACTCTTTATCGCAATTTGACAGAGATGGCCTCCCACAAGTGCAGGGCATCAGGATATATTCAGGGCTTAGAGTGTACTCAATCCACAGGGAAGAAAAGTCATGTAGCGTGTGGATCGCTCCCATCACAACTTCTTAGCTGGTTGTGTAACCTACTGTGTGGGCTATGCGTATCATCTACAGCGATTCGCCACGCCAAGTGTGCGAAGCAAAAAGCTAGAGCAAATCCGACAGTCAATGCAGAAGCTCAGAGGGACTGTGTTGTCAGTGACATTTCAGTGTTGTGTAACTACTCCTCAAAACTGCCTTCAAATCAGTGCATTTGGTTTGTGATCTCTGCTTTTCTTTGCATTTGTGAATTCTCTTCGAAAACACTCTTTGTTGACAGACTTATACATTCTTCACACACCAGGTGCTGATCTGGAACAGTTCAGGAGAACAGACAGGAGGTCAGACAAGGCTTCTGATTAAGGGCTATCAAGGGACGGGATAAATGTCCTCATTAAATTTAAGTTGTTTTCAAAGCTTCCATTATAAACAAAGTTATTAATACTCTAAATGCCCAGTGCTCCCAATAACTAGCCAATAAAATACTTTGAAAGTTAAAATGTTTTCATTAAAGACTTGTAACTAGGGGTACAAGTTATAACAACCATCACTGAGCACCCTTCAAAGGTTCACTTTTGTACCTCATCTAACCCTAAAAGGTGCATATTTGTACATTTGTTGACAGTACCGCCCCAATTTAAAGCTGTTGAACACCTAAATGGTAATATTACTTCACCATTCTGGATAAAAAAAGGGTTTTATATGATCTAGTGGTGGTGTGGGTGCTAAAAAGAAACCACATATTTAGAGTCTTTGTGTAGTCAAGGTTCTTGCAAGTAAACTTCAATGACAACATTACAACTCTAAAAGAAGCTCATAGAGCACTATTTTTCAAAGTGTACTCTAGACCCTATATCAAGGTCACAGGCTTCCACCTGTCAACAAAAATTTCCATATTGAAAGTGACCCACTTTCAATTTGACATCACTGTGATCTCTGGCACATCACTGGCTGGATCCCTGTGGATGGCAACTTGAACATGTACACTTTTGAACTCTGTCAGTGCCTTCTGTACAGGTTCCATACCGCCGTAATCTGACCAGGTGGAGGAACAGCTGATCTAGGCCCAGTGGCGTTGGCTTCACAGATTTGGCAATTTTCACCTCTGATGAGCACAGCACTGGAGAGAAGCTATCGGTCTCAATGCAGACTAACGTAGGTCAGAGGGGCTCAGCGTCCATCTTTCAAAAGGGAACAAAACTCTGCCCTTACCTTTTTGGCTCAACAGCCTTGCAAGCTTGAAAAATCATTATTGCTGCCTGGTTGCAGAGCAGGGGTATGGCGGGGATAACAAACTTTATAGACAGTTTCCCAACAGATATATTTAAGGTTTGTTAGACACTGACATTGAGCCAAACAGAAGCGCTTTAAGGGTTTTATTGTAAGCAAGGCTGACTCAACCTTGAATAGCATTGGCAAAAAACAGTTGGATGCCTTTTTGTAAAAAGTGCCAGCATTGCAGTCCCCCCCACCACCCTTCATTTGTTTTCTCTCTTTTCAATCTTCCTTTTCTCACAAAGTTGTTCATTTCCTGCCTCATGGGTGCAGATGAGGATGAATTGGGCATTTCCTTGCTGAAAAGCTTTGTGGACTTTTCACAGATCATAGGGCTCAATTAAAGGCTTGCTTTTAAATGCAAACCTTGTTACACTAATACTAGGTACTGTCGAAGATCCCAAAAAAACGAAGTAGTGTCACAAAAAAAAGACTAAACTAAAACTAGTTAGTAAGTCTGCACACATACTTTCTGTAGATTTGAAATACAGGCAAGAGAACCACAATTGCATGAAAAATCCTATATTCAATGCCATGACTTTTGAATCCGAACATAAAAGCTTTGCCTGAAAAACCCACAGGCTCTTTTAGTAACAATAATTCAGTAGGAGCTGGGATTTCCTAAAGCCAAAAGAGAGAGGCATCCAAACTGAATAAATGGCTAAAGGAGGTGGTGTTAATCCTTCTACCCAGCAGTGTGGGTAATTATTTCAAAAGGCTATGTTTGCGGAGGGCAACATCAGCTTAAGACATGGCACAGGAAGCCTGATCAACACTACCTTAAGGGAAGGTGCCAGAGTAGGGGAGGAAGACACCGGTATCGTAAACTGTAAATACTTGTCAAATATGAAAACAATTGCATGGCTTGTCAGACTTCAATACATTTTACACCATTAAAAATGCATGACAAGTACATGCAAATAGGCCTTACAGTTATGGCATTACTTTAGGTACTACCTTGCATACTGATGCTGGGGCTTTAGCTTTATTGACAAAAGCAATTGAAATGGTTAACTACATTTAACTTGACACTGCCATAAAACGCGTATAGAGCAAGAGAGTAACCCTGGCCAATGACCACAACATCCATTCTCAGCAGACTCCTAATGGAGTGTCCTATTAAGAACAGAGGCTAGTTAAATCTTGTCCCCAAGGACTAAACAAAAGTTCATGAATTCAATATTTATGAAGCCCACTATGACGGTTAGTTTAGAAATAAAGTCTCAAAATGGCAAAGTTAAATGCTAAAAGAAGGGGGAAATTAATTCAAACAGGTCAAGGACAACATTCTTTTAATTTCCTCAACAGTTCTATACCTTTGGGTGCATCACACTGGAAAGTGAAGTCTCTGTTTTCCAAACAAACTGATGAGAATGACTCTGCCAGATAGATTTGCAGGCACTCCGTGCCCCCAATTTCCTTTTGCAACATACTTCATTAAGAGTATGTTAATCTCAGGTTTGTTGATATGACTTTGAGAATTCATTTTGCTCTCTTTCTCAGAGTGCATCTACCTCTGTCTCATCAACCTTCATTCGCAACCTTCTCATCGACTGCCTCTTGTATAGTGTGTGGCGGTTTCAAAAATGGAGCGCATGGAGGATTCATTTGTGCCATTTACTCACTTGAAAGCTCATCCATAGCCCAGAGCTGCACCATTAGCATATGCTATGAGCACCGAAGGAAGTGTTAGTGCTAATTACTATACACACTATAAAACAGAAAAAAAGGTTCTGAAGAGCTAAATGCAACTGGGTGTTTATATTACTTTTGAATTACTAAACAAAGTATTATTTTGATCCATGTCTCTGCCTGATTCATCTCACACTCATGCTTCGTCTCAGTAATTGAACCCGTTCTTTTCTTTTCTTTACTTTTACTTTCATAAATGTTACTGACCCTTTTTAGGTGGTTCTTTGACCCTCTTAAATAGGGAGACGTAACATAATTGGGGGCTCGTCGTTTGTTACTGTTATCAAGCTGTGTGTGACTTGATTGTGGCAGAGATTTAGTTTTTGGCAGAGATTAATTTGTATGTTGTCTGTATTTGAGCTTGTTAACGCAAGTTGTGGTTAGGCTTCTTGATGGTATTTAATTTGCAGTGTTTCATTGATAATCCCTCATTGGAGGTGATTGAAACTTGTAGGAAGGAGGATTTGTTAACAATAGCTGACCACTTTCAGATTCCTATTTCGAAGCAATTACTAAAGAGGCAAATTAAAGCTAAGGTAATAGATCGGCTGTCTGAATTGGGGATTTTGAAATTTTCTGACGTTGATGAAGAGACTGATCCCTTTGGCGAGGGGCAAGAAGTGTGCGACGCTGGTAAAGATGAGGTAGAAATAGCTCCGATAGTGGTGGAGGCCACTGTTGAGGCTGGTGTTTTACCTTCTTTTGAGCCTTTTTCACCATTTACTCCCAGTACGAGGGGTGATTCACAGGCTAAAGTGCGAATGACACGTAAGGACATGGAAGCACGAGCACAAGCCCGCCGAGAAGAGCTGGATCTACGTCTGCGAATCCGTCAGCTCGAAATTGAGGCAGAGAAGGAAGTACAGCTCCGTAAATTGGAGATAGAAGCGGCGCAGGCTACTTCAGTCTCCTCTATGCAGCGGAACTTCCTGCCGGTGAGTGACAATTCGGCTTATTCTGGTTCTACCACATTTGATGTGGGAAGGCATATTGCCTTGGTACCGAATTTTAGAGAGTCTGAAGTGGACAGTTATTTTAACGCTTTTGAGAGAATAGCAACTTCCTTAGGTTGGCCAAAGGATGTTTGGTCACTACTTTTGCAGTGCAAATTGGTTGGTAAAGCATTGGAAGTTTATTCTACCCTATCGTTAGAAGATGGTCTTAAGTATGACGGAATTAAAACGACCATTCTTAGGGTATATGAATTAGTACCAGAGGCTTACAGACAACATTTTCGAAATCGCAAGAAAACCGCTTCTCAAACTTTTTTAGAATTTGCACAAGAGAAAAACGATCTCTTCGATAAAGGGTGCATTTCTAGTAAGATTGATTTTTAAATCATTGAGAGAACTTTTAGTACTGGAGGAGTTGCATCTCTGTCTGCTCTGAACGGACATTGCTTGTGAGGATTGTGCAATTTTTCTTCTTGAGGTGTCTCTCCCCCGAGACTGTCCTGGACTCGGTTTGTGTCTCTCCCCCGAGACTGTCCTGGACTCGGTTTGTGTCTCTCCCCCGAGACTGTCCTGGACTCGGTTTGTGTCTCTCCCCCGAGACTGTCCTGGACTCGGTTTGTGTCTCTCCCCCGAGACTGTCCTGGACTCGGTTTGTGTCTCTCCCCCGAGACTGTCCTGGACTCGGTTTGTGTCTCTCCCCCGAGACTGTCCTGGACTCGGTTTGTGTCTCTCCCCCGAGACTGTCCTGGACTCGGTTTGTGTCTCTCCCCCGAGACTGTCCTGGACTCGGTTTGTGTCTCTCCCCCGAGACTGTCCTGGACTCGGTTTGTGTCTCTCCCCCGAGACTGTCCTGGACTCTGTATTTCTCTTTTGTCTTAGACTTTGTTCTACATGTGAGATTGGACAGGCTACAGAGACCTACTTGGGTAAACAGGTGGGGAAGGGCGAAGTCCGTACTCTGTCAGCTAAAGTTTCGGCTATTAATGATTTTCCTGTGCCGGTTACGAGACGTGAGTTGCGTCGGTTTTTAGGCATGGCCGGGTATTATCGTTGTTTTTGCTGGAATTTTTCTTCTGTGGCTTGTCCCTTAACCGCCTTGCTTAGTCCTTCTACTACTTTCACATGGTCACCTGAATGTCAGAATGCTTTTGATAACATCAAAGCTTTATGTAGTGAACCTGTGTTGTCTGCCCCAGACTTTTCCACACCATTCATGTTGGAAGTTGATGCCAGCGAGGTGGGAGCGGGTGCAGTGTTGTTGCAGGAGGGTAAGGATGGAATTAATCATCCGGTTTGTTACTTTTCAAAGAAGTTTAATAAACATCAACGTCACTATTCCACTATTGAGAAGGAGGCTCTAGCGTTACTGTTAGCACTTCAACATTTTGATGTGTATGTTGGTTCCACCGTTCTTCCTGTAACAGTATATACTGACCATAACCCACTGACTTTCCTTCTACGGATGTACAATCAGAACCAGAGATTAATGAGATGGTCTCTCATTGTTCAAAATTATAACCTGGAAATAAAGTACAAGAGAGGTGTGGATAATGTCGTGGCAGATGCTTTATCCAGAGTTTAAAGAGGTGTGAGATCTTTCTCTACTTGAGTTTTGTCAAATTCTATATGAGGTATAGAAGTTTGTTCTTAAGGAGGGGGGTGTTACGTCCATGACGTATTTTGGCAGAATTTGGGTTTTTCTTTCTCTCTCTCTCTCTCTCTCTCTCTCTCCCTCGTTTCTGTCACCTGCTTATAGGTTCACGATTGGTCGACTCGGATGTCAATCACCATTTGCCCACAAAGGACAACCTTCCTCTGGAACCAATCAGAACCGATGTCACCTGTATAAAGACCCGGAAGTGACTGGAGGAATGGAGAGGCGTGTTTTCTTTCGTTTGTTTGATTTCTGTTTGCTTGTGTTTTGATTTTCATTGTTTGAAGTTCTGTTGGTAAACTTTGTTTTGGAAGATTTGGTTTTGTTTACAACTTTGCTTCGACACTGATTTGTTTATTTCGGACTTGGAGTGTTGGGATTAGGGAAGCATGTCACGTGACTTACATAGCGCACGTAGGTTACTGTGACTGTTATATACACCAGGTAAGGAGCGGCGACTATTCTATGCATTTATGTTTGTTAGGTAGTGTAGTTTAGTAGGAGTTTATTTTTGTATTTACTTTTTAAAGGTAGATAAGGGCATTTACTAATAAGTTAGCTGTTTATGTTTTGTTGATTTCTTTGATTTGGTCCCCGCTCATAGTCCCACACTTTCATGTTCCATGTTTTTGTATATATTTTCTTTACTACTATCCACTATTGATTTGTAAAGCAACTGGGTGTTTATATTACTTTTGAATTACTAAACAAAGTATTATTTTGATCCATGTCTCTGCCTGATTCATCTCACACTCATGCTTCGTCTCAGTAATTGAACCCGTTCTTTTCTTTTCTTTACTTTTACTTTCATAAATGTTACTGACCCTTTTTAGGTGGTTCTTTGACCCTCTTAAATAGGGAGACGTAACAGACACCAATGACTCCAAACCACAAAAATAGCTCTATAAGAATTTATTCTAGATGTTCAGTATCGATGCAATTCAGATGCATTTCCTTGTTGGACTTCAATACAGCAGGTTCAGCTGACATCCATAACTAAAAATCAAAGATACAAGCACCAAAATCACTTTATTCTATAAGAGCATATAATTCCTGAGCAGAACACTAAATGTACCTAAAGCGATCATCATCCACACACAAATTGCTTTTGACTAAAATGTCCTTTTCTTCTAGAAAGTTGTGCCATTTATAGCTGAACGAAGTTATGAAATACAAAATTGATTACAGTGTTTCTTGCAATGTAAAAACGTCAAGCAAAATAAGTTGAAAAAAATGGTATTTGATATAAAAGCAGCAGTGCATACGAATACAACAGCAGTTAATAAGGCCGGAACAAACAACTCTATAAAGTAAAGCTTGCCTTTCAGTCAGTACAGATTGTATAGGGGTTGGGGTGATATCCTGTTCTCTGGATATGTACATCACAAAACCTATTAAAATAAAATGTCCATGTAAAACAATTTTAAGATTATACATACTGTATAAAGAAATTGTAAAATCTATCAGCTGATCTAGTTGATCTATCAGCTGTTCATCAAAATGCAGAATGATGTTACAACAGACAGCAGAAGGAGAAATACAGCTTTAGTTACAGTATTTTACATAAGGTCAAAATAAGGATAAAAAATTGCATAATACACATTATAGTCACTCCTATCTGGATAGGATTAGATTTCTATTAAGTTAAAAAATAATCTCATTAGTTAAATAGACTTAAGCCTGCCAGAAAGCAACAGATTGATGCATTTCATTTTAAACTGAACAAAACCTTTCTAGCAAGGTTGTGTCAAAAAAAGAAGGAAAAAAAAAAACGTACACAAACCTGTTCGATTCTGACTGGCAACAAACTAACACACCAATGGCTTTCAATCTCCACTATTGAGGGCCAATGGCAAAATATATTCCCTTTTTCAGATCCATAACTAACATACCTGATTAAACAGCTACACTCATCAGATACCGAATTTATTGAATCAGGTGTGTTAGTTTGGGAAAGCTTTCTATAAATGGGATCAGCAATTTGGATGAAAATCAGATTGCCGCACCAACTACAAGGTACTGTATTACTCAAACTCATCTCTTGCAAACTCCATACGTGTAGAGTTCTAGATTCTAAAAATGTCAAAAGAACCATTTGCTGTAAGGATCGGCTATCAATTAGGTTAACAATGGTTGTGAAAGCCTCCAACACAGTGGGAGCCCTTGCTTGACCTTAAACGTGTACATTAATGAAGGGACAAGGCTATTCTTAGGCATTTCTTATGTCAAGTCAAAGTCAAGTCAAAGTCAGCTTTATTGTCAATTCTGCAATATATACAGTGCATACATATAGAGAATTGAAATTCCGTTACTCTCAGACCCAAGGCGAATACAGTTAACAACAACAATAATTTAACAGTAACAACAACAACAACAACAACAACAGAAGATGAAGATAAAATACAATAAAATTAAACTAGATGGATAAAGTGAGTTATGGAGGTAAAGTGGCGATGGCAAATAGTGCAAACAATAGTAAATAGTAATAGTGCAATTACAAATTAAGGCAGTGCAAATGTAATAGGAGAGAAATGCAAGGACAACATGATGAGGTGGATGAATAAGAGAATAACTGATGGTGGGTAGGGGGTGGGGGGGGGATTCAGAGATCAGGTCCTTGGTGCAGAAGAGGGGAGAGGTGGCAGAGTCGGGAGAGAGTTCAATGCCCTGACAGCTTGGGGTATGAAGCTGTCCTTCAGTCTGCTGGTCCGTGCCTGGAGACTGCGTAGTCTCCTCCCTGATGGCAGCAGACTGAAGAGACTGTGCGATGGGTGGGTGAGGTCCCTAGCGATAGCAAGGGCTTTTCGGGAGAGGCGGGTGTTATAGAGACTACGATCCAACGATCTTCTCAGGTGCTCTCACTATGCGCTGCAGTGCCTTGCGGCAGGATGCGTTGCAGGCGCCGTACCACACAGTGATGCAGCTGGTCAGAATGCTCTCAATGGTGCCTCTGTAGAAGGTGCGCATGATGGGGGCTGAGGCTCCGGCTCTTCTCAGCTTACGGAGGAAGTATAGTCGCTGCTGCGATTTCTTAATCAGTGCTGTGGTGTTGGTGGTCCAGGAGAGGTCTTCCGTGATATGAACACCCAGAAATTTGGTACTCCTTACCCTTTCCACGGTCGCACCGTTGATAGTCAGAGGAGCATGCTGGGTGTGCATTCTTCTGAAGTCAACAACAATCTCCTTCGTCTTCTCCACGTTCAGAGAGAGATTGTTGTCGCCGCACCACCTGGCCAGGCGGCTCACCTCACTCCTGAAGTTTGTCTCATCGCCGTTGCTAATGAGACCAACTACAGTCGTGTCGTCCGCAAATTTGATTATTAAATTGCTGTTGTGTGTGGGTGTGCAGTCGTGTGTAAGCAGAGTGAAGAGGAGTGGGCTCAACACACAACCCTGAGGGGTTCCAGTGTTCATGATGATGGTGCTGGAAGTGTTGCTGCCGACCCGTACTGCCTGAGGTCTTCCTGTCAGGAAGTCCAGCAACCAGTTGCACAGTGAAGTGCTGAGTCCCAGCTGAGACAGTTTTTGGGTGAGCTGTTGGGGTATGATTGTATTGAATGCTGAACTAAAGTCTATGAACAGCATTCTGACATAAGTGTCTTTATTGTCCAGGTGAGTGAGTGCTGAGTGGACGGCAGTGGTGATGGCATCATCGATCGAGCGTTTTGACCGGTATGCAAATTGGTAGGGGTCCAGGGAGGGGGGGAGGACAGATTTAATGTGGTGCATGACTAGCCGCTCAAAGCACTTCATAAGGATGGGGGTAAGTGCGACTGGGCGGTAGTCATTGAAGCAGGATGGAGATGAATTCTTTGGGACTGGAATGATGGTGGTCGCTTTGAAGCAGGTGGGGACAACAGCTTGACTCAGTGAGATGTTGAAGATGTCTGTGAAGACATCAGTGAGTTCCTCTGCCCAGTCCCTCAATACACGTCCAGGAATGTTGTCAGGACCTGGAGCTTTGCGTGCGTTGACCCTGCTGAGGGATCTTCTCACGCTGTCCCTGGGCAGTGACAACATCTGGTCATCGGGAGGAGGTGGTGACTTCTGTGCAGTGGTGCTGTTGTGTGCTTCAAAGCGAGCGAAAAAAGTGTTCAGCTCATTTAGAAGGGGTGTGGAGCTGTCACACGTCCGTGCAGGGGGTTTGTAGTCCGTGAGGGTCTGAATCCCCTGCCACAGGCTCCTTGTGTCTCTGCTGTCGCTGAAACGATGGGCTATCCTCCTGGAGTACTGTCTCTTAGCCTTCCTTATGCCATGTGACAGGTTGGCCCTTGCTGTCCTCAGGCCCACCTTATCTCCAGCTCTGAAGGCAGCGTTACGCGTCTTCAGAAGACTGTAGACATTCCCTGTCAGCCATGGTTTTTGGTTGGGCCAGATGGTGATGGACTTAGTGACTGTTACATCCTCAATGCACTTGGTGATGTAAGAAGTAACAGTCTCTGAGTACTCCTGGAGTTCTGTGGTGTTATTGTAAGTTGCAGCTTGTTTGAACATGTCCCAGTCAGTGGTGTCAAAGCAGTCTTGAAGAGCCTCTGATGACCCTTCAGGCCAGACTTGAATCTGCTTCAGGACTGGTTTGGGGACTTTCACAAGTGGTCTGTATGCTGGCATTAGCATAACAGTGATGTGATCTGAAGCACCAATGTGGGGGAGGGGGAGGGCTTTGTAAGCACCTCTCTGTGTGGTATATACAAAGTCCAGAGTATTATTTCCACGTGTAGGAAAGTCAATGTGCTGATGAACTTTTGGAAACACACTCTTTAAGTCCGCATGATTGAAATCCCCAGCCAAGATGAGAAAAGCATCCGGGTGGGCTGTCTGCTGATCACTGATGTGTTTATACAGATCATTAAGTGCCTCACTCCTTTTGTTGTTGTTGGAGCTGGGGGGGGATGTATACAGCAACAAGTATAATAGCTGTATATTCCCGCGGCAGATAAAACGGCCGACACTTAATAATCATAAACTCCACCAGGGGTGAGCAGAGTTTGCAGACCACAACAGCATCGCGGCACCACGCATCATTGGTGTAAACACAGAGTCCGCCGCCGCGGGTCTTACCTCCCTCGACGAGCACTCTGTCCGCGCGATGGCATGTAAGCCGATCGAGCTGAATGGCGCTGCCCGGAACGCTGTTGTTGAGCCATGTTTCCGTGAATACAAAAACACAACAGTCTCTAACAGTCTTCTGAGTGGAGCAAAGAAGACGAAGATCATCCAGTTTATTTTCCAACGAGCGAACGTTAGCCAAAATGATGGTGGGAATAGCAGGCTTGTGTGGGTTAGCCGCTAGTCTGACACGAATACCTCCGCGCTTCCCCCTTTTCTGTCTCCTCTCACCCCGTTTGTGGCGCTTCCACTGCGGGAGAGGTGCAGTAGTAAGGGACGGCAGTGTAGTAGTCCTCCGGAGAAGACCATGGTCCCGCAGCTCTTGTCAGAGCGTCGAGTCTGGGTTGGAAACTGTAGTTTTTCCAACCTAAAGCAGAAACTCACGTGTGTATCTGTGTTTGCAAACGAACGGACGCGACAAGGACGTACAAAAACACCGTGATTTACACGACGAAAAACACAAAAACGCCGATCCGTCGGGAGAGAGAGAAGCTGCTGCGTGCACGCGCCGCCATCTTGAAAAAGAAGATCATTACATAACAGAACTTCAGGGCACACTGAAAAAATAACTAGGAAGAACTTTCTCAAATTACCACTGGATAACATTGAATGGTTTTATTCATTTTCTGGGAGTCTCACATTTAATTTGTGAATTAAATTGGTCAAAAAACGTTTTAAACTGAACTAACAATACACTTAAGTATGGGTTAGTTTTTTTAGACACTTAAGTATAGATAAAAATAGTGCACATTGACTTTACTGTCAGGATATATCCAGTTTTACATTCTCCCTGAGCCTAAATGTAAAACATTTAACAAAATATAAAATAAAATGACTGTCAATCAAACAGCCATTTCCCATCTATGAGGGTAGTTCTTGGCCAGAGCATGTGGAAATTAAATGCGAATACTCAAATGTCTGGTTATGTGATGTACAGAATGTGACCTCTGGCCAGTGTGTGGAGCTTTCAGTTTTTTCACTAAAATATGCTTTACAAACCCCTTCATCTAGAACATCAAAGAGGAAATGCTTTCTGATTAATCCTGACAAGAATATTCACTCAGGTTTTCCTCAAACAAAAAATTCATTCTCTACCATTTCACATATAAACAAAGGATTCACTGTGCATCAGACTACAATATCTTTTGATCTAGTCAATAATCCCACTCCTAGAAAAGTTAGGTAATTTTTACAAACTAAAAAGGTACTGTAACTTGCCTCATCTGACGGCATAAAACAGTCTGGTAACTAATCTCATGCATAGTCTCCTTTATCACAATATATAATATTAACAAACACGCAAATAAACACAGATCTTATAGTCTATCTCTTATAGTTTAAATGCAAGAAGCGTCATTATACATACAGTCCCATGAATAAAAGAGAAAAAGTTTAAATAATATTCCGTTTGTACTTCCAAAACTGTAGGTTTCCGCACACATCAGCGTATCTCCCACATGAGAAGACCTTCTTTAATGGGGAAGGAGGTGGACTTGAAACTTAAAAGTTAATTACGCCATCAGGGTTAACCACACTTCATTAAAATAAACAATAATAAAAGTTCATTTTGATGAAATACGTCAATCAGATTTGACAGTATATTGACTACTTATGTTGCTAGGGTGGTTGCTAAGGATGTTTATCAGTGATACACAGATCTGTTCAATGAAGTGAACGGTCAAAACTGTATGAGTGCGTTATTGTAAATAAAACACAACTATTGGACCATAAACATCAATGACAAACTGTGTTAACAGAAGACTTAAATAATTTAACAACCTGAGACTGATTTATTTCTAGGGATTAAACAGGTACATGATAAGGAATAATAATAATGATAATGTCACCAGGCAAGTATATTTTAAAATAATTTCACTGGCATTTAAATGGAAGTTATGTGTGTTTATGTCTTGTAAACAAGGTAAAACCTAGCATTTATTGCAGGAGGTTTATAGATTTAAAGCTTCTAGAATAACTTAAAACTCTTAAAGGCCACAGCAGACTGAGTGATCGTTTAGACTTCCATGCAATTATCTCATCAAGCCAATGTGGTAATTGGCCTGTGAATCCAGACTGGCCATGTTTGTTAGCATCTACCCTTCAGCATTACCCAGACCGCAGAAAAGACAACATAACAGTGTTACATGTTCCAAGAGCTTGTGAATGTCACACTGGTTTAGAGGTTGGTCTGCATAGTGAATATTATCTGACTCAAACAAATAGCATGCAAAGTAATGAGGGTTGCCAAGACACATGAAATGCTCACTGGGAAAATGTTTTGCATAGTAAAATCCTCCTTGAGATGTTCAAAGTATCACCCTTACACAGTACAAGTAGCTTCTGGAGTTAGCTAACCAAAACAGCCAATGCAGATCACAGAAAGCCAAGCACAAAACCTTCTAAAATATTGTGCGCAGAACTTCGTATTAATGTGTTGAATTTAATCAAATTTAACTACAAATTTATCATTTTAACTATCGGGTCATGCTAAAAAGCATTCAAAAGTTCTTAGCACAAATCCTTTCCTACAAATAATCAGCACTTCATAAATCACTACAAAAACTAAACAGTCTAAGATAAACAGCCCTAATAATAAACTAATTTTTGCCACCGCAAATGGCATTGGTGTCACCTCAGCAACAACACCGGTAATGGGCTAAGAAAGCTTCTTTCATCACTTTGCAACCACACATCTGAGCACTCATTGATCATTTTGTTCACTCTGCTCCCAAAAAGTATCTTCAGCAATCAATTTGCACATGGTGCTACCAGGCTTTAATTGCGACACTTTGCCAAGTAATCACACACAATTATAACAGGAGTGCTCCTCATGAAGCTCAATGACAAACCGATTCAAGTCTCACTGATGCTCTTTTCATTGCAACGGCTTTGTGCCGTGGATAAACACACATGCTACACATGAGCATAGACTGAGAAAGAGCAAGTAATTTTCTGTGAAAATTGCGATGAGATTGTAAGGCCGCACAAGTGTCCCGCATCCCCAGCTGTGTTCAATAATCCCAATTGGCTGTTGACGTGGGGAGGCTTTGCAGTTCACGCTTGTGCTCTCCTTTCCTCTCTAGCACTAACCTGCTATGACACAAACACAGTTTTCCCCAAGCCAATTAAAAGTGTGGTTCCATGTCTTCATTGGAAAGGACAAAGCAAGGGAATCTCTCAAGCCTAAAGCCTCAAAAGGGCATTCTAACAAGTCCCACGTGCCTAGTTGACACCCCCCACCCCCAAAAACACCTGAGGCCTTTTCTATCATTTTCACTCTATGTCAGTCCAGCATCCCCTTTGAACATAAACAAATCATGAGCTTAAGCTACACAAAATGCAATTGTTTATAGGTTGTAGGGTTTATACAGTATATCCCCATTGTTCCCAGTCTTCAAACATAAAGCTTTGAAGGGATTGAAGGGACTTTGAGGTATAAAAGGTACCATGTGACTAATGAGAACCGCTCAAGCGGGCCACTGAGACTCCCTGAATCCCAGTTAATTGCTCCCTCAGAGCAAAAAAGGGGCACCTGCTGGGGAAAAGGTGGTGAAGGAGTGGTCGACCATGTCCTGCTTACAAATAGAGGTTTAACCATATACAACGTAAGATAAGAACTGAAATCTGTTTCCGTTCTCTCCAAACAAATTCAAGACACTTTAAAGGGTTTGTTTCAACAAGCCCTTCAAGACAGGGTGTTAACAGTACAGGGACTTCCATTAAAAGAAGATAGAGGAAAAAAACAACGTAAAGATATCAGAAGTTCAGTTTAAATACGAGGATGCTTACTTGAATAAACCACATGAAAAAATGTACTGTTTACTTAAAACAAAAGATGCATTGTTTAAATGTAATGTGTTTACATTTGTTTAATGTAAATGTTAATATACATAAGTATATATTCAGTAGTATATTTTGTCTGTGGTATCAGAATTGGTAACAAGAATTGTGATATTGTACTAGTATTAATTACAAAAACGACGGTCTCATGACAACCCTATTAAAAGCTATAGTAGCTTTACTCACCTTTATCATGCAAGCTTTTCACGTTCAGTCTCTCAACCCTCTGACAAAAGGTGAACCAAATCCTAAGACTACCAAAGAGATCTTGCTCCATATCAAGTATACAACCTTTACTGTTCAACATCACAATAAGAAATAAATAAATAAAAGTGCAAAGTACCATTAGGAATGCCCTCACGGTCAGTCTTCTGTCAAAGGGTTTGTGAGTTTCAATGATGGTAATTTAAATGGGCAGTGAAGGAATAAATCAACTCCGTCTTTCACCAAATGGGAATTCACAACTTGTCACAATGTCATGTGTAATATTTCACTTTCCACCATACAGTTTGGGTACACCTTGGGTCGTTTGTCACCAATGAATGAGATCCTGAGCAGAAAGTAATAATAGCCGTTTAAAAACACACCTGACTAATAACTGAATTAATACATACATGAAAACACAAGGCCTGTTCTGGTCACTTCATGCATTTTCTTTGATTGGTTAGCAATTAGACTGAGCAAAGACCTGGGGATGCATTTCCCAAAAGCACCGTAAGCCTAAGTTGAAACTCCCTGTCTTTCTTAGCATTTGCTTATCTGTTATGTCAATTCTTTTATGTCGCAGAACCCTGATATCTCGAGCACAAAAGAGGGACAAAGTTGCCACTTTACATCGGTTATCTCGATCCCTGTGACTAACGATTCGCGTTGCACGTGCATCAGTCCATATAATCGCTCACTCCCATGACGCTTCACTCACTCGTGCGGCGCAGTGCCGTGCAGGCACAAAACTATAGTAACCGCATGACTAAAACTTTTCGCAGATGCTCAATATACAATCTTTCCCATTAAAAGCAGTGAAACAAAATGAACTTACCAGTGCTGATGCCGCTCTCTCATATTGTGGTTAAATTTGTTGCCATTGTTGATGTGAAATTAAATTTGCATATACCATGACAATTAAATATCAGATGTATATTCATTTTGCGGAGACATATTTATGTGGACAAGTAAAAGGAAACATTCATATGTTTAATAAGAGTAAAAATCTACTAAGTGACCAGGTGCAAACAGGCCTTTAGTATAACACACACACACACAAAAAGGAATCAGGACTGGTTGCTTACATTCTCAGCAAACAAGTTAGAGATACACAGGGGAAAAAAAAAAGGAAAAAAAAAACTAAAATCATAAAACTCCTTAATTTTGGGAACACAACAAGTAACAAAAAGTAATATCAATGTGAAAGTCCAAAACAATTTTTTTGTTTTAGTTACATAAACCTTAAGCCTTTACAATATCTGCATGAAACATTAAAATGCCATCTTTATTGCTCAGAATCACAGCATAAACATTTGTTAAGAAATAAAAATGTAAAAAAAGAGATTTCTTTTTTTTAAACTACAAGTTTTACAACTACAACAGAATTAACCTCAAGCGAGAAAAAAAATGAAGCTAGAAAACTAGACCATCTACTAAATAGTAAAATTATAAAAAAAAAAAAAATGAAGCAACAACAACTCTCAAGCAAGAAATTAGACAAAAGAAATGGAAGGTGCAACCACAAAACAAACAAACTGCCATGTGGAGCAATGACAAACAAAGGTTCGCTGCCCAACATTATAATTATCACAGAAGTCATCTGTTATATTTGCAAATAGCACAGGAGTAATAGATCAGATTTATATCAGTTTTTGCTGAACATTTACGTTGCCTAGTGTAAAAGGCATGTAGAAACTAAATCGGACAGCAATCCGATCAATCAAGATGCAATCAACTAAGTGTAAAAAGGCTCTAAATGTTATTTACAAAGCTAGTATCTTGGGTTATTGAAATCCCTTGGCAACATCACAAATCTAATCACACTTCGCTGTAAAAGCAGTGCACAATCTTGAGTTATGGCATAGCTCCCTGAAAGTAAGGACATTATTCCTGCTGGAAAGTAAAATGGACTAGCATTATAGGCACAGTGAGTGAGAGAAGCATGTGTGTCTGTGTGAGTGTGTCTGCGCGTTATTGTACTGGAACAACCCCCTGTGCCGAGGAACATGAATTCAGTGGAAAGTCGCCAGTCAGGATCCTCTGGGAGAACACAGAGTGGCAGACTACTAGACAACACAGAGAGCATCCCTAGTGAGAACACTTGCACACACACACAGACAGACGCCAGAGCCATTTTCCCACTTGATCTTAATAAACACACAACAGCATTCAAAAACACATCCTGAAGAGCACATGGCTCAGCTAAGATAAGGCTAAAAAACCTCAAAGATCTAAATCAGGTACAACCAGAGAATGAGACTTTAAGCAGAAAAATGGAAGATAAAATCTGCTTTCTGTACGAGACACATGCACTTGTCTCAACCTTTGGCAATATTCAATTTATATCCTGACATTTATGCACACAAAAACAGCATTCAACCATAGTTTCAACCACACAAAAAGATTCAGTATAAACCAGTTTATTTAAAAAAAATGAATATTTTCCAATGTTTTCCAAAAAAGATTTAAATATTGAGTCATTTTGTTTTGTACATAATACAGAAATATCAATACCGTATTTTCCCGCATATAACCCGCAGATGCAGATAATTCCGCACCCTCATATAGTTTTGGGGTTTTGTGTAAAAAATCATTGGTATAACCCGTACCCTAATATAACCAGCACCCATAGATTTATGAACTGTTTTGTGCAAGTTCACATTTCGAATGTTGCTCGCATAACGTCAATTATCCATAACTGTTGAGGCTCGGTAAATAGTGCTTGGGCGTGAAATTTAAACAATAAGAAAACAAACACAAGTCAAAATCATAACAAAAAGAAAAAGCAGTCTCTCCTGCACGTCCCTTAAGAAGCATATTCTACCAGTGTTGATCATCAGATGAGATGAGAAGAGCACGCCCTCAGGGTAGGACAGCCAATCACATCTTCTTGCATGATTGACAGGTCAGACAGCCTGTCAGCGCCAGCTGTCAGAGCGACAGTACAAGCGCCAGAGACAACAACCGTCGCAAGAAAAAAACAAAGTACCGCAAAAAAACCACACGTACGTTTGTGATATTGCCCGCACCCTTATATAACCCGCACCCCCCTGCGGGTTTTGAAAAATCTGGTATAACCCGCGGGACAAATGCGAGAAAATATGGTATTTACTAACAAACATTGTGACTAAAATATTTTCCTATATTAAAATATAATATAGAGACTTTTCAAAATATTTGACAAGGATGATATAAATATTGAAATAATTCAAATAAAATGTACAATTTTAACTGATTCTAAGGAAATGAACAGATCTTGGTGTACAAAAATTTTTTTTTACAATTTATCGGACACCCCTAGCCAATTCCATATCCCACATATCTAGATCACAAGCAAGGGTTAGGGGAGAAAAGATGCCGGTCATTCTTCAGTTTCTACTTCACATATATATCTACCACCAATCTAGCTAAATAAGAAATTACCTCATGAAGTCTAACTTCCTGACCGGTGCAGTTGTCAAAAGTGCAGTGAAAGAAGCACTCTGGATGCTGACTGAACCTCACCACTGCACAGAACATGGAAGAGGAGAGGTGTCAGACGGGCTGGAAATAAACGATTGTATCATTTGTGAGTCTAAAGAAGTCTAACAGGGTTAATTACCAAGCATCTCAGAGGATGAAAATAAAGTGGCTAGAGCATTACGAAACACAATTTGTGCTTCAAAGTACTCATTAGCTGTATATATGTGGCCCGAGTCTCTGGCCAGAGGTTTAATGGAAATGAAGAGCACATTATGGAGAGTTTGGCGAGTGAACAGAACTACCTTCCAACCTCTCTACAATAACTGGACAACATGTTGATGCAGACCCTGGTGCCGCATGCAGAACCATGCTGTGTCAATTTATAGCTATTCAAAAATAGAATAAATGGAGACTTTAAAATTACTATGCAACAGGTGTGGTGCAATGGCAGGTGATTGAGTCAGTCTTTCAATTTCTTTCACATCCTGTGAAGAGGTGGGAAATCAAAGAGGGCAGAAATCAATGTCTGCCGTACATTACTTTGAAATGATGCGTGTCTCCAGGCTGATTAGTGTCCCACCCTGCTAGATAAAGTGCCACCAAATGATCAATACTCTAATAAAGACAAGCCATGGCTGTCGTCTCAGGTAAGATTGCCTCTATGACCCGATGAACTCCTTGTGAGGGTGCATCCTGAACATAAACCACCAGTTAAGTACAAGATGAGTGGTCAATCAGATGCCTCAGGTTCAATTTAACACAGATTACACTAATCTCAAAATAAATGGTTAAATGATATCAAATTGGGTGAAATTCAATTTTGATTGCTAGTTTGATCAGATCAGCATTCTAATCAGTTGAAAATGGCACTATATTTCTTAACATCAGAGAAGTACATTGCAGCTAATTCAAAACCTACCGCTTGTTCACATGCTGACTGCCATTACTAGCTTTTACATTCTGGAAGAATTTCATCCATCACCTTCAATTTTGTTTTAATTTCATGTCGGGTTATAAAGTTTAAGCCCTGACTACAGTTTATTATGTGCTATGGCAATACTGTACTATTGCAGCAATGCTGTAGGTGTCCCTGTCCATTCAGAATAGCACATTTTTACCACTACTAGCCCAAAAAGAGCAATAAATAACCCTTCCTTTTCTGGGCAATGGACTACAATTTGCAGAATTTTATCGTTTAACATAATCAGGGCATCATTAAAAACAATTGATCTCATCAACTACAGGTTTTAAAACTAGATAAATACAACCAGACATTAACAACAACACAAGATATATTCCAACGTGTCATTATTTATTTGTGGAAGAAATATCCATGCACATAGTTGTGGAAGAAGCATCCATGCATATATACCATACATACATTTTTTTCTGTAATATAGACACTGTAGTAAAGTTTGAGTAATACAAAGCATGATTAAGTGACTTTCCCTCCAGCAAGGCTCAAAACGTCACAGAAGATCTTTGAAAAATAATGCTAACACACACACACACACACACACACACACAACAAACAACCATGCTCAAAGTAAATTTGTGATTTATTCACAATTTCAAAAAGGTCAAAACAGGAAGTGAAATGGGAATTTTTTGGTGTTTGTGGAAGCCCAGTTATAGGGTAGTCATGGCTTTGTTTGACTGATAAATATTATTTCAGGTGATGTCATTGTCATCCAGCAAGACTGTCAGCTAACTACTAGAGCATGCAGAAAACCAAAGCAAAGATAAATTAGTTTACCTTCTCAGCATCTCTTAAGAAAGGTGAGGATTCATTCAAAATGCTCTCGACTTTGATAAGAAAAAAAATTATACTACTAACCTCTAGGACCAATGATTTTCCCTGCAGACACGTCAATACAGTAACATAAGACAGCCCCCCAAAACATTTGTTTTTAAATAAGTCTAATACACACTCACCATAACTGGCAAACTGTACATTTTCATTCTTTTATAGAGAAGTTGATTAATTGTTAATTAAGCACCTTTCACACAGTGTGTTTATCCCAGATAACTGCCAAACAATTGCTAGAGTGCCTTCTGTGTGAAAGCAAACACGTACCGGGATCTATCCCAGGATGGAGACTTAGGGCCCGTCCACACGGGAACGCGAATCACTGTAACCGCATACATTTCGTATCGGATTGGCGTTGCGTCCACACGGATCCGGCGTTCTGGGTGACTAAATCCGCTCTCTTTGGAGAACGGGTTCTAAAGTGGAAAGATCTGAGAACGACACCCTTGCGTTCTCGTGTGGACGCCCAATCCGCATCTTTTGTGAGAACGATGATGTCATCACATCACGTGTCGGCTGCGTTACACGTAACAGCAACAACAGTAATGGCGGACTACATGATTGTGCTCGTGCTGTAGGACGGCTAAAAGTACATAAAGTTGCCTTTTACGTATCTGGTTTTGCGTATCCATCGTGCTCATGGCATGCCACATTGTTTGGGAGCGGTCGATGGCACACGGATAGAAATCAAGCAGCTGTCTGCCAACTCGATGGACTACATCAGTGGTCCCCAACCTTTTTTGTGCCACGGACCGATAAACGCGTGAAAATTTTGCCGCGGACCGGTGGCGGCTCCAGTTTGTTGAGCGAGTCCGCGCGAGATTAAACACACTTCCTCGTTGCTAAAGCAGCAGCGTCACAGCCGCTTGTAGCAGCTCACGGACCGGTCCGCGAATTCTATCAGACCACTGGACTACATCAACAGGAAAGGCAAACATTCTATCAATCTACAGGCGGTCTGTGATTATAAGTACAGATTTATGGATGTTGTGATAAAGTGGCCCGGGAGTGTACACGATGCACGGGTTTTTGCTAATTCAAAGCTAAACCTGTACTTGACTGGCCAGATCCCTCCTCTGAAAAAACAGATTGTGGACATTAGTGTGCTTTTGTTCGTCTCAAAGCCAGATATGCTGCACTGAAAAGGCTTCACAGACTGTAACGAGGGAGAGGGAAAGAGAGTGAGGAGAGTACTCACAAAGTACCTTGACCCTTAAAAATGCCATCAAGTTTTGTTCTGTTTTTTTTTTTACAGTATTTACCTTTTTGAAAATATACTAATGTTTATTTTGAAAGTGTTGTATTGAATATGTCAAGTGAAAATAAATGAGCAAAAATTCAAGAACTGGTTTTTATTGGAAAATAGAACAATTAAAAACTAGATAGAGGAAGTTTATGATATAAACTTCAGTTGGCTTGAGAAAGCCTAGCCTGAAAGTTTAAATTAGTTATAAAAGCTTCAAGCTTGAAAAGTTTTGAGAGTTTTTCACTAACAAGATTTATTTGGAGATTACTGATGATTCAGTTGGTCAGTGAGTGGTTTTGTTTCCCACACACAGAAGTAAGCAGCATTGTCTACAGTTATATTTGCAATCTTTGATATGTTTGCCAGTATTTCATAGTTGGTATGTAAAATAGAGAGATTTAACTTACTAATTAAAGTAAAAAATCGATTGTAGACCTGCAAATCTTTTTTCAGGATTTAAAAAAATGCATATCCATTGCAATGGACATTGGGTTCCAATGACTGCTACTCAATGCACATGCTGATTGAAATTTATTATATATCCTCTTGAGTCCCACAAGTTTGCCTGATGTGCATTTTATAATTTTTCTTGCTATTTGAGATATGTAGGACCTAATAAATACAAAACCCCCCCAAAAATGTGTACAGGTATTGTACAGATGTCTTCATGTGGTATCATAATGCTATTTGCTGTTATGGCCAGTAGGGTAATAATTAGTCAAAATTCAAATCTCATTCTAAAATATGTCAAATTTTAATCCCAGTATTGTACATAAATACACTTGTTTCGTTCATATAATTTGAATATTTTATTCGAGGGAATACCTTGAATAGATTTTTTACCTGGGTCAATTTTCTTTCAGGATCTGGGGTTTCAGATCTAAAAGTTTTTACTGAAATGTATATATATATTGAAAATATTTTTTTCATAATGACAGGGGTGTAATGTTGTGATGTCACCACAAGATGGGGTGGACACTCTATCCAAAAGTGGCCAACAGCGCAAATATTGACAGAATTGACTATTATTGTGTCAAGACGCAAATATGTAATGTTCTCATATGAGATAAATACTACAGTTATCACAGTAATAATACATTTTTGAGAAAATGTCATATGCAGAATATACAATTATTTATTTAATGTGATTAGTGCAAAGTGCACTACTGCTCTGTGCCACTGGGGAATACCTTGAAAGATACACACAGGAAATGTGTGTGTGTGTGTAAAGTGACTGCACTGACTCTCTAATGCATTTTCTATTAGAGGTTTATTTTATTAAATGTGCAATTTGTAAAACAAAAACCTCAAAATTAAAGTTGAAATGTTATATTGTTCAAGTTCTTGACCTTGGGATTTTTGTATGTTTATTTATTTTTTTTATATTGGTTTATATTAGTTTGATATTCACAGCTGTTAAGACCAAATGTCCACTGCAATTGACAACAAAAATTGCTATGAAGGAGTTATGAATTTTTTTTCTTACTCATTAATAGATGCCTAATTTAATGGGATATTAATTTTTTTTTTTTTTTTTCAGAAACCTGGAACCTAATTCTGGTCTGAAGGAGATATATGTATATATAAAGTGTTTCTTCCTGTGAAATAAAATAACTTAAATATTAGTATTTTTTAAATCATTCCTGCCAAGTACAATGGGGAAAGTAATGCAGTTTTTTCTAATCTCAAGCAGTTTTCAGATTGAATCGATCTGCCATGTCAGACTTCAGTTCAACACGGCAATTATAGCAGATAAAGGAATCAACGCAATGTAATATTTACTCAGGCATAAGTTATAAATAAACTTAGGCGCTTTGACGGCAAGTGCACGGGGACGCGCGTTTGAAGTTCATTGAGAGTCGCCGTTCCCATAGTAATCTGCTCAGCGGGGGAAATGCCTTCACCGAGTAAACACGAATGAGAGTCAGATCTCGGCCATATAAGTACATAAAACTTCCAGCAAACACGCTGCAGCGGTTACTTGATAATCGGAAACAATTTCCGTTTGATCATAAACTCTCTCACATAAATCTATTTTAGGAGATTATGATCTCTGTCTCTCCAGCAGTAATGGCGGCTCTATCAGTTTCTGGCAGAGACTAACAGCGCTCTGATTCGTTCAATCTTCAGTGATGGACGCTCCTTCTAAAGCTCTGATTAGTTTGAAGCCTTAAGGCGGGCTCAGTAATCTAAGCCCTCTGATTGGTGAATTTTAGTTCAATGTAAAGTCTATGGAACTTTTTATGATTTTAATCTTCAATTTTATCAAAAATCATAAGTCTGATCAGTCTGAAATGATATAGCAACTCAAGTCAGAACAGGTCTGAAGTCTGAGCAGAGTTTAGTGGTTGTAGCTTTAAAGCTGTACGAGGAGATTCTTTTAGAATTTTAGGTAAGAAGAAAAATAATAATAAAAAAAATAATAATAAGTTTAGATACAATATCACTAAGTTGGCTTTCTCAAGCCAACTTAACCTGAAAAAACAGGTATAAAGTGCAGCAGTGCGCACAACATATAGTGCAGGGCAAACAATATAAAATCAAGAATTACAATGCAACAGGGCAATCGCTCCGTGTCATCTTGCAGCAGTGCACGTCTGTAAATATTCAGCGCGCAAGGTTGTGCGCATGCTCAAACTCTTCTTCTCCGTGTATAGTGTATATCTGTGGCAGAATTACAGCGCCACATACTGGTCTGGCATATATACTACACCGTTCTCAGTCGGTTTCAGTGTTCTCGTGTGGACGCTGAGATTTCTTGCACCGATGTCGTGTTTACGGCATTTTTTTTTAGAACGAAGGAAAAAAAAGAGCGGTTAGGGAATGCACCGTTCTCGTGTGGACGTGGCCTTAGTAACATTGCCAGGATCAGTCCCAGAATTTGCTCAGTGTGAACAAAAGGCAGAACCAATGGTGTAAGGGGTGTGTTGTAGTCATGACACTGAATACGAGTTTGTTCGCCAGCTCAGTGGAATGGTACGCGATGCGCTAGTTTATGAACAAATCAGAACAAACAAAAAAAATGCAAGAGCGTGGTTTTCAGAGAGAAATTGTATATTACAAGCAAATTTAAGATGTTGCAGAGACATCATTTTTGGTTTGTAAGAAAGAAAATCTTTCCAAGTACCCTCTGCGGTTCCAGCAGGCTACCAGTCACCCAAACAAGGACAATTTATGAATAAGTCCCATCTGCACATCAATCCATCATCCCGGGGGCGATTTGTTGTCTGCTGCTGTAAAATTAAAAACTCGTCTTACTCTTATCGGGAGAGGCACTCCTCGTCATTAAGCATAATTAAGCTGCCAACCTTGTCACCCGTGAAAGCGGACGCATGGTCAAACTCTGCCGAAGCTTCAATTCAAATCACAGCCCTCGTTCGGGTCTGTCACCTGTGCTCGATCAGAACAAGATGCAAATAACCCCTCAATTCCACATCATGTTCATTAAGGTCAGAAGAGGTCTTTGATGCTTAATTACGCTTTTGCAGATCATCTGTAGAGACGTGACGCGTCTGTACTGTTTGAATGCTGAAGCAGAGCATATTGTGTGTGACTGCTTTACTAATAGCACTATTTTTTCCTTCTGTCAAGACAAGAGGAGGAATATGGTACCATAAACTCACCCCTCACGTCTGAAACAATGGTTAGAAAATTTGTCTTTTCTCAGTGGATGGAAGGCATGAGATGAAGAGCTGAATCAGAGCATGTGAAAAGGACTCTCTGACATGGGTAATGAATCATTCAGAATTCAACTGCTAATGTTGCAGACTCTACTTAAATTCCTGAATTTGAAATAATGTTCTAAACCACACTATAAATGAAGTAGAATAAAAATGAACTGAAATTCAAAAGGAATTGTATAACTAAAGAATAAGCAACAGAATGAATTACAGACAGAACAAATAATACATGAAACGTATGATAGATGGACAAGACCAAAATGCAACCAAATGCCCTCATTTCTAATACACATCCATAGATACATAGTACCAATTTAAAATCAAGCTCATGTAATTTCCCAATCTCACTCCCACTCGTTTCTAGTCTCCTTTCGGTGCCCAGAAAACAGGCAAAATAAAAAATTTAATACACCAGTCAGGTCAAGGATTTTCAAAGGTATCAGGCTGACTAGAGTCCTTGCCAAATCAAGTCAGACATTCTGCTCCAGTGCACATTTGAGATTTTGTGCAAAGCAAAGAAGAAACCAATGCAGACACAGTAAGTCTGACTGGAGTGACCATCCCAATACACTCTTTCAGACGGTCCTCCTCCCTCCCCCATCTACCAAACTCCAGTTCCACACCAGTGGAGGAAAGGTTTGAAAATAAACAGATGGTGAGGGAGAAAAAAAATAGAGACACCATTATATTATTCACTCACTTGGTTTTTCATCTTCATAGAAGGCACCACTGATTCAGAAAGCATTGGTATTCCCTTTTGCATATGTTAGCCACCCAGCTGGAACAGGAAGTGTGTGAAAGAGAACTTAACTTCTGCAAGTGAATTTTATGTACCAAGCATGCATCTGTTAGAATTGTCTGTTCAAAGTGTCTGAAGTGTCTAGAAGTGTCTGTTCGCTTACTGTTCACAGGCCAAGACAAACAACCAAATGCTTTAGGGGTGGGACTACAGGAGGGCAAAAACTGTTGGGTTCAACACAAAGCCCAGGCTAACAAACACAATTTGCCAAGTGGCACAAAGTGGTGATGATGTCAGTCAGTCCATGGCAAAATTGCCCCACATGCCATTTTGCCATGATAATGGCCTAATGGGGAGGTTCTAAACTCTAAAATAACAGTCCAAATAAATAACTTTCAACTTGCCAAGAGAGGGCTTAGCTGATCCCAGGTAAAACAAATAGAACCTGGGATTTAACTTTGCCTCCCATCTGCGGTCTTATTTTTTGCACAAAAGCATAAAAACCTTGTTAAATGTTAACACACAGTCAAAGGTCTGCACTTTGCAGTACAGATGATCTCCAACAAGGTGTATAGTGACATCAACACATAAAACAAACACACATCTGTTCTTCTCTAAACGGTATAATTTATAAATCTTTCACTTATAGACACAACATCAGCTGCTGAAGCAGCTACAATCTTTCTCGAGTAAAACACGCCGTTCAATCTTCCAGCTGGCTGTCAGGTTAGTGAAATATGGCCTTCAAGATGAAAAGGTGACAGTCTATTAAAACATCGTCACCCGATTCATCACATCGAGGTCCATTGACTCGATTTATTCTCTGCAGCTTCATCTAAAACCAATCAGGGGAATTTACCTACAGAGAGTCAATTTACAATGGGATTTCCATACCTCATCTCACCTTATTCACTGCAATGAAAACATCCAATCATTTCACAGATGACGAGCTGATGCTGGGCTTGGCTTTCCCTGAAGAATACAAATAGCTATAGCACTCACACAGCCCATAGAATCCGTAACGATTTCTGTGGCTCAGATTTATAGCGGAGGACCAAGGAGGTAACTGTGCATCACAGACACAAGCAGTCAATAAGAAATTATGTTGGTCACACATTCCAGACCAAAGATCACAGATCTTCTAAAACGTACCTTTACTACAGAACTGCAAAAGTGACGTGAACTTTGAAAAAACACCTTTAGAAAATAATCTAAATCCATTCCGTATGTACTTCACAATTCAATGGATTCCATTTTTTGTTAAAACATCCAGTTTTACTGATAAACATCATTTTATGGGGTAAAATGAGGTGTGAAATGGCAATACACAGTGACAAACGAATATGCAAGGGCCACATACTGGTGCTCGAATTATGTGAAAATCTGTGAAGCCTTCTGCTGATTTCTGGGAGTGGAGATTCATGCAAGCCTACATACTGGTATTACAGACCAATAGTGTGCATATATTCAGTCCAACGTGCAAACTGTCATTTCACAGGAATTTAAATACGTAGCTTAGCCAACTTTTCCACCTGATATTTCTTCTGCTCTCTCTTGCTCCTCTTGGAGATTTAAACATAATCTGCTCAGGATTTTTCAGAGAGAGAGACAGTCAAACGAAAGTGAATCTACAGAGATTTGCAGCTTTGACTCACGGGGTTAGAAATTGAGGGCTGATGAGTCAATGAAGTGAGGAAATGAAACGCCTCTCCATTGCTTGTGCATTTCCTGTCTGATTTTTCTGAGCTATGTGACCTACCGACACGTGTGGTGCTGAGCCTCTGAAATTGCAGAAAATCACAAAGATGACCTCAATGTGTAATTTACCAGCAAGACATTGTGGGAATGCTTCCTTCATAAATAACTGAAATGGCTCCAAACACTCAGCCACAAACAAAAATGTACAGGGATCAAAAGTTTGAGATTTACTTAATATAAAAGTACTTTATTTTGCTAAGTTAGATAAGATTTACTCATTTGGATCCCAATGATCCGCCTCAGCATGAGGGTCTCTCATTTTTGGCTCTGCTACATATTGCTTCATATCCCTTAATAACAATAATTTAAAAAAAAAAATCATTTAGCAACAATAACAGTTGCTCAAAACAGTCTGCATGTCTCTATTCTGCAGCAGTCATGTGACACCTTATCAGCTCTCCCTCTTTTACAAGAAGCTCTTGTTACCAACTCTATTCTACTCTAATCACCCTTTTAAAAAGGCTCTAATTAATGTGAATAGTAATTAGCAACCTTGCTATTCCACATCAGTTTTGTCTCTCCTAAACAACTATGGAGTTCCAACAATGGAAAGAAGGAAAATTATTAATAACTTTAATATCTAAAGAGCGATGAAACAGATGCAGAACTGCTATAAGAGCCATACATTACATTATCTTTAAGAGTTGGCGTTCCATGAGCGTATTGAGCTTGGCTCGATTTCCCATTACAACAATTAGCATGAGTGACATTAACCGACTCAACTAGTTGAGGTGCGTTTGTACAAGTAGATTTTTCAAAATATGGAGCACTCAGTAGAGATTTGAATGTCTTCCGATACTATACTCGGTCTACTTTTTAAATTGGCCCCCTGAAACATTTAAAAGATAATGAACACCTCAAAGATTACATCCTGCTCAATGGCAGAGAACAGAGGAGGCCGCGGGACAAGAATAATTGGTGAATGCTGGCACAATAAAGTGAGAGGTGACATCATGGTTATTATTGCAACTGGTCCGCAATGATGCAGATGGAAAATTAAATGGGACGCCGAGCGCATTCAGAGTGGTGGACAAAAGTGCGTCCTCAGGGCCAAAACTGTTCATTGTCGTTGTCGTTTAACATCATTATTTTGTATCAAGACTAAAGTTGGAGTGGAGGGAAATGGCACTTTCCTTCTGGTGCAGTTTACATTTTGTGAAGATAAGAAGAGCACAGACTAGAGGAGTGAAAATTATATCTGGGGGTTGACAAATTTACCACTGCCAATCACTCTTTCAAAACATTCTTTGCGATATGGATGGCTGGACAAAGTCTTTATTAATCCGATATGGGAAATTGCTGTTTTCAAAACACCACAGACATTATTTTCAAACCCAAAACAAACATGCAAGATGAATCAGAGCGACCAAGCTCTGGCTCACTACTTCCTTTGCCTTTTAAAAACTGATTAAAGAAACAACAAAAAAAACTTGCTTTTACATAGTCAAGCCTATTGCTTTCCTACTGATCTGGCCACTTCTCCACTGGGTCGCCTCACAAAAACACCATACATCAACCAAGACAGACACTTACGTGTTTATGACCAGGAGAAATATATACACAGGTTAAATATGATAATACAAGAGAGCTGCGCAAAAACAGAGCAGGTGGTGACTCATTGCAATATTTTATGGAAAGCTTGATTTTTCTCTTGCGCACTCCATCCTACATGAGCGTCATCTTCAATCTAAATGGTTCGTGTCATTTTCTTAGCATCTGTGGAGTAAGACAGATCATCATACATCACATTATCATCATATTCCGTATTATAACGGCTTCAGTGGGGTCACTAACCTGACCGTTTTCTCATTACTCGGAAGCGTGGAATGGATGGCAAAGTAGTTAAGGGTCAGTCTCTAGAGACATATGAGAAGAAATGATTATTGCTCACTCTTGTGCTTGCAAAAATTTAATGTGGACTGAAACTGCAACTCATACAATTCAAACTATTCATAACAGCTTTCCCCGTTTAAACATACCTATCTTGATTAGAGAAGATAAATTATCCTATAACTACTCACATATCTAAAAGTGTATGTTTTTATTTATTTGTGAAAGGATGTACATATAAAGAAGCTTTTGAAGATGTTCTGTTCAGTTTAATTTTAGGACCATTTCACAGTTGTTAAGGTACTAAAAGACTAGCTTACACCAACATGCAGCTTGTGGAGATTTAAGCTGGGTAGTTGATGGTGTAGCAGATCTACAGTCGTAATCCACCAAACCATTTTCCACATACAGTCTGCCCTCTGAAAGGAGAATGACTTCCATTGTGAAATGACTCTCTGCATAATTAATCACTCTGGGGTTGATGCCCACCCCTGGAAATAGAGGAAAACACAAAGTTCTACACTAGACTTGTTCTGACCCAGTTCAACACACAGATGACATCCAGCGTAAGCTGTTGGTTTAGAGAGCTGCAGGTGCACAGATTGGGCTCAGTGACAGTCAGAAAATGTTGTTATCTGGCAAGCAGGTATTCCTGGGCCTTTCCCTCTGCTGGAGAGATAGAGCTGTCAATAGAGGACTGAGCCAGTGGCCGCACTTCCTATCTGAAAACTGTGCCATTTTCAAACAGAGCACAAAGCTGGCAAGGTTTCCCAGTTTCCCAGTGTGTAACAGAAGATTTCAAACCAGCAAAGGAAGCTCTCTCACCCATAATACTATAATGGGAGAATACATTTATCTTCCTGTCCTCCATGTTCCTGAAAATCTGCTCTGAGATTAATAATCTTCAGATGATTAATTTACATATTAATCATTTACACTTCAGGGACATAAATACGCAGATGGGATATTCCTGTTATTCAGTTACTTTTCAGGTCTGGAACTTTAAAAAAAAACCTGAATATGCTTGTGCTGTATTTAAAGCACTTCTATAAAGCAATATTTCACAAAAAAATGAACAGTCAACAATTACTCATCCTTAATGACTAAAGACAGAGCTTCAAACTAGTAAGTTCCACACAAAAAAAAAATGCAAAAAAGAAAGATATTTTCTCAAGGATGAAAATGTTCATTTTTTGATTAATTATTGTTGTATAATATGTATGGAGGCACCTCTGACATGACAATGTGATGTGCATGGGTCAATGTTTCCATAGCTTACATATAAAATATGAAATTCAAATGCAGTGGATGAAGAGCGACTCAAAGAGTTCAAAACTGTGATTCATGCTCAAAAATGGTGTTCTGGGAAAGATTAAGACTATAGCCTCTGATGTGCCTGAACGCAGAAGATCAGAGGCTTTAAAACAGGTCTTTGAAACCAACTAATTAAAACCGATTGGAAGTTACAAAATGAGACATTAGCAATCATTTATGTGAAGGTTAGAGCCAAACACTATGATGAACCTCACAAATCACCCTAAACTACCTTTGACAGACACTCGTCATAACCCATAAGACTTAAAAAAGAAAATACATTTCCATCCTGGCTGATTCATGACAATGATTTTAACTATAGATAATAGCAGTGCAGTGATCCCACATCCATTCTACAGTCTATTAACAACACAGCATCATGTAACAATATAGCCATAACTATATAGCTTACACAAGGCCTTTAGAAAATTATCTAAGTAGTGATTATCGCACACTGTAACTTGCAATTATAGTGTCACACTTTATTATGTAAAACTTTACATTTTCTTTTATGATTAACATTTCATTTAGAGGTTCATTGATTAAAAAGAGAGAGAAAAAACTGCAAGTGATGCTACCAAAACAAAAAAACGAAGTTGCTCAATTACTTGCATGACATTTAATCATCAGCAAAATGTCAAGATTGCGACAGCTCTATCACAGACAAAATTGTGTATGATTTCTGAGACTCATGGAGTGAGCACCTCAAACATAATTAAGTATATCTTAAAGTCATCTCTCTCTGCACTACAGCTGCTATCTACAAATGACTGCTATTTCAAGGACTTTCGTACATCAATTTAGAACCTACAGGCTCAGAACAATAAAGCACTCAAATCGCTGATGACACTTAACACATTGCCAATGCAGGGCACATCAAGATGTCGTCATCGCCAGAGAGAATTTTATGCACCAGTTGGACAGTCATGGGTGTGATTATTAGCCCTAATGAGAGCCATCCAGAGTGGTACATGTGCTCCAGATTGCAACACTGCATTGCGGGATGTAAATTATTCTCTGTGACAAAAAGAGCAAATTGGAATCCATTACCGAGGCCGCAGAATACTGAGCAAAGGAATTACAAATGGGATAGAAGCATTCATTAATCCCAAGCCTCATGCTCTTTTGGGGAAGTGATTGATTGCTTTATCAACCCCTTTGACCTCGTGTCTGCGAGATGATTCTGCCTTCTACATCGGATATGAAACTACAAAACACAAGTTCACACAGTGGACTACATTAAACATGGGGTGCATCGCAAAGTGGATTTCACAGAGCGTTAGGCCTTATTAATTGAAAGTTTATATACTAGGAAATGCCAAATTCAGTCATTATTTAGTGGACCTACCGGTCAGTTTATTTAGAGCAATCAGTTTAAATTTAGTTTTCAAATACAATCACATATCTTAAGCCAATCTCGAAGAACTAGTTCCGACAAAAGCTGACTGCGTTGCCGTCACTTTCTCCATCAGGTGACTCATGTAGTGAGTGTATGAAAATATTTGTGAATTGGAATGCTCAGAAACATGACGTAAAATTATAACAGCCTTCTGTCTGTGCTATACTGACTGCTTTGCTCACTTTCATCACTTGCTTTTATTCTCGTGCACAGACTCGTTTGCTAAACTAAACAGCCAATCACAGAGTAGTCTACCACCAATGGCCCTGACAAGATTAAACATGCTGAATCTGGCAAACTGCCGCCAACATGTGGAATATACTGCAAAAACTAGCTTGACAGAAGCGGACCAACGGCCAACTGACCATCGGCTTGGTGAGTCACGGCCCTTACAAGTGCTGTAATCTGATCCGTTTACTCCATGTAGTCAATAGTACAACTGCAACGGTTGCTGAAGTAATGATGAGTAATGAAGAGTAGCACAATACAAGGATACTCTGATATAGAATGAGAGATGGAAAACTGCAAATTTTACTAATTTTACTCATGTCCATTGTGATTTTTCAATGTGGTTTTGAAAAGGGCATGTGACATAAATTATCAAAATAATTAGGAATCTTGCATTCACTCGCTCGCTCGCTATATAGTGCATATTCCATTTCTACTTCAGTTAAATTTATTTAAATACACACATATTAGGCCATATTTCTCTCACACACACACACGCGTTACATGTATTCCAAATGAAAAAAAAGAAAAGAAAAACTTCTCATAATCCATTCTGATAGTTATTGTGATAATTACAGATTTAGGAATGCATTTTTTTTTGCTTTTTGTCAATTTTTTTTGAGAGGAGAGTAGGAAGTGGACAGGTACTGACGAAAAGATGAAAGGAAAGGATCAGGAAATATAGCAAGGCATCTGCAGACTTGCGTCACCCACAAAAGGACTACATTTGTTGAAATATGCTAACTGCTAACCTGCCAACGATGGCTGGTTCTAAGCAAATGAAAAAAGGCTTCTCCATGGTTTTCTGTCTAAAGAAAGCACACTCAGACATCTTAGATAAGCTCCTAAATGTATTTGATAAAATATGAAACAAGTACGGTTGTTCGAGGGGTTGTTTGAATTTCCTTTTTGATATTAATGTGCGTTATGGGTCTCCATGATGAAATCGAGAGAGAAAAAAAAACATTTTACAGCTATAAAAAAGGAATACTTCAAACATGACCTCTTATAGTTATAATTAAAATTCTTATCTTTTAATGCAGGTAAAACCACTGACAAAAGACTACACAGAATCCTCTCAAAAACTTCTCTTGATAGACCCTTAATATAATTGTTCTCTCAATAACCCTCTTTATAAAATTCCAATTTAAACCTTTAGGTACTACACAGAAACTCCTACACACCTGCATTGAATAGATAGAGGATTAAATCACAAGCAATTCATACCTATATTACTTTCCGAGTGACTGCAGTTACATTGAATTACCAAGTACTAGTAGAAGCAAGCCATCCCTCCTATAAGTGATAAAAATTGGCAAACAACTCTCCAAATTTCCTCTTGGTCTGACACATACTCGGCATAGAGACCCATAATACTCAGGTATGACAGACACAAAATTGAACTGAAGTGTGAATCTGATACATTTAGATGGTGCCTCCGTAGGCGGAAATCACTTTAACCACACCTGACAAAAGGCATTTATATGGTTGTCCCTGAAACTCAGCTAACATAGTGAATAAATAATTATCAAATTTAAAAATTTTCTCAAGTTGCCATTTAGTTCAGTCGGCTTGGTTCCACCCAAAAGCTCAAACTCACACAGCCAAGCCAGGTTAGATGACTGGTCCGTAACTCTACATAAAAATCAACCGGCATCGCATGGGGTCCATAAACCCCCCATTAAAAACCATTGAGTCCGTAATGAGTGCTTGCAACTGAGGCCCATGAGGTGATGTTAGTTACACGCTTTGTAATGAAGTTAAACACTCTGTAAACACTGAGAGGCTCCCTCTCACGTCGCCAGAAGGAAATCACAAACGGTTTAATGGTAGAAAATAAATCTACACATAATTTACCACCACTATGAACAAAATTGAAAATTTGATTTGCTGCTAGCTGATTGTATGCAGTGATTATTACTCTTTGGTTTAATGAAGAAGCATAAACATTTTATATTGTCCCTTTAATATGGTAACTGAGGACGTTTTCTTCTAAATGACTTCGAGTGAACGGATTAAACCTAAACCAAAAGAATTAACAGAGTCTAGACCAATTCCACAAAGTGGATGTTTGAGATTGAAAACTGTATTAGGAACAGATGTGACTCAAATTACCTAAAAACAAATGCAGTCAGGAGTGAATCAAATGAATGATTAAAGTCTTGCAATAACCATGAACAATGCCTGTGATCATAATGATGGCTTAAATAATAAACGATTAGATCACTGATAAAGAGTGATTAGATCAAAAACCTTAATGACACATACTCCCATGTATGAGAGTTAATAGATGATCACAAATAAAGCAGGTCACAAATTTTACTCTAAAAAATACAGATGTATAAGATCAACGTGATTCATTTTCTAAAGGAATTAAGAACTTCATTTTACTGATCCTTGATAGTTTCAGGGGTCGGACTATTTCTTTATCCCAAGTGTGGAAAGGGCCATAAGGAAAACAAAAAAGGACTGACAAACAGATTCTGTATCAGAGGAAGAATAAAAAAAGAAAAATAAACTGTGGAAAAAAAAAACTTTTTCTCTTCTTTACTTCATAGTTCTGGTGGATCCACTGATTATAATGGCAGTCAAAGAATGAATGGCCAACAGTACAACAACAAAAATAACACACTGATCCCTTCTGTAATCCTGCTAAAAGAAATTCATTCACACTTGAGATAAGGGTCCAATTTTCACTATTAACTATGGCATTTGCCTCAAACTAGGTAATAAAAGTAATAAAAAGCCAATATCCTAGTAATATACATGTTAATAAGCTTCTAGTTAATAGTGAGAAATAGGCCTTTTAAAATTCTCAAACAAATAAACATACAATCTTGGTAATGCAATAATTGTAATAAGGTGAAACCTCTTTAGTTTGTACCTCTAAAGAGACATCTGCCCAAAAGCATCCTTCTGCTGGGGAAAGGTATCGTTTCATACAACATCTCCATGCGCCTCACTGGTCTCGTTAATGAGCATTAGCAAGAAGTCGAGAATTTCTGTACAAACATTTATTCAGTTCTGCCTGCTAAATGACCATTTTAATTATGCTGAATTAGAAGTTGCATTTTTAAAACCGCCACTAATGATGTAAACACCAGCGGGAGGGGAAAAGTGCACACGGGCGACTATTAGATTCTAGTGTTTCTATCTCCTCCGGCTGAGGAAAATTAATTGAACAAGCAAAACTTTCAGTATAATGATCTTTGGCTGTCATTCTTGTCTATGTGAATATTGGCCGCCACCTGCATCAGCACCACACGCATACGTCATTGCACTCACATGAACAGCATCAGAAGCTGACACTGAAGAAATAAAGTTGTTGTTTTTTTATTAGGGGTTGCGCACAAAAGATAATTACATAAAGGTTGAACCACTGTAGTCGCATGGACTATTAACTCGGTCTTTACATTTCATCAAAAATATCTCGATTTGTTCCGAAGATTAATTGCTTGCGACTATCATTCATGACAGAAATTTAATTTGAGAATTTTTGAACTAACCCTAGAGCTTGTACACAGATTCAATGTACGGTTGAATCAAAAAATGCATTGCTCCAGAACTGACTGTTTAACTGAATACTCACCAAGATGAGCATTTTGGTGATTTTGTGTGTATTTGACCATTTAAGCACAATAAGCCACTCATTTTGGTACTTAATACTCACAAACTGTTTGAAAGGCTGCTTGAATGTGTACACCACTTTTATAGATTAGTGGTTCGTGCATTTGGTGTATAACCAGTGGGAAGTAGTAAAATTAGTGCAATACAAGCACTATTTAAAAGAGTGAGAGAAGGTGGGTGCGTGTCAATCTGTCAACTTTCAGTCAGAGAGAAGGGAGCGCGAGAGCGCGCAGCTGGTATCAGTGAAATACCAATATTTTTGACAACACTAGTGAGTTTACTTGTGCCTTGCAAGTATTACGAATGCTGTATTACATTCAAAGTATTACAACTTTTTCCACTCACAGTGAAGAACTTATAAGCCTACAGCATGTTTATTTATTTTAACAACCTTTTTTATTATTATTATTATTATTTAGGCACATTTCTCCTATTACTATTACTTTAACTACTCAGTATAATAGGATTCATATTTTTAAACCAATTGAAAGCCCTTGAAAAATTAATATTTTACAAATCAAATACCCCAAAAATATGACTTAAACAAATTTGGCATCACAAATAACATCATATAACCACCGGAAACCATACATATGCAACCTTTGTTGAGCTGTAATGCATTTGATGATGAAGAAGGGAATGAAAGCATTGAAGAATTGTGAACATGAGAATATCTAAAAAGGGTATTAAGTTACTTCATCCATCCTCCAGCATGAATCTTATCTCACGGGTACACCATTGCCACTAACTAGGTATAGCCTATGAATGTTGCTTAGTATACCAGATGACTTCAATACATTGTTTCTGCATTTCATTATAAATGAGCCAAATTGGATTAACATCAAATGTTATGCGTGTTACTTTAGTCAGAACCCCTGAAACAGAAAGGGATCATTGTAGGAAAAACCACAACCATTGGAAAATAGCATTTTAAGATGACACACACACACACAAAACACAACATCATTGTTAGTTACTGACTTACATTTAAAACACTGTTTTCACTGTCAATTTAATTAATTTCTTCTCATGTCATTCTACAGAGTTCTTTATAGATTTGAGAGGTAAAAACTTGCTTCAGTCACAATTTTATGCTTAGTTCTTCAGTTAGGGGTTCTTCATCTTTATCGATTCTTCAGTTAGGGGTTCCTTTGACTACTTGAAAAATGAAATTTCTTCTCTACATTTCACCGCTGTTAAAAAATTAATCGCATGAATAATGATTCAAACTGTCAAACTGTCACTCTACTAGCAAATAAATTGCTTCCCTGTCACTTCTCAATTACAAGAAAATAAATATTAGCCTTTCATGAACAACTTGAACTCTTTCAAATAAGACAGTTGGCTTGAGGGTAACGGCATCAGAGTTTGGTTAACGATATTGCTAATAAAATAAACTGAAAAAAGTGCAAAAGCACTTGTTGCAGAATGTTGATATTAACACTTTAAAGAGTAATTCTAATTTGATACGATACTATTTAATATTGATAACTAATTATAATTTACTGTTATTGCTAGAATTGCTGGTTTTATGTAATGGTTTCTATAAAAACAAACTAGCCGACAAAGCTCCCCTAACTGAACGGTCTATTATTTAAATGAATAAATACCAATTTCAAATAGCTTTCCCTTTTAAACATTAGTGCCATAATGGTCCGCTTTAAACCATAATCTTAAAGATGAGAAGGGGAGTCATTTCAAGGGGATTATAATCCCTTCCAACAACTCCATGGGAGATTTCATAGCAAACACTGATCAGAAAATGACATCATGGCATCATTTATATGCCAGCTGTCGTCTGGCTGATGCATTCTTCTCTGTCAGATATGGGCCTGAGTAGGTTTTTGTCAGCACACCGGAAAAGAAAACAACACTGTCAAAGCAATGTCTGGAAGAAAATCTAGTTTGGAATAAAAAGCCTGCTTACAGCTGACATTTGCCTCAAAGCTGATATCACACATCAGTGCCTGTACATGGAAAATATACCCTTTGTTTTTGCAAAAAGTGCAATGAAATGTCACTCTGACATACGCTTGAAAGAGCAATCCCCAAATGCTGGCTCAAAAGTGTTTATCTCCAAAGTGAGATATGAAGCCTAAACTCCACTCAGAGTAATCTGCAGTGATTTTTGTGAGGAGAGGAGCATTCAACTGAGGCCCAAAGAAGGCTTTGCAGGGGCAAACATTTACTTCAGTAGATATAAACAGGTTTAAAAGTCTGCAAGGAATCTAAAACGGTCTGTGAGGCGACCAATGTGCTCCTTAGAACAGCCATCTATCAGTGGCTATTTGACAGTGTATCAACACGAGACAACACACTCAGAGCATAATCCCCCCTACACTCGGTAATGGTATCTCCAACTCAAATAATGATGTAGCTATCTGGGTCTTTCCAAAGAACTATAAAAGGGATCTCCACTGTAAACTCTTCCCAGCGGCTGAGCACATTTCATCTTTCCCACCTTTAATGCTCTCTACCAAGTCCTCTGTGGCTCCTTGAGACAGGATTTCACAAGCTAATGTTGATTTGGGAGTAAAAGTTTCAATTAGGGTGATATTTGTGCAGTGCTGCGGAGGGGCAGAGGGACACTTATAACCTTGGTATTGCCTGCTTTCTTGTGCAAAGCTGGTAGAGGCGGCTGAGTAAAAAAAGGATCAAAAGGTTTTAGGACAGCCAACTGAGAGAAAAAAAAACACAAGAGATTTCACAATCCAACTCACTCCACAGTACATAAGGGGGGGGGGGGTAACAAACAATGTGGGAGTGACTTTTTGAAGGGGAAATCATGTATGGAGACAGTAATTCACAACCTTTATACATGCCTTTCAACAGGCTCATGAAGGACAAGGACATACTTCAGTCTCTTAACAGGAAATACCCTAAAGGGCCATTCATACTGACAGCGACTTACAATGACAAAAATGTTTTCTGTTTTCAATGGAGGCAGTTCAGGACACAACAAAGTTGCAGTTGCAGCAATGAAGCTATGAAGACATGCAATGGCAGTGCAGATTGTGAAGTTCATGTACAACTAAAAGCAACCATAATCTATTTACTGTCAGGTGTTCCATAGGGTATTCTCATAGCCTTAAAGTGGGATTTTTGCACAAGAAGTGCAGTCATGGATGGACTGGATTAATAAACTTTCTTTGCATTGAAGGTGCAAGCCTAAACAAGGAAAGCCATTTATATTCACCTCAACAAAAATATACACCTTGAGACAGACCGTGCTTTTAGCCAACAGTCTTTTAGCGTACATCTACGGTTGAAGGAGCAGCAAACAGATTTCTCTGGGTAATTAGTCTATGAGTCAGAGACCCGGTTCAATCTGCTCCTTTTGCCCAGTCTGTCTCTCAAAGACAAAGTAATTGACACACTTGCGAGCATCTTAAACAAGTGTGAAGACTTGAAGGAGACTATACTTCCTACTCTCAGTTCCTGAACCTCTGTCATACTGCTGGATTTTCGACTTCCAGTTGCATTTGATTCAGTTTCTACTAGGACTAGGTCTCAGAGGGTACTTATGTAAAGCATAACACCAGAATTCAATTTTATATAGCAGGATTAGCCAGTGGTCTTGATGACCAGGCTAGAGGAAAAGGTAAGTGAGACAGCGAGAGAGGGGTAAAGAGAAATATAAGCAAGAAATACAATGAAAGAGTGAACAAGAAAGGAAATGAAGGATTGGGGAAATGTGGGCGTTGAAATATATATTTTAGGCAGGCCCTACAGGCATTCTGACTCTCCCAGTTAGCTTCAAAAGGTTCAAAGGAGGATAAGAAGCACAAAATGTAAGTAATCCACACACTGTATTCCCCTCAGGCACATTTAACCTCAGAAAAGGGGGTGAGATTCCTTTAGACTTTAGTCTAACAACCCATTAAATTAACACGTTTTTTTACAAGATGTTTAGTACAAACGTACAGCTGTGGAGACAGTAACCTGAGGTTGTCTACAGAACCCACAAACACAGTCTATAGTGCAATTCTTAGGCCATTCTTATTCCTCAGTTCTGGTGATATGAAAATTCTTAAGACTTATGAATAATATTCCACTTAAGACACTCAGTGCTGATTTAAGAGTGAAGAGAATATCTCAGACTCGGTCTTAGATCTCATATGGAGTTTATAAATGAACTGTGAAGCAGTTACAGCTACATTTATGAGAAGAACATTTTAAATTAGGCAGCACGAACTACAATTTGCAACTATGTGCAATATTTTGTGCTCTTCGTTCCAGAAAACCTCACTATTATTGCTAATACGTAGGGATTTGGTTTTACATATTTTTCACATGGCTGTTTGTGCTACAACCATAACCGACACCTCAACCTCACGAGGCTTGTGGCTTGAGTGGTGTGCTATGACTGAGCAGACAATCAATAATCTTCAAATGTATATAGGTCACCTTGCCAAATAAAGAACATGGTACAACATTTGGATTGATGCATTAGTCAATATTTCAAAACACTGGAATGGACTATTTTTCTGATGCAAATGGCTGATAAAGAAATAGTCCAACGTCCATGCCTCATATTTCACATATCCAAGGGAAAAGAGGTTGTATGGGGTGAAGATTATCCTAGAGCCAGTATGCGTGTTACTGGGTCACTTCCATTCTAGCTTATCTAGCAAGTTTTATAACTTATGTGTATGCATGTCCATGTTATGAAGTGAGGCATGGAATGGCCAATTAAAGAGGATTAAAATCTAAATAATCTACTGAGAAGCACTCAAAACTGACCCTGAGCTATTGCGCTAAGTAGTGCCTTTGTGACCAATGAACATCAACTGTACAAATGGAGTGACATAATCCTCCAATCAGGAGTCATCTAACTGGGCAGTGTGCACATTTAAAATGATCCTTTTAGTCCCATCATATCACACAGGGCCTTATTTCACTACTGATGGTGAACCGCTGTTCCCACTTAGGCAAACCATAAATATTGGTTATGGAGATATCAACTGAATAGAGACGTAGCCTATAATTTACCTTCATGATTCACTGAGCACATGGCATAAAGGTGAGGTCTTTTAGCCTTTCTGGAGGACAGTTAACAATCCTGTTCTCAGATTTACATAGTATTTTTTACATTCCATTTCATTGTGGCATGAACTATTCCTTTAAAAGTTCAGCTATTTCTGCCATTTTCTTGCATTAAAATCAGTTGCAATCCTTAAGCCATATATCGTGACCCATCCTTCATGATGTCTGCCTCTCCTGTAACAGATAAAACAGGCCGTGGAGGAAATCTGACAGACATCATCGCACTTTCCCCGAGGTGAAAAGATGTCTGACCTGACATCAGAGGACCCGTCAACAGTAAACCCGGCCAAAGTCATCTTACATGAACAGAAAAATCACATTTATACTACAAATGCAGAGCACTTATCTATGAGATGTGTGGATTAAAAATCTAATAATGCACAATTAATCTTTCCTCAGGAATAAAAAGTTAGTTATAAAAAAGGCACATCAAATTGCAAAACTAAATTTCTCCAGTTAAGCATAAAGAGACATATGTCAATTTGGACATTAACAAAGAGAATAATTCAAGATGTGCATTCTCAAAATACCTAAAAAAAATTGGCTTTAAGTCAAATCTATTTTGTTTCGGCTGTTTAGTTATTGTTACTGCAAAACAAAAGGAGAAATGCTGATTAACAGACATGTTGGAAAGAAAGTGATAGGAAATGCATCTGGACAGAGGAAAGAATTGTTTAAACAGGCAATTTATTTCCATTAGGCGTCTTTACAAGTTTCTTTTCTTGCTTGAGCGTGTGTCAATTTTGCGGTAGGGCAGCAGAGGCTTTTGTCAGCATTTTCTCTCCTGATGAATAATTAGACAAAGAACTGTAGAACTACTTTCTGCATTCCCCCATCAGCTGGCAGGCATCACTCATTCTCCCTGGGCAATAAGCAAGCCACCGTAAACAGTCTTTAGCAGGAGAATTTATCATATGCGTTGAAGGCACGGAACAAAGTAAACGTGCTGCATGTTAATCCATGCAGTGAGAGCAGTGATTAAATATGGATGTATTCATGCATGCGGTCTTAAGCAACCATGAGCACAGCCGTATGATGGGGCAACAGTGTAATTGTAAGCACACAGGTCCATATATAATGGTGTATGCACGCACACAGAGATACGCACACACACTTAAAAGATGCGCAGAGCAAAGTGTGAGTCTTAGTAATCCGTTGGCAGGAGTGTGCTAAATCCTGACATCAGCATATCTCAAAGGACTGCATGCTAGCGTACAGAAGAGTGCAGGAGGGAGGGGGTGGAAGAGCCCAGTGCAGAGAGTTAGCAGAGGTCAGCTGACATTGCAGTGTGCAGATGAGGTGGAGACGGCTTTGTTAACGGTCCTGGCTACCGGGTGCATGTGGAACCATAACGGAACATAAAGTGTCATAAGGCTCAAAAGCAAACAGCATGGTTTGGTTAATGAGCAATCAAAGCATCTGCCAGAGACTATTCCAAATGCAATTAAAAAATATTATTCACCAAGAGGGTTTATATTTTCAAAGTTCAGAATGATGAATACTGGTTAACCATGTAAAGCCTGACATTTGAATAATAGCCACAAAAATCGTTTTAATTTATATGCTTTAACTTGTATATCAATCTTTATTGGTCTAAATGTTTAAGTAAATATGTCAAAAGCCTATTGTGTCATGTTTGATGCATTAATTTGCACATGTTCATCTTGAAATATTAAACCTTATGTTTACTTTTTTTTTCTTAATCATTCACAGTACACTAACCTCAAGGTGGGCATTTTTAGACTCAAAGGCTTTTACTGGCTAAAACAGCAAAAGCCATGAAGTAGATAATAATGTAATATACTTTATAAACATCACTACAAAAAAATCACGCATAATAAACAAAACTAGTAAATTACATGATGCATTGACCATTTATTTAGACATCCATAGAGTGAATGTGCAGAAACAAGAACAGGTAATGTCCACCCCTCATAGAATAGGTAATGACTCACCATAGTAAGGTCATGGGAACCTCAATGTTGCATTAACACATCAAATGCATGCAGCCCACTACAACCTCGGTGGACCATTACCGTTTCGACTTACCGCCACGTAAACCTTGAGTCATCACCTGGGAGAGGCAACATTAGTGCAAGCTGAGTTGCTTTTAGTGCTTTTGCGTGCATGAAATACAGCTGGTGTACCATGCAAACCCTTTGCCTTGTACATGTATTTGCAAACGTACAAAAAAAAAGTTTGAGAAAAAAGGATGAACCACACGCACACGTGAATGTCAGTATTGGCTGAATCTGATAAAATGTGCTCCTGCACCACCAAAATGAATTACACAAATAATAACTTAAAACACAGCCTTTCCGTTTTTGAAACCCCGGTGTGAATAAAGAAAAAATTATATACAAAACTGTTCTTTCCAACTTGATCATGATGCATTTTGAAAAACATTTCAATTTTAGCAGTTAAAATTCCCCCACCGATTACTGTCTGGAGCTGTCCACCCTTCTAAAACTACAGCAGTGCCGTTTGCACAGGAAAGAAAACTACCATCGCAGCACCAAGTTGATGTCTGCAATATCTGGTGATCAATATTGAGCAGTCTGCTCTTGCATCACAAGGCTCTTCATCTCTCTCATGCCCTGCCGACTGCATCTCCTGGCATCCTTACACTTCCAGCACCAGTACGCACTTAAAATACGATGCTCTGCACCTCATAAGCATCCATCATAATAAATAAAAGACTGATCCCACGAGTGAGGTTTATGCAAGTGGAAGAGGAAAAAGACAGGAAGCAGCAGCAGCAGAACAACAGGCCAAAGCTAACTGACCCCAACCCTAATGGGTTGATGTCAATAGTCATACAGCTGACATAAGGGTAGTGACCACCAATCAAAAGCCATCAGAATTATGCCGTTTATCAGACAGCAAGCGGCAAGTGCAACATGCATGTTACTAAGAGGCACGAGGGTGGATGTTACACAGCCACATGATTCTGCAGCTGCTAGAATGACAAATTACACTGCATTCACTGTATTTTGAAAAAATGCAGAATTACTCCGCCACAAGGCTTATTTAAGTGCAATGTGATTTGGGTGTATTTGTATGCCAGCTGTGTGCTCATGAAATGGAAGTGATTTTGTTAAATGCTTGTGTATGTGAAAGCCTGAGAGAAAAATTATTTTAATGCTGAATATTTTTAATACCAAAAAAATCATATATTAAAAAAAATGCATGAAAATGCACAAATAGCTCTCTTCTTCTACTCCTTTCTGATCTACATTTGTTTCCTCTAAAAGACAGCTGGATCCTCTGGGTCACAAGCTGTCCCCTCATGTTACCATCTTACTTGGCTTCAAGAGACAACCGCCTGTGTTAAGCTGCGTGCAGAGTCACCTTCTAGACATAAAAAATGCGGGTTGAAAAACCATTATCTTCTGCAGCTGGAATAAATGAATTCATGCCAAATTAAAACTAAATCTAGTTTTACATGCAAGAGGGACTAAAATGAGACAAAGTGGGACTAAAATATTAGGTGCATATGGCACAGACCGGTATTGAATCAGAAAGAGCTTTATTGTCAAGTGTGCTTGCGCCCACAAGGATTTTTTCTTGCTACTTATGCTTCCAGTGCACGCATATAAAAGTATAAAGACACAGTTGGGTTTACTCATAATAAACATTTACAGAATCATGAATAATATTAATACATATCAACTGAGTTTACAAAGACATTGCACTACGCAGTGAGGTATTGTACTTACAGGCATAAGCCTTGGGAGGCATTTAACTGTTTAAGAGGGAAATGGCCTGAGGAAAGAAGCTATTCCTGTGACTAGATGTTCTAGTGGCCAGTGACCTGAATCGCCATCCGGACGTCAACAGTTCAAACAGGTGGTTCTCGCTCTGGAGGAGTAAAGGTCCTGGAGGGTGGGCTGGAGAGCACCAATAATCCTCTCAGCAGTCCGGACGGTCTTGATGTCTGATTTTGTAGCTGAACTAAACCAGACAGTTATAGAAGCACATAGACAGACTAATGATGGCTGAGTAGAACTGCGTCACATGGCATTTGATATTGGTGTCCAAATGCAGATGTATTTTTTTCCTTCAAGAAGATCTTTTCCAAAGGCTCGTTAAACCCTTCAGTCACTTTTATCACGTCTTCCTTTCCCACAGCAATTTCCTTCCCTTCTAGTTAGCGGACATGTCAATACGTATTACTACTTAGCAGAACATGACAGCTTTATCTGCTTCACTTTGCAAGGACCTTCCAGACTCTGACACTGAATGTAGTGAAACCCAAGGTACGGAGAGTGTTCTGATGAGAAACGGATGGGAAAAGCAACGCCCATGCCAAATGTACAGACTAGAAAGAACAATAAAAGGTTTATATAATAACGGTAAAGGGAGCATTTGGAATTAAACGATCTCAGACAACTACCGTAATACACCTGCTGTTTTCAATAAATTTGTGGTTGCTCAGTTGTCAGCCCCCTTAAAACTGGTAACTTACCTCTGACAACTATTGAACAGTATATCTGAGATTTTGAGGGAACTAAGATGAAAGGGGGTCTAGCAATAGCTATGTGTGGCATTCATGAGATGAAAATGCATACCAATATTTTTAAATGTTTGGTTCAACAAACACTGATAAACTTTTTAAGAGGAACTTTTTTCCCCAGGCAAGTGAGAAAATGAATCTCAAGCTAGAGGGCTCAAAATCCTTAATTTTGTCATGCTCTCCTCATGGTTCAAAGAGCCCCCAATTTCTAAGATGCCACTTCCATATTGTGTCAAAAAGGAGGAAAAATGGAGGAGATGCTTCAGATTTGATGACAATACAGATAACAGCGGCCATCACATTCAAGTTCAACCCATAATTAGGAGTACCCACGCAAGGATCTGCGTGTGCCTCTGTGCTTGGGCTGAATCATCACTCTTTGATATCCTCAAAAGCTCAGGATGCCATTTTACCAAATCCGATGAGCTGCAGAGGTGCGGAGAAAATAACGGCTTTGCTCAATATGAACTATGTACTGGGGAGCAACGCTATGATTTGAGCCTCTTGTTGGGCCTTCATTCTCCTTCAGTTTTCTATTGTCTCACAAGACAGCATGGTAAAAATGGATTGAAAAGAAAGGAGGGGGACACAAGAATAGAGCTAGTAACCGGTGATGGACAAGCAGCAGCCTGCTTCAATATACTTTGATGCAGAAAACTAACAGAAATCAACAGTCTGCGTGGAAGACTAGTCCTTGAGTGGGAACAGGTCATGGATTCTTTTTTTGCACAGAAATGAATGAATTGAATCAAGGGAGCGTGACTTCATAAGTATAATTCAAGTTCCTTGGAGGCATGCAAAAGCGCACTATTAGAGTGAGAAATCCAGTAAAATTTCAGAGTATTAGCATAGATATTTGTGTGTATTTTCTGAGGTTAAATGAGCCACATTTTAAATTCTCCCCTTTAAAATCAAATTAAGGCACACGCTTGCTCATCTAGCCTTCCAAATTCAGAAAAACTTGCAAATATGGTAACGGATTTCTCGATTTCCCTCTCTCAAGACACTGACTGATCTCAGTCCAATTTGTTTTGGGTGGTAAGATGCCACATGTGAAAGCCTTTTCTCTGCAAGCAATGACTTGCGTTTCTTCAGTACTCAAGAGCGATGGACTTCATACACACAAGCAGCAGAAAAGGACAAGACGACAAACCCCTCTCTTCTCAACACTCAGAAGTCCAGTTCAAAATCAATAGCCGTTTGAACTGACAATTATGACAGTACAAAAGAGCTTCTACTTGCTGTTCTGATACCGAAGTAAAAAAAGAAAAGAAAAAAGGATTGAAATTAAACCACTGAGAAGTAAAGCAGAGTTGGCATGTAGTTACAAGCGTTACAAATAGTTACAAGCTGATGTGGGGCATAAAATGCTCAGTGAGCTCTTAACTTAAAGAGCAAGTGAAATGTGTAACTTCTATCCCAATGTAGAATGCACTTCCTGAAATGTCTACATATTTTGGTTATTTTAAAACATTGCATTGTTTGTCTAAATTATCCAACATGTCAACGTCTGGCTCAGTGACAAATTTGCAACAGATCTTTTCTTCTGTATTGTGACATTCATCAGAGTGATACAGATTATCAAGAGAGAGAAAAAAATAATAGGACGAGGACGGATTGGATGGAAGCAGATCTGAAATAGCTAGCAGTCGATTGTAAGAAAGATGCTGGTTTTAAGCAGATTAAATTATTTGATTAGTCTGGCACACATCAACAAAAAGAAGTTGTTTCACATGAAAACAGAGTTAGGATATTTACATTTTAAAAAAAAAACATGCACAGATGAATATTTCCCCAATAAGATAAAATGTAATTAGAAAATAGATATAGCTTCTTATAAAATGTCCCCAACCTTTTTCCGACAGGACAAATTATTTTTATTTATGCTTATTCATTGCTGATTTGTGCAAAGGCCACCAAGGATTCATTGCATTTTAACAAGCTTACTTTACTTAAACGCACAAAAACTGAGGCTGGGTTTATCTTTCATAAGACAGTAAAGAAGAAAACAATCAGCCAATCACCTCCCTTTGCTTCTTCCTCTTTTGATGATTTGGTATTGAGATAAATAGCTTACCCTAGGGTGCAAAACACCTGATTGCAGCATCCAACTCTGTCATTCTGTAGGCTAACAATCACAGCGAAGGGAATGATTCATAATCTCACCTGCACTGATGAATCAAATCGGTTATCTAATGCTGAAAAAGCATGGTAAACAACATTTAACGCTAATAAAAGGTCATCAGCAAAACATGCTCATCTGCAAGAATTAAGACTAATGCTAGAATAAATCATACAAAGGCTATTTTTAAAATACTAATAAAAAGAAAGTCGTGTACAAATTACAAATAAAACATGCACAAAAAAAAACATATCTTTGTTAATCGTGAGTTAACTGAATGGTGAAAGGTGTTTGTTCAAATCTAGTCGTGTTCTTGGTGTTCTCACCAATATTCTTCATTGGTGGTTCCTGCCTATAATTAGGAAGGAACTAAACTACACTATAATTAGTAAAATGAAGCCTCTGTGTTGATCTATGTAGTGCAGAGTTTACAAGGTTCTTTTGTTTATTCCAAGTTGCATGCTTTGCTGACGCGTCACACCATTAATCTCAAACTATTGATCCTACATTGGGGAGGAACGCTGGGGTCCAATTAGTATCGGCTGATTTTGCCTTTGCATATTCCTCATGATAGCAACCTTTTCAAACTACCTTATAATGAGTTGAGGGGGTGTTTGCTTTAAAGGGTGGTGGTCATTGAAAAATTGACTGTGGCTGTTGATGCTTGATCCTTTTGGTGTAACACCAAACACCTGAACGCCAAGGCCTTCTGGCTTGCGCACACACACAAATCAAATGTCGATGTAAAGCTTAATGTTTGGACCATCCTAATCAGGAAACTCACCATGGCCTCAACAGGTCAGAGATGTGCACGTTCCACAGCCTGGAGTTGAATCACGCTCCAGCAAATCAAATGTCAAAGAATTGCAGTTCCTACGTTCTCAAGGTTATTTGGTCTCTCTTGTTTCTGGGCACAGAGATAGTAGCAGAATGTATTGAGAATAATCAGGGCTCAACAAAGAGAATTTGTTCTGCTGTCACAGCTGTGCCAGTAGTTTAGATTTATACTTGCCCAGCCAGTGTTAGCACAGACTCTGCAAAAAAAACAACGGCCCAATACAGCTATCTGGCCCTAAACTCTCTCACACGGTCTCTTGTTGAGCCCTGAAAGTGTTTGCAATGGCCTCTGTATGTGAACAGAGGATAAAAGACATTTGGAAAAATCCATATAAAATTTGCACACAATTTTTGCCCTGAGCAATAGAGATCTTACAACCCACACGCCATATTATCTTTGCGATGTACACGTTGGTACTTGCTGTGAACACAAATGACATCTGAGCTGAACGGCCGTTCTAGAGAAGAAAAAACAAAACAAAAAGCAATTTCTTTTTTTCCCAAAAGCAATCATTCTAAAACTTGACTTGGCCATGTAATGTTTCCATCATGACCTGAGAGGCTATTACCCTCATACTGCTGACAGTGACAAACCTCTGGGAAACCTCTGCTTTTGGCAAAATACAATAAAGCAACAAAAAAAAAAAAGTTTTGAAGGTACTGTAGCTGTATTTCTTTCTGGAAGCAAGTAAACAAATTAAAAGTATAAAAGTTGTGTAATGGCTCCACTGGTGTTGCCAGATTACAAAAATAATCACTGCACCTGCCATTGGTCGGTTAAAAAGATAATCCCAGCCCAAAACACTGGTCAAGCCAATGTTACCATTTTGGGCTGGTCAATGTACTTAAAGAAAGAGAAATATGGCACCACAGAGTCAGCATTACAAAGTCATTCAACCCATTAATTTTTTTAAAGGATGTCTGTACATATGAAGCTGGGATAGGAGAAAGTATTTTAAAAATGACAATTCAAAAATCTATATAACAGTAAAAACAGATGCTAGCTGAATATAATACCAAAACTGCAAAGGTCATGTGGTTTGACCAGCATACATCTAACTGCAGCGAGGTGGGGCACTGAATTGCCACCTTTTCAATTCTACTCATTTTTGTTTTCTAATTCTAGTCAAGTACAGAATAATGGGGAGGCAGAGAGAAGCACATATGAATGCATTCACTCCTCCCCACACACTTCTATAAAAGTCCACAATTACCAATTTCAAGAGGCAAATATCATCATTTGGCTTCAGGTGCAGAACTGACATTCATCTGTTGTTCTAGCGGTTCAGCGGTTTCAAAACAGATCAGATAGCAAAACAAGTCTGTTTTTGAGAATGACTAGAGGTCATTTCTCATTCATAACTAAATTGAAAGGATACCGAGCCAATATAATGCATCCCCAAGTTGTTTTTGCTTCATGTTTGTACAATCTTTTATTAAATGGAATAAATGACCAATCAATTTGTTAAGCAAATGGTAATTTCACACACATCTCAAAATTACAAAGACCAAATCAATTAAACTTCAGGGATATCTGTCCAGTTTGGAAGTCTAAGTGATCTGCTTTGGTGCAAATGATCTATAGCTAATGCTCTTGGCTGTAGCTCAACCAGTAGAGCATTGATGTTTACAACGGCAAGGTTGTGGGTTTGATTCCCAGGGAATGCAAGAACTGATTATAATGTCAATGTATTCCTTGAATGCATTGTAAGCCGCTTTGGATAAAAGCATCTGCCAAATGCAGAAATGTAAATGACAAAAGGTACACTGGAGAGGCAACAACCACATCAAAAGAGAATGATTTTGCAGGTGGTGACCATAGACAATTGTTCTCTTCTTATTCTTCCTGACTGATTTGCCTTTAGTTTTGCCACTGTCTGTAGCAAGAGACCGTACTTGCAACCCAATCAGGTTACAGAGGGTGACCTGCTCCTGCAGGATGGTACATCCATACATGAAATCATAAGGAGGTTTGGTCTGTCTCCTAGGACAGGACAGATATCTGCTCCTTGGTGCGACGAAGAACATGAGAAGCACCGCTAGAGCCCTGAAAAAAAGACCTCCAGCAGGCTACTGGGGTGAATGCTTCTGACCAAACTGCTGTTAGATACAGGGATTATGGTATTGCCCCACATATAACCCGCAGACGCAGATAACCCGCACCCTCATATAACCCGCGAGTTTTGGGGGTTTGTGTACAAAATTGTTGGTATAACCCGCACCCATAGATTAACTAACTTTTTTTGTGCAAGTTCACATTTCGAATTTCAAATGTTGCTCGCATGACGTCAATTATCCATAACTGTTCAGGCTCGGTACACAGTGCTTGTGTGCAAAATTCAAACACTAAGAAAACAAACAAGTCAGAATCAGAACAAAAAGAAAAAGCAGTCTCTCCCGCTGTGCAGTAGCACATCCCTTAAGAAGAGTATTCTACAGGTGTTGATTATCGGATGAGATGAGAAGGGCACACCCACATGCACAGCCAATCACGTCTTCTTGCATGATTGACAGGTCAGACAGCCTATCGGCACCAGCTGTCAGAGACAACAACCCTTGCAAGAAAAAAAAAGAAAATACCGCCAAAAAAAACCTTACGTCCTTAGGGATGTAACAAATATATTGAAATAATATTATGTGTAAAAAATTGTGATATAGCCCAAACCCTTATATAACCCGCACCCCCATGCGGTTACATGCGGGAAAATACGCTAAATCCTCAGAGCCATTGTCAGACCTTATGCTGATGCAGTGGCCTTGGGTTCCTCCAGGTGCATGATAATGTCCAGCCTCATGTGGCCAGAATGTGTAGGCAGTTTATAGATGATGAAGGCATTGATGCCACTGACTGGTCCTCACGTTCCCCAGACCGGAATTAAATTGCAAATTACAGAACATATAGAAATATAGAAACACATTTCATTAAAGGAAATCCAAAGTGTGATTTAAGTGTTCTGAACATGTAGACAGTAACGGAAATCTTGATACAGCAGCATAAAACTGTTATAAATGTCCCCTTTTATGTAAACTACAGTATCTCTGCAAAATGAGAAGCATAATCAATATGTTAAGGGAGACACTGCAACAAGATCTGACTTGTGTCGCATCATTTAAATCTGCTCGTGCATCATATTTTAGGTACTTCTGATTACTATAGATTTAATTCTCTCAATTTGTTCATCGGCAAATCCTGAAATCTGGTTAAATGATCTTATTAGCTCAGATGATATTAAGATGGATGTGTTGCCTAAGTGCACAGACAAACACACCTGTATGCTCAAAACCCAGACATTGAAAACAGCTAGATATTCTTAAATTGAATTGCGGAAAGAATGATAAAAACATAAACCTATTTGGTCCAACAACAACTGCAGTGCACAAGAAAAGCACCATCTAAGAGACATACAAAGCATTACCCCTCATGTCCTAGATCTCTCTATGCCCGTTCAATACAAAAACACAGAGGAGGTGGAGGAGGCTTGCAAGCCATAGCAATTTTGCACCGATCTAAGGACACAGCATCATCCACAGCTTCCCGCAATATCCCAGTTTTGTATGAGGGGGCTCATTCGGCCCCCGCTGGTTCCCCTCAAACCCAATTACATGCCACATTGCCAGGCAGCAGGCACCAAATCACAAGCACCAGCATGCTGAAGATGGCACTAATGTCATGCAAATTTTACTTTTGCGTGCAGATCTGCTGTGTTCAACAGCGTTCCACTAAAGTCTAAAAGTGATTACACAACATATCAACCATATAGACTCACAGAGGCATCTACATGTGCATGTCCTGTTGTTTGGCTGCAATAAAACAACCTCTTTAATCAACATACTTTATAAAAAGGATGTAAATGGTTTTACAGAGACTCTAGGATACAAGGCTCCCGCACAAGCAGCTCTGAGGTGAAAGCATCAATGGCACAATGGAGAACTGAGATTCGTCAGTCCTGAGTCATGAAGACAGAGGTTTATCATCTAAGAAAGGCGCACAACCTTCCTTCCACACAAGATTCTCCTAGAACCACATAGTACAAGTCAGCTTATACATACATATACATATATACGTAAGCTGACTTGTACTACTTATGTGGACTTGTACGTGTGTGTATATATATATATATGTATATACACAAATAAACTGATATGTATACATATTTGTGCGTGTATATATATATATATATATATATATATATATATATATATATATATATATATATGTATACAAACATGTACACATAGATGTATGTAGATCCATTTAGAGTGTGACAAACCACGTGTGCAAATATATTTCCCTGTCCTCTGAAAAATGATAATTCACATGCTTTGATTTGATTCATTAGAAGCTCATGCTCGGTATACTCTACTTGTCTGTTCTCTGACTTTTTCCCCTGACCATTCAGACCCGTTTCACTCGATATGCATGGCTGTGATGGATAAGATTTCATTAGGTGGGGAATAGCGAAATTCTGTCCCTGAATTCTAACGCAAAATGACCTGGGCTTCGTTTCCCAAAAGAATCGTACAACTCGATCGTAGACCCACTGCCACCAATGCTCGCTCTACGATCAACTTAGCTCACGATGCCCAGGGCGTGAGGAAATAGTCAGTATCAGTCGCTAACATTATTATTTACACACCTTATGTTAAGTAAGAACGACTAGACGGCAACACGCGGCGTTTCATGCCCGACGGCTATGATGGAGACTTTTAAAGCGAAAGGGTAAACCCATATGACATATCTCTAGTACAATCACACGATTTCATTGGTGTACATTATACAGGCGGTTTTCAAATAGGAAACTGTCACATTCTGCATACACATGGTTATCAGCCAAGCCAAGTGGAAGCGACAGAAATGTCATGACTGTAGGTAACTATGAACACCAAATATACCATCTAAACTATACATATTGGCAGTGTATTTGCAACAACAAAGGTCCAAATGCATTCTACCCTAATTAAGTAGGAGTACAATAGAAACGTGAACGTATACAGCTTTTAAAATGTCGATTTGTGGAAAGAAACAAGTGCATTACTACGGAATACCTGACGCCGGGCGCGGTATTATCTCTCAATCTACTGACCACAAAGAAAAAGTTGATACAATGTAGCGCCGAACGGTCTAAACATTTCGCGCCAAACATCAACAGCTACACTGTAACAAACACACAAACCGCGAGACCCTCGCGATGAACACAACGCGCCCCTGAAACAACGCTCGAGCAAAACTATTAAAGCACCGCTTTTCGTACCTCCTTCTTGGTCGGCTTGCAGGCAAGCGGGGATATTTTTCTTCCAACCCGGCATTTCGGTGGCGTCGTGTGCATTCAGGGGCTAAATCTCAGGCGCATTTCACTGACGGCACAGGCGTGCATTTCCCCGCGCCTCGTCCCTTCTATTCACTGGCAGCCGGTGTAATTGAACGCCGTGTCTCCCTCAGCCTCGTTGTGGAGCTGAGCTGGGGGTGTGATCACACACGCGAGCGTGAAGGTGCCCACTACAACCCACTACAAAGACTTTTCCCTTTCCTACCTTCACCAGCTCTAGAATTGTGTCATTGTTTGGGCACGGTAACGCTTCAGACAATATATATACATATCTGTTCTCGAGTGCGCTGCTGATTGTTCTGTTCCTGTGGTTTTAGAATGTGTGTGTGTTTGTGTGGCTTTATTCATTCATTTCTTTAATGGGGTGTGTTGCTGTTGTTGTGGGAGTGAGGCTGTGTCAGAAATAACTTTTGTTTTCATTTAGATTTTATTTACCTTTGTTGAAGGTTTATTGTCTTTCCAAAAAAAACACACAACATATTCATTCAGGTCAAATACTAAATCATTTTAATGTAATAGATTTTCCATCTGGACCATTATGTCTGTTAATTATCAAATCAACCCGCAAATGGGTCAATTACGTTACATTTGCCTTTTTTTCTGAGTGTTGTCTATAATTCAAAAATACTTTCAAATGCAATTCATAAAAAAGTCATGATCTTCACCTGATATTAATATCTGAATTAAGTCATTTTGATGTGGTGTAAATGTGGAGATTTAAAAAAAAGAAAACAAATCATTGGATATTCTTTTGACAAATTCTTTAACAAAAAATTATAAACATTGTTTTTATAAAAGTAATTGTGTTTAATATTTTATTACGGGAAAACGTTGTTTTTTTCAAATATTATTACTGATTATTATTATTATTTTTCTGCAAATATCACTTGTTTTCACACAAGTTACTTGTGATTTTTGCTAATACAGTGGAGTTCACTTATCTCGACTCACGGTTAACTCGCCAATCCTATTATGTCGCCGTTTTTGAAGTGGAACCGCCAAACTCCCTATTTGTATAAGCATTTTCTTGTGAGTACTGTCAATTATTTTATGTCGCCGAAATCTAATATCTCGAGCACAAAAGAGGGACAAATTTGCCACTTCACATGGTTATCTCATGACTGAGAGTTCACTGCGCATGGGCTGAGTTCGCGTTGCACTTGGATCGCGGTCAGTGTTGCCAACTTAGCGCCTTTGTCGCTATAGTTTAGCGAGTTTTCAGACCACTCTAGCACAAATTTTGGAGACTCTCTGAAGTGAAAGCTTATATCGTTCTTACTCTTCTCAAGGAGCAGCGAGTGCTGCCGCATCCCCATCCCAAAGCACTCACAGGTGGCCCGGTCCTCCCAGATGCAGACAGAGCAGGAGATGTTCACTCCTCCATGTGCAAATGAACCGCGCATGTCCGGGAAGCCGCCGCTGACTGATACTTGGCTGATACTCGGGCATACTTGTTGAGAAAGCACATTAGGCAGGCAGAAAGCAAGAAAGTATGCAATCTAGTACAGCGTGATGACCTCACGAATATGCTAATTTATGCATGACGTCACCCAGCGACATTTAGCAACTTTTTGGCCAATGAGGATTAGATGAACACACAAACACAAAAACATCCCTGCTTCTGTTCTGACACGCTGTCTGCTAAGAGCCGCTGTGGATTGAGGAGGCGAGGTTGTTAAAAGGCGGGACGAAGCCGAATTTGTTGAGAAAGCACATTAGACAGGCAGAACGCAAGAAAGTATGCAATCTAGTACAGCGTGATGAGCCCACAAAAATGTTATGACTGTTTACGCTGTGAGCGAAATTGTGTTTGCAATGTTGGAGAATATAATTAAAGGTTTGTATCGAGAATCGAAGGTGTTTTTTATTGTATACCAGTAAATCTCTGCTGTTAGTTGGTGCACATATGCCTTTTGTTGTTAGCAAACATATACAGTGTATGTAAATTTTTATAGCACGCCGATCGCTTCATCAAATAAATCGCCATATTGGCTGTTGGTTATCTCAACGCTTTTTTGCAACCCTCGAGGCCGTCGACATAACCATATTCCACTGTATATTTTACCAAGTTTTTATATATATATTTCTGTACACTTACATGCATTCAAGGCTCCAGGAAAGTATTTTAGAACAATTTGACTTGATGGTTACACCACTTGACATTTTTAGTGTCAATAAATCAAAATGATTGTGGAAAATCCACAGTTATGCTATTAAACGTTAGTGGATTCTAGTATCCCTCTGTAAACGTAAATGGTTCTGCTTTGCTGTTCATTGAAAAGCAATGTGTATTTATATGTTCTTACGCTCTTATGGATGTGTGGTACCTTTAATAGAGTGATTTTTGATGTACCTGATTAGCATAACATTGCTTTAATATTCTTCATTCTATACCTTCTGCCAGACAGGTGAATAATACTTCCATCACCCATGAAGCATATCAGATGTTCAGTAATTAACACACAATCCGTTACAGTGAACTTTTGTGTGAAGTAACAAAACTAGGAATGTGATTCATATCTCAGTGTTTCCAACATTGATTTGTAATTTATGATAGCGCCATTAATTTTCGACCTAATTGTTGTGCATTGTACGCAAGCATCAGCCCACCTAGAGTAATTATGCAGCAGTTTACCGTTTTTCAACCCTTAACTATCTCTTGGTGAGTGGGTTTTGAGAGCCTAATGTGCTGAACTCAAACTTTAATTAACCGTTTATTTCAGTAAGCTGGTAATTCAATTAAATCTGCTTATGTAACATTTTCAGCCGTGTGTAGGTTTTCCATTAGTTTTACTGGATTAGGGGACAAATATATACACAGAAAACAGACAAATAAATACTTCAGATTAATGAAGTCAGTGAAATATGTTGTTTGATTAAAAAGACATACTGTATAAATACAAGTAAATGATCACATCTGATCCTAAACACAGAGGCTGTTTTTTTATTATTATTTCTACGGCACTGGAGGAGCAAATACAGAACATATTAGATTTGTAATGGGATAAAATATTTATTTTGACAGAAAAACTTTTATACGGATATTGTCCTTTTTTACTACTCCTTGTTAACCCTACTGTTCTAAACAGCTGGTTGCTGTCTAAGTTGGTGGTGTCCAATGCCTTCGCCAGCATGAACACATCCAACACATGGCCACTAGGGGAACAAAAATCTAGATGAATGTAGGTTAGGTGATGCTGCTTCTTAGTGGGCATTGTGACACATCATCATCGGCCTACTTTCCTCAGCCTCTGCTGTTTTTTTCTTATGTGTTCCCTCCCCCTCTCACTCCCTGTCCATCCATCCACCCACCAGGGTGCCCTGGCGGCTTTATGTGCACTGGAGCGTACAGGGCAAGGCCAGGCTGTAATGAGTCGGGCTGGGCAGAACTCATCTTCATTCTGAGGCCTTTCTTCTGTCCTTCCATTTTGCCATCCATCCATTCATCCCTCGGGCTGCATACCGAGTAGGACAACACCCTGTGAGATGATACAGCAGACAGGAAGTGGAGCGGTGAGGGGTTAGCTTGAATGCAATGCCCTTACTTAGTGGCTCCCAAGATCTAATGTTTTTTACTGGTGGATGTAGAGATGAAGAGTTTTGAGAGGCAAGAAAGAAGTGTGGGTATGATATTACACTTGCAGATTAAATATTCAGGTGCACGCCCAACTTGATGTACCTTATAGTTCCTATCAATATACGTAGGTTTTTATGGTTGTTAAGAACATGGCACCAAACCAATGCAGTTTTGTGATTTCAGTCTTTCAGAGGTTTAAGAGACTACATTTATGGCCCTGATATACTCACGACAAAGTTCTTTTTTACTCTTTGCATTGAGATGAAAAAAGAAGTTCAAAATACTTTTACAGTGGTGAATTGTTAACGAACATACCTATTACATGATAACAATGTAGTGGATACATGGTAGCACACTTTTATGGAAGTTAAATTTGAAAGGTGTTTCGAATTTCCCAAAACAAACTTCTTATTCAAAGATTTGATTCAAAATGACGTCACACAAGTTAATTCTTTAATTTCCCTTGAAGGCCTTTAGGGGTCTGCTTAAAGGGATAGTTTGCCAAAAATGTAAATTCTGTCATTTTACTCATCCTCATGTTTTTCCAAACCTGTATGTGTTTCTGTCTTCTGTTGAACACAAAAGAAGATATTTTAAAGAATATGAGTAGCCATATTCTGTTAAGAGTAATGGAGCGAAGAATGCTCAGAGACACGAGAAAATGCAAGATTACAAATTAATATTTGCGGGAGATGGCATGGGTGAAAGATGTGATCATGGATATTTGAATAAACGATGACTGATGGATGCTGAAAGTGACAACGTGGTACCCCTATGAGATAAAGCAACCACTCGGATGCCTGCCAACTCGTCGGTCAGATTCCCTAAAGGAGAGTTTTGGCAAAACCTGGATCCACGTTGCCAGAGACAGACACAGATGGGAGAAATGCTGTGACCTGCATCATCCACCGGAATGATCGATTACAAGCCGAATAAAGAATGGGTAGCCAAACAGTTCCCACTGACACCAGTTTTCAATTTATATTTTTCAATAAATCACTTTAACAAAAATCTCAACTTTTAGGCTGCACTAAAGTTTATGGTTTGAACAAAGAGCAATCAACAAGAGAGTATAGAGAGTTAAGACATTCCTGAGTGAAATGTTTAGAGTTTTTAATTGGAGTTTCATGAGCAGCTAGCATCTGATTAAATGTTTAGATCAATTAGTCATTCTAAATATGTTCTGTTAATGAAGCATGACAATAAATGGTAATTTGTTAGCCTTTATATAGTGGCTGAATAAAATAAAATGGCACAGTCGTTATTTGACTCATCATATTTCTCAATGCAAACCATGTTTCTTTATTACTATTATTATTATTATTCACGCAATAGTAGATCTATAACAAGATACAGTTTATGCACTGGAAAGTCTTTCAATTCCCATTTTATATTAGAACAACAATAATGAGAAAGTCATGACTGCAAAGGAAATAGCTGCACTCTTTAGAAATAGCTTCATAATTGAATAATGTTTCTCATTCTTCAGGAGTACGGTGCTGATGACACTTCCTGAATTACAATTTGCAAAGAGTTGCAAACATTTCAAGTTTTTTCCATCATGGTCCAAACATTCCAAAATTTGCCTTCTAGGCAATTGAACTTGTCATCTTCCTAGTCCACAATAAACTTTCATTTAACTGCTGAGAAAGACAGCAACACTTTTTTGTAATTTTACTGTCACATTTTGATGGATATTAATGCGAACAAGTTTTTTTGAAAGACTTTGATGATAAATCATTGAACGATGTTGCAGAGCTGCTATTTCAGCTGTGACGAATGACAGAAAAAAAGGAGTTGAGGCTTCTGTAAGTGTGCATTTAAAATAAACTTTCGCCATTCAGCCTGTCCACTGTGGTTGTACAAGTTTAGGAATGATTAGAAACCTCTATAATGAAAAATAATCAGTGTGCATTGATCTTGACATCTTGTCTAAGTGATGTCCTCTGGCATGCTTGTATATATCTGAAGATGTAATCAAAAGACCGAAGAGTCGTCATTACTGCTCTTAATTGTTAATGCTAATAGCAGACATTTACTTAACAGTGATTCATGAGATGACCTTTCAGGCAAAACTCTAAATACACTCTCAGCATGAACCCATTCAGTCTCAGCAGTGCTGTAGATAGCGGTATGCACTACCTGGATGCAAGTTCAGTGAAGCTCTTCATATCGTGCAAAGAGAGTCTAAAGAGAGCATACAGAAAGAATACTGGATTTATAAGAGATATGGATTTAAAAAAAAGTTTAAGGTACCCAAGGAAGTGTCAAAAGAGCTAAATTTGCATCCAGTTCTTGCAGAAGACATCAACTCCCACTCCCACTGCTGAGAAAGGCCAGGCTTTGCACACCACGTCGCCCGTGCACAATGTAATTCACGTCCCTGTGGCAGCGCTTCAAGTCTCACAGGGCAATCAAAGGCAATATGATTTCTGCTTCAATCAGAGTGCTTTAGTGCCCATTACACTTGTATGCACGGTCAAATAAAAATCCAGTGGCAGTGTACTTCCTCTGGGCAGCAAATAAGCTGCTGTGGGACAGATATTGAAACGCCAAGATGAAGCCAAGGAGAAAATCGGAAGTAAGTGCAAAACAACTAAAAAGGATATGTGCACAATTACTCAGGGAGAAATGAAGGACAAACTATTTAAAAGAATGTCACAATCACCATGGATGTTGCAGCTCCTTGAAGACATCATTGCCATTTGCTGAATTTCTGACTCAGTTGGAACAAAAGCAAAGATGCTCAACAACGTCTAACCCTAAACCCTCTGCCCTAGCATACTGGTTCATTCTTGTTCTTTCTGAAGCTTTTTCCATCAAGCTTTATTTGACATTGATTTTATAGCATAGCCCTTTTCAAAAATCACAGAAAATCTATTAAGCTTCGAGGCGGAATTGAATTATGACATGACAATATTTTAGAACGGCATTAACCCTTCGATGCATCAATGTTTGCCAATCATTATTACATATTCAAGTCTTTAGCGACACGGATCTATATTGATCTATATAGATCTAACTGCCAAAATAGTATACATCTCTCTTGATATTTCAATAATAATACAATAAAACATTGTTTGGAATTTGGAATGGTTCAGTTTGAGCAAATGTTCTTTACCATCATCACTGTCATCAAATTCAGTAGTTTGCTCTTTTCTTCACCATATCCTCCATCAAGTGAAAGTGACACTAATATTTAATTGTGTACAGTACTTCATCTGCAGTAAATTGCTGAGCCATTTCAGTACTTGCATATTCTTTTGTTTTATGCCTGCAGTAATTATGAGTGTATCACACAGTGCCACTTTGAAGAATAAAGGTGAATTGCACTTATTGAGTCATCAGAGATTACGTTTTTGCTGTTCAGAAAAAATATAGAAAATTATGTTCTGGGTCCCAGGTAGGAAATTATGATCTGAGGTATGCGTTTAAGGGTTAAAATACTGACACATTTTTAATGAGAGTAGTTCTGTCAATAGAGACAAGGCCATGTGAGATAGTTGATACTAGTCACAAGTCCTCAAAAACGGCCTGCAAATATTTTGTTTTTATTTGGCTTGCCCATCTAAGGCTTGTCAAGTATCCTGATGTTCAATAAATCAAAATGACAACTAGCGGCCACTGTGAAACTTGGAGGCACAGCAGGGTTTTTGTGCTGTGTTCTACTGTAAGGTCTAGCAAAATTCACTGCAGACTCAGCCACTAATCCAAACGCATCATGACAACTCATGACATCATCGTGTGCTTTTATACCTTGTAACCTTTGAAAGTTTTATATGTGCTGTCAGCGATGATTCAAAGCAATTTCCCCAAGGCCTTAAGTCCATTAATGAATGTTCCATTTTGAATCATGTTTGGTAGGATGAAATCACCTGAAAATAAAAATTCTGTCATCATTTACTCACACTCGTTTCAATCCAAGACTGTATGACTTAATTTAGTCAGTGTAACACAGAAAGATAAGAGGTGAAGAACAGACCAAAATTCCTAGAGTCACTGGAGTAGAGCATTAGAATTGAATCTGTTCAACAAATCAGTCTGTGAACAAATCTGTCAGACCAATTTTGTGAACTGAATAATTCCAAAGATCTAACTTAAAATAACGATTCATCCATAATACTCATAAACATGGGCAAGGAGAGCTAGATTGGCTATCAGGATTTTCAGTTATGACTTAATTTTAGGTTTGTTTAACACAAAAACCTATTGTTTGTGTGACAAACTGATATAATATACCTATGCATATTGTACTGTACATTATATCTATTTTAATATAGTGCATAAGTGAGACTTTATTGATTGTGGTTGTGAATTTTGGAGCTTGAAAGGCCTAGTTCACATACAGTTTATTCTTCTTCTTTTTTTAAAGATTGACCAGGCTGTTCAATAACTCCTCCTAAGTAATCATAAGAATGGTTCATATACAGGGCTCCTCTTGTAATGTTTCTGTGCTGAAATTGACAATGAAGTAAAGAGCACAAAGGCTTTACGCATTTGAATTGCTAGACTGGGAGATCAATAAATGTACCAGTGCAACCTCTGAAAGAGGGAAAACAAAGGCCTGAATTTACACAAGAACAGTGCAGCCTTTCGTTCACTGAATGAGCAATTGTTGCCGAACAAAGTTGAGAAAGCAGAAAAACATTATGTACTGGGACTGTCTTAGTAATTGACCTCAACAAAAAATTGTTTTGCTATAAAAAGCCTATAGTTCAGCCAATAAATTCTTATTGTACACAATTCTTGTTCATTTATCAAAGCATTTATAATCTCAATTACTAATATATGATTTTTTTATTACGTGCTTTATAATAAGGACTCAAAAAATATGTTGTCTTTTGACCTTTGTGGCTTTCAGATCTTTTAAGTGAACTCTACAAATATATAAGTACTTATAGCTCTCATTGTAAAAATTACTGTTCACACAAAATCCCACAGTTCTCTTGGATCCTCTACATGCTTTGTGTGACTTTGCGAGTATGCACTTGTTTTAGAAATCAAGGGATGCGGAAAAAGCTCTTTTTAATAAGACACAGTTATTATCCAAGCTCTACAAACATCAATTCTCAAAAGACCACCTGAATGCAAAATGCTTGTTTGTCCCTATGACAAACAGATCCTTCTTTATAGTTTATATAATAAGTTTGTTCTTTGAAATAAGACAAATTAAAAATACAATACAGTCATTGCTTTCACTCTTAGATATTGTATTATGAATTTGTCTGGATTGTTTAGCTTGTTCATCTTGAATGTTTTCTGCCTCACATGCAGAATAAATTTCCACAGCATTTACTTTGAACTTGAACACATATTTCCAACTCAAATAGCTGTTAGCCAATAGAATATTGATATCCATTTTAGAGACACTAAAGACCAAATTATGAAATAAAATATGACCGCAAATGGCCTGTGGTTCTAAGATTTCAATCCCAATTAAATCATTAGCTTTGGAAAACAGCTTCTCTGTGGTCTTGCCGTCAACATTGAGGCTTCATTGGGTGCTTGGTTAATCAAATGTGAGTTAGATTAAGCTCTTTAATTAGCTAAATGTGTTGAGAACAAGAGCGGGTTGGCCAAGAATGAGTCTAATTAAGCAAGGCCAAAATCTGCTGGAAAGGACTTGACAACACCAAGTGATGAATTACAGAGAACATGATTTTCTACCACCCCTGTTTATTGCGTGACACTAAATTCATGGAGGTATCTTAAATCAGAAAACATAAATTATTAAAGGAGGTGTTTTGTTCGTTTCTCCAGTGTGCTTAGTGTTCTCTATATCCTAGGCACAGACCAATTACTTACAAATTACTTTAGGGTCTTTTAGACACTAAAACATTTTTTGACAGTATATTCCTTAATATAAAGCTTCTTTGAAAGATTATGTAATGTGTAAAAGTGCTACACAAATACACTAAATGTGACTTAACACATTAGAGCTGGCATAACAGAATATGATAGTAATATTACATGACCTAGTCCTAGACACTGACTGTTTTTTTGTTTTTTTGCAACCAGAGGTTCTGGGAGCAGCTGCACTTACGTAATGGTGACTAGCTCTTTTACTAACAAGGCAGGACTATTTCAGCCATATTGAGCATTGTAGCTAATATGAATGCACTGTCTTTGTATATCTAAAGTCTTTTAGGGTACATTTAAATGACCACGATATACTAAAACAGAAATTTTTGAATATGTTTTGAAGAATATGCATGTGCATGATGTCACCATTGTTGCAAATTCCCTTTTTTGTTGTTTACAAGGAGACAAAAACAGGATCATTTTCAAAAACTTGCACTTTGAATTCCGTTTTCATAAAAACGCATAAAAGTTATAGTTAAGTTTTACATTTTTAGTTAAAAACGGTGTCGTGTGAAATTGACAAAACAAGCTTTTGTCCCTGTTGTTGTTTAAATCACGGGTGATTTAAAAGTGTAACGTATGCATATCATATGGACCACTAACATAAACATATCCTGTTTAAACGAACATACACATTTCCGCTTGTATAACACTCACACGTGTTCATTCAGAATACACTTTAGCTTTTACACTAGAAACACAATACAACAGATTATGTATGAAAACAATACAGATACATAAACTGATTATGGATACTAATAAAGAAAAATAATACTAAGTAATACAATTTTAGTCTTCACGTGTAAACAGCCCTTAGTAAATGCTGTTGGACTGTTATATCACCACTCTAGGAAAACTGCTCGATCAATCAGATACGAGAACAAGAAATAACTGTTGCATGATTGTATTTATCCAACATAAATTCTGGATGGTAATTACTTTTAGCCTTATTTACATTTAACAGTGAAATAAAAAGAAGGAATGGAGGGAGAAATAGGGGATAGGGTACAGTGTATCTTGCACAGACACCACAGCTGGAGATTTTGAATGTGGGGGAACTAAATATAATTAAGAAACTACATTTCTGTGGTGGTAACAGTCATATCATATGGTAAAATCAGGATGAGTGTATATTTAGAGACCTAGCATCTTTTAGGGCCTTTACTTTTTAGAATCTGTTCATAGGTGACATGTATATGTTCTCCATAAATCTGAGGTCTCTGAGCAGTTATTGAGGTCAAAGAGGTTGCGCTGGAAGGTGCTTATACCTCGTGTTACATCCCCTTTGGGAGCCTTTGGGCTATTCCGCTGTGATGTGTATTTACGGAATTGATTAATCAGAGAGCATGCCAGCAATGAGGCCACACACTCCTACACCTATACACTTGCTCCTGCGGGCAACCTCCCTTGAGGGCTCAGAGCTATTTCTCACTGTTAATCAGGAGGCAGAGAAAGCGAGATAGAGCACCAGTAATAAAGAGTTAGATCGGACATTGTGATAGAGTGACTCAAGGAGGATGATGGGGGAGTGAAGAGACAGCGTTTCTAAGAATACATGACCTTGTATACATGCCCTTTGCATTTAATTTAGCCGCTCTCAAACTATCAGAAATTGAGAGGCTTGATAAGTAGGTGGTGATAGGTCAGATACTGAGGATATATTGAGTTAATGCCATGTCAAGGTCTGTATTGGCCTTGTCGGAATTAACATTTTAAGTTAGTGGCGTATATCAGTTAGATTAATGGTTGTGAAACATTGACTCTAATAATGGTAGTAATTCAGATGTGGATATAAAATACTTTGACTAAGCAGCTGTCGGAAGAAACATGGTGTCCATAATAAAAAGCGTTTCAGGCTGGGTGTAATTTTACTTGAAGCTGCAGCAGAAATTGTGAAGACAAACACTTCTGATGAGTCCATATAGCACAGCATGAATCATCTCTCTCTCTTGCTGTTTCTCTTTATGTCTATATGTCTGAAGCCAGCCTCAGTAAACAGTCTGTGAAAGGTAAAGTGAACAATATCTTTTAAAAATAACTGTTTAAAAAAATGACTGAACTTAAATTTCAGTTTCTTCCTCAGTGTTAAATTACACACTTCGCATTCATAAAATATAGTAGGGGATGATGAAATGAGCCATGTTGCTCTTTCACATATTCATGTGCTTGTTTAAGCTGGAGTAGAAGATCATATACATATAGGAGCCTTTAGTATTAAAGAGCTTTGTATTAATCAAATGCCATGTTTGCTATTGCCATGTACTCATGACTGGCATCGAACATGGCCCGTCATTTCCAGTCTGTTTTTTTGTTTTGTTTTTCTTCAGGTTAATGCATCTGTTACCTGAATAGCAATTTATGTTGAGTGTTGGACCAGGGAATTCAATTTAATTTTAATGTTAAGTGCAACAAGGGGTGGCCATTGCTGGAGTAGAACACAATTACCTCAATTCAGTAAATCATTAATTGTTCATAGATTGCAGCCGTTTCAAAACAAGAGGTCATTTCCAGATTGCAGGTAGCAGAAAATTGAGGCAAAAGTTAGAGAGGAGAGAGTGTATGTTGTAGGACAATAAACTGGCTGACTTTTTATTACTGAAAATGAGAGGAAAGGACAATTACAACTTGATAATCGATTACGGATCCCCTGGGTTCATTGTAAACAGAAGGTGCATCATTAAACTCAATTTATGCCTATTCACCCTTGTTGTCATTCAGCTCCATAGTGCCATTTCTGTCTGTGTAATTAAATGATTTTTGAGCCTCAAATTGCAATTATCCCAATTTTAAGGGCATATTTGGTCTAAGCTCCATTTTGATTAAAAACCACATGAAATCAAAATTGGATTTTTAGTGGCTTTTAGCCTGTATGTGTTAACTTTGATGATATATATTTGAAAATGCAAGTAAATATTATGGTGGTAATCCGTATTCTTAATCTAGTAGCTGTCTTGTTACTACACAGGCAGCTCCCTTCAACAGAGTTGATATTTCCCATCCCAACTTCCCTTTTCAATAGATACATCAAAACAGGGCTCTATGCTTTTCAAACTATTTTATGTGGTCTTTAGCGTGCATGAAAAGTCACATTTTCATCAACCTATTTGCTTTATGTAATCCATTTTACGCCACAATAGAAACTTACACAGGCTTGGAAATGAGGGCAAAACAGTCTTTTCTTCCCTTTGTCCCTGCTTTGCTTGGAGCATCTGAGTGTTAATGCCTACAGAAGGAGCCACGCCATTATGGGACAGCTATGGGCATGCTTTTCTGCTTCCATCACACATCAATGTCTCCATGAGGTAACATAATTGGAACATCATTTCCTGAAAAAACCTGGCATAATCTTAGGCAATAGCATCAAGATTTATTTCAGTGGAAGGAGATGTTTCTCCACAATGACAGGAGGTCTCTCTCTATCATTTCGGTTCAATGTCTTTCTAAAACACGCACACACATACACATGGTCATACTCCCACTCTCATGACACCTACTGGAGCCTTGTCCCACTGCAACAGAGATCAATCAAATGTCACTTTGAATCCGGTGTACCTGCTCCAAAAATTGTATCATTGTTAAAAAGAACTAACATCAAACAGGACGGGTTTCTCATAGAATTCAGTTTTCTGCATAGTAATTATGTATCACTGACATGTTTAAAATCTCAATCTATTGTGCCATTTAAAATAAATGAAAAAGAAATTCACTCACTTAACGAGGCTTGAATGAAATGAAATTTATTTTGCCTCTCATCTCTGCTTTTGCATGCAGAAACACACTTGCTATCTTCTTTTTATTTCCTTTCTATGCCTTTGCCACCTGGTGTCCATCCAAGAGTCATTTTCCACACAGCTGTTGAGGGTATTCTGAGAAATCATTACTGATATCATGGTAAATTGATTTGCAGTTTTGCGTCACAATAAAATGATAGATTGACAAGCATGAAATCAAAAGCAAATATTTATTTATAATTGAAAACTATTTTCAGTTTAATTATTAGATTTACATTACACACAATGACTATTTCTACTGCTTTTTGTAATTATTCTGTGGTTCATATATTTGTGTGCCTGGATGTAGAAGGATGTATTTCACTGCATGAGCGCATTCTGCACCGCCAACAGTGTGATGATTGTAATCCTAATTATATTTGACCTCCTGTCTCCTACTGAGTCAATGTGTAGTGCATCTAACCATGCCATATTCCATCAAAGACAAATTAGAAAAGACATTGTAATTCTGCATGCAGATTTTGGGACTATGAGAGTGGGTCAGACAATGCTGGAAGGCAATCTTCTGCAAAACCGTCATACTAATACACAAAATGCATTACAGAAAAACACAACACATATCTTTGTATGACGTTTACATTTTTGCCTCTTATCCACAAAGCTAAGAAATTAGAGAATGTCTTGGAATTGTTAAAGATACATTAGGGCTCTAAAGTGTTTTCTTTTGTCTTTACACAAAAAAAGGGGGGGGGGGGGGGGGGAAATCACACACACAAAACAGCACAAGAATAGTTGAAAGGTTCAACTGAAAAAAATAATTACATTAATTTTTAGAATACCTAACTATTTTGTGAGTCCCCCTGGTGTTATAATGGCAAATGGTATAATGATAAGCGGTCTCAGAGTTTTGGATCTCACTCCATGTATAATAAAATATGAATTTATATGCTATAGAAAGACATTCAAACAAAATGGAAAAATAAAGGAAAAATAAAGTGGTAAGAAAAATACCACGTGGGGATATGGCTAAATGATGACAATCGCATGAATCTCTCAATATATTCAATCTATTCCTCCTTATACTTCACGGATTTACTGAGTGCATTTCAGAGGAGAAGATTAGGGTGATGTGCTGTATTCCTTTCTGGGAACAGGGTAGGCGTTGAATAGACTTTGAATGAAGACAAGCTGAAGGACAGGATGAATGTATGATAGAGGGCTAACCACCTAACAGTTGGTCCAGTCAGAAGTCAAACCTATCTTAGGGAGTAATATGTAATGGATAATGGCTAGTTTTTCTTTTCTCTTTCTTTCTTACTTTAATCCACCAGAACATTTCAGAACATAAATAAAATAAATGACACGCATTCATTTGAGTTCCAGACAATATATCATTTGCAAGCTTTCTGGTGTACCAAATTATCAAGCGACCTCTTATTAAGGATTCAAATAGTCAAGATGGATCTGATCTCAGGACAAAATATTACAATTAAAAACAAAATACTCATAATTTTAATGGAAGAAAGATTAGTACATTTGTTATTTTTAAGAGGCCAATTCACAATACTCAACACATTTGGTGGGTTTTGTCAGATCTGTGGCTGCATCTAAAAATCTCAGACTTCCCTACCATATAATAGGCAAAAACAGTAAGTGACAAAAGAAGCAAATCGGAATTCATAGCTCATAAAAGAGTAGGCAAAAAGTACCCAGATGACCTATACTTCTTCCAATGTGATTCTGAAGTGTGCATACTTTCCCATGAAGCCACAGGAGAAGATTTATGAATGGCAGTGAAGTGATGTAACTGACATTGGTAGGTCACGTGATAATGACAAGATGGCAAATGTAGTACATCCAGATTACATTCATACACACATACTATATAGAACATACTTTTTTAGTGGTCATGAAGTATGTGCTTTTTCAAAATAAGTACCTTCTCAAGAGATTATGTGATTTCGGACACTGCCAGTGTGTTACGCATGTCGATCTTGGTCAGGGTTTTTTTTTTATCTGACTGAACATGTTCATTCAGCATTTGTCTTTCTGTTGGACAGTTATTTTTCCATAAAATTCTAAATCCAAGGGCCAGCTTGCTTTTGGGGGTTTGTCTGTGCAGTATGAATTGCCCTCAATAGGATATTTACTGTAAAATACTGTAAACAAAATATTTATACATCTCTCCGCAAAAAGATATTAAATATATAGGCTGCATATGCCATCCCATCCAAAACAAAATGCAAACAAATGTTAAATATTAAAATAAAAAAAAGATACACCAGGTTTCCATAGAATATACAAAACCTTCACAAGCAAAGACAATATTTGGCAAACAAGTTATACTAATAGAGACTTTTTTAATTTATGCATTTACCCACCTTCACAGTTCTGGGACAGATAACAGCACATGAGTGAATTGTTAAATTCATAGAAAACAATAAAGGATCATGTTAAGCATCATGAGTACACCTTTACCTGTCAACACCACAAAAATGATGTCCAAAAGATGGAGATGCTTTCCAAGTAGGCAGCTCAGTAGGCTTTGCAACACTTCACCACTCTTATTCTGTCTTCTCATAGACAGCAGTGTCTGTCTAGTCTGAGCTCCTCCCTCCTGCAGAAGCGAGCAGCACCTCCATTCAAACCCATCCAAACTCAAGGCATGAGCGTCTGCTCTTCCCCGCACAGCTGCTGCTGATCACCTACCTGCACAACAAACTCTGGATATTCGTCTTGTACTTTACGCCCCTTCAAACCTTCAGAAAAATAGAGGCGAACTAAATCATTCTGGCCCTAAACACACACAAGTGGTTTTCCTGACTGCAATCATGGCGAGTGCCTCGTACCACATCTCTAATCTTTTGGAGAAAATGACATCCAGCGACAAGGATTTCAGGTCAGTCGTGATGCACATGTCTAGATTGAGTGTTAAAGAGCATGCAAGTTTATTCTCAGGGTTTGTGGTGGTGTTTAAAGGCTTTAATAGATAATGAAGCGATCGCAGAAAGTTTTAGGCCTCGAATCGCGCCCCTGTTGTTGTTTAGATTGGCATGCTAAGCTAACAAGCTAACTCGTACTGTACGGTGGCTTCATTTGTTTGCCTTGTAAAATTGCACGCGGGCCATGTGTTCACGGCTATAACTTGTTAATTTGCCCTCTCATGTTGGAATATTAGCTGTCAAAGGTGTGTGTTTTAGTATAAATGTTAGCCAGCTAGTAGCTAGTGTTAGCCGATTAGCCTTAGCATTTCATTTTGGTGGCATTGCATTCGAACTGTCATCTGTAACGAGTGCAGCCATTCACTTCAAACAATGGGGGAAAATTAGCTTAGTTGTGGAGTATGTAAAGTGTTTAATGTAATTTGGTGTAATGTACTTTCCTTGTGTTCATGTAAGTTGGCTAATTTTAGTAAGTGCACGTCCATGAAATGTGCATAGAATTAAACAACAGCAGCTGCATTTTTTTTTGAGAAGTTTGGTTTGTGTAGATTTTTCTCTTATGATCTTTGCATTCAGTGTTTTAGAGAGCCTGACGTCGTGTGTGTGTGTGTGTGTGTGTGTTCATATATGTATCCAAACAAGTTTGACAAGTCTTTGACATTTACACTTATACACTTATATTTATATAGGCAGAGGTTGACTTTTGTAAGTTACAGGCCGTGTGAAATGTTTTAATGTAAATGATTGCAACATTAGAAATGCGAGAAATTAACTTTTTTTTAATATAAAAATGATAGAGATTTCTCTCAAAGTTATAATTATGTGCAACGATGCTCATTTGCTTTGGACTGAGAATACTTGTCTGGTTGTCATTTGTAAATATTTTAAGTTTAAAAGCCCAATGACTGTCATGAAATTGTAGTTCATAATTTAAATGGTCTATATACAGTTACAAAGTGTATTTTTCACTGCCATGCTTTCTTTCTAGTGGGGGATTCCCTTTAATGATGACAGTATATTCAGCAGCAGCCAACAGGGGGTTAATGGTTTGTGAATTTTATACGTATCTGACAGGAGTTCTCAAATGAATACTAATGCAGTCATCGGATCACATTTCCAGAGTCTTCCCTGCCTGTCATCCACGTCAAACCACTTGCTGTTCTCATTCCAGCTCTTTCTGAATTTCACAAGATTTTACCCCTGGGAACATTTTGCTTACACACCATTCTAGGTCTCCTCTGTTGGTGTGTGCTGGCGTTCCCACTCTTGCCCTGCTGTTGGAGTGTGTGTGTGTCTCATGCATTATTCATTCGTACTTAGACTCTCGCTGGAATAAGAGATTCCATGCCTTCAAATATATGCCAAAGCAGACGCTTTTAGGACTGTGTGAGAGAGAGATGGCACGTAATGGGGTATGCAGAAGGTTTTCGCTCGCATCACATATGAGGTTTTGTGCTGAGGCTTTGATGTTGGCACCCAAAGACAAGATTTCATTTTAATCCACTCCAGTTTCAGCTCAGAAGTGGATTATGAATTTAGCAAACCATGACAAGTGAGATGAAAAGGTGAAAATGCTTCAACCAGTCCATTTGCTTTGACACAATGCCAGCAGCCCCCGCCATCCAGGGGGTTTTCACCTTCGGGCATGTGGATATCTTTACTGAAGCCATTCTGTTAGTGCTGAAGTCACATGAAACCCTCTTTAAGTGTGCCAGTGTTTCTGGAGAATTGGGAAAAGACGCCTCTCAACTTCTTATTGCTTTTGCAAAATTGTAGCTTTTATGAGTGAGATACTTGACTTTTATGCATTGGGAAATGGTTGGATAATGAAAGTAATTTTTTTTGTGACGGGTAGATGGAGGATAGGGAAAATTAAACCGATAAATGATTAATAACAAGTCCTTGTTTATTCCCTCAGATTTATGGCCACCAATGATTTGATGTCCGAATTGCAGAAGGACTCCATAAAGCTGGATGATGATAGTGAACGGAAGGTGGTCAAAATGATCTTAAAGCTTCTGGAGGACAAGAACGGAGAAGTTCAGAATCTGGCTGTAAAATGGTATGATTTGCTAATTTTTTTCGGTCCTTATGTGTTTACATGAAAGCTTTTCTTGGGTGTTTTCAGTGTGTCCTTCATAAATTGGCTTCAGTTTGTCCTCTGAAAATGTTTTAATGTGAAATTGATTCATGCCACAGTGATTTAGTGAGAGGTATTGCTTTGTTTTTTTTAACATTGATTTATTTTGTTTATTAGCCTCTAAGATTAACTTAAATTTATTTCTCTAGATATTTTTATAGGAGTTGCATGAAAAAGTCACAGTAATCTGTTCATTTCATTCCTTTTTTGTGCTTTAGGTGTATGTTTCTAAACCTTATGGCAGTTAAAGCCAGATCACAAATATGGATTAACACTGACTTGAATTCTAAACAGAAATAATTAGTAATGCACCATTTCGCTGTACAGGCATTTTTGCAATAATCCAAGTTTATACATTGCATAGTAATAGAAAAATAGGATGTAATACAGGTTGCACTAAAAGTCCTTATTTTTTGCAGTTTGGGCCCACTTGTCAGCAAAGTGAAGGAGTACCAGGTCGAAACCATTGTTGATACATTGTGTACAAACATGTTATCAGATAAGGAGCAGCTTCGAGATATTTCTAGCATCGGCCTCAAGACCGTGATTGGAGAGTTACCCCCAGCATCCAGCGGTAAAACATGTTTTCCCTGCGTATTAGTATTCCACAACTGCTGAAACGATTGAGAAGTCATTGACGTGTCTATGGCTATATTTAGTTGTTTTTGTGTGCCAACTTGCCTGCTAAGTCCATTTCTCTTTGCTTTAGGCTCTGCTCTTGCTGCTAGCGTTTGCAAAAAGATTACAGGCCGCCTCACAAGTGCCATTGCCAAGCAGGAGGACGTCTCAGTTCAGCTGGAAGCATTGGACATCATGGCAGACATGCTGTGCAGGTATGTCAGACAAGCCATGTAATGACTGCTGCTTTTGTTTAGACCAATTGTTCTTTTGAGTGCACATGGGCTGCTGCCAGGTAATTTCCTGATGTGTTTGTGCACACTCATCTCCCCTCTGTGTGAGTTCTCAGTTGTCTTTTTCCTCAGTTCACTGAGCTGGATATACTTGTAGGTCTTTCGGTTTAGATGCTGACGCTCAGGTCTGTTGTGTGATAACTAATAGCCGACTTGGATGAATGCATTTTGCATTTATACTTGTATTCGGCGGATGCTTTTTTCCAAAGGGACTTTCAACTTGAAAAAAAATAAAAAATCAACTTCTGCGTGCTTTGGGAATTTAATCCACAACAGTGGTTAAGGTCATGCACAAAATCATTTAAACAAGATGCATTTTCCCATGATTAGGATTTAAAGACTGTTCACATTAAGAATGAAAACTATAATTATGACTATATTAGCATCTACATCAACACATGATGGTGTTATATTTATACTATACATTGTTTTTGGTGTGAAAATAAAGAAAACTTGCTGTACTAGCAGTATATTGCAGACATGGGAGTATTATTTTAGGGGTATTGTGTTTTCTATCTAATAAAGAACTACCCAAATAAGTTGCAATCATGTGGTCTTTGCAACAAACGTTTTTTTTTTTTAATGTCTAAAAACTGTTTGTTCATTCATGCAGACAAGGAGGCCTCTTAGTGAATTTCCACCCTTCCATTCTGAGTTGTCTGCTGCCTCAACTGACAAGCCCACGTCTGGCAGTAAGGAAGAGGACCATCATAGCCCTTGGACACCTGGTCATGAGCTGTGGAAACTTGGTCTTTGTGGACCTCATCGAGCACTTGCTGTCCGAGCTTTCACGCAACGAATCCATGTCAACCACGCGCACTTACATCCAGTGTATTGCTGCCATCAGCAGACAAGCTGGCCACAGAATCGGTGAGGCTCCCCCATTGTTACAGACCTCAGTTAACTTAATGTCTTTGGGGTTCAAGACCTCATCTCAGTTACTCCTTAAGTGCTGAAAGCAATTTTAGTATGCTCTTATTGAAGCCCTTAAATGTGATCTTCTCATACAGCTATTAGTTTCACCACTGATGTTGTAATTTAGCTAAAGCAAACCAAAGCAATCCTCAAAGGTCTTTAAAGAAAATATTACAGTAGCTGTTTTTTTGCTGAAAGCTTAGTGTAAATACATTTGAATAATGTTATCCTCTCCTCCTAGGTATTGCCTCTTTACTGCAGTTCTCCGTGGCTTGATCTTGAAGTCCGGAGTCCTTTGTTATGATAGAAAATATTTCACTCAAGATTGAGGTCACCAGCATTGACATCGAATCTTGATTACATTTCACTTTGTGATTTGCTCAGGTTGATGAGCAGTAGAAGTCATTCAGGCCGAGCTGTGCCATCTTTTACCCAGTGCCAGTTTGTCTTTTGTGAGAAGTTTGACGTTATTCAAAGATGTTTTGTTGAGCTCTTTTCCGCAATTTTTAATAATTAATACAATAATAAAACACTTTGACATTTTCCTTAATTATTCACAACTTTCACAGTTTTCTAGCTTTCTACCCTCAAAGCATGATAATGTATATAAATATAGGGAGTGTAAGCTTGACGTCAACTCTCTTTGGAATTTGACCGAACAAATTGCCGGAATGTTGTTGTGTGACAGGAGATGGAACAATCTCCAGTACGGTTATTACCCGTCACCTTGTCATCAACGTTGTTCCATTGCTGCGCTGCTAAGGCAGGCCATTTGGCACAAATGAAATGAAGTGAAAAGTCATTTAGGTTTGCTGCTGTGGTGCGCCGTTCCCCATCAGCCAATTACCGCCTACGTTTGATGAAACAAAGACAGCTGCGATTAAGATGCGCAAGATTACTTCAGTGGAATGCACTCAAAGTTGTTTTGTAGCTATCTCTTGGCGCTACTGTTTTAATTAAGTCTTTTTGTCATGTTAAGATTGTTTCTTTGATTGTGCTTGAAAACAGCAAGGCCTTTATCTTACAGCTCTCCAAACTCATTTTTATTTCTTAATGAATTATTACAGTTTGATAAGTTTCTCAACTGCCTGATATGTGTGCAATGATGGGAAATGACTAAATGTATTTTGGTTTTATCCTGCAGGTGAGTACTTGGAGAAGATCATCCCATTGGTGGTAAAGTTCTGCAATGTTGATGATGATGAACTGAGGGAATACTGCATACAAGCTTTTGAGTCTTTCGTAAGGAGGTTAGTCTGCATCTCCATCTAACTGCTGACATTTGCGATAATAGGGGAAAAAATATTTTGGGACAAAACTAACTGAATTTGTTTCTCATGAAATTATAATAAACCAAAAAGTGGGGGGAGAAGCAACATTTAGGTTATATATTTGGGTATTTTGTAATTATGACTTATTCTGTTGTTTCCTGTGATAAATAGTAGTATAGAGAATATATGCCATTGAAAAACTATAATCTTGAAGTTTCCCAGTTGCGTGAACTTATTATGTGTAATAAAAAAAACTTTTTCTTTTGATTGCCAGGTGTCCGAAGGAAGTCTACCCACATGTCCCAACAGTCATTAGCATCTGTCTCAAGTATCTGACCTATGACCCCAACTACAACTATGATGACGAAGATGAAGATGAGAATGCAATGGATGCTGACGGTGTAGACGAAGATTATCAAGGTACGAGGCGGGGCTCATTTCTCCTCTCTGTCTGAGGGAAGAAGGATTTATTCTCTCTCCCAAACCAAAAGATTCTGTTTAGCTGTAAGTTACCAGCTCAGTTTGGTAGTTTTTGTGTGTGTTAGCCTCTGCTTGTCGCATAACAACATCAACCGTAGTGGTTATTGATGCACATTTTTAGGGGAAACAAATAGCTTCAGTGAAAGCACCATTTTGGTAATACAGCAGTGGGAGGGGAAGTTGAACATCTGTAAAAGCTTGTTTGCAAGATCATCAGAAATCAGCTCGTTTTTGTAATGAATAGACTGTTGCTATTGCTCTAGTCTAGCAGCTTTAAATAATGCCTAAGCTTTTACAGCCTGTAAAATTGGCTCTGAGATTGGTTTGTGGTACTGATTGTCCTGTAATGTCCAGACAGGCTTAAACATTTGCACCGTTCCTCTGGCACCTTTGAGATTCTCAAGCAGGCACCTTTTCACCCTCCTTAATGCATGTTCAGAGCATGTCGTGCTTCTTTCTCTGACAGAGGTTGTGCATTCTCTGAGTGAAATACTTTATTTAACCATTAGTGCTCTGAAGCACAACAGAGTGTGGACGTGCTCAGCGTTGCATGTTGAAAGTGTTGGAATGAAGTGGTCATGTGGAAGCATAGTTGAAGGAAAAAATGGGTTTCTGCACCCCAGAATTTGACAGGAGCAAACGATAATAGCAAGCTACTGTCCAAAAGCTTGAGTTAGACATCCACTGCTTTCATGACTGCCTTTGTTCTACTTGATCTTTTCTGGTGTCAAGGAATTTTATTTTCTGCCCCTGCTGGAGTGTTGTTTTCATCCATGAATCATATTCGTACTTATTTGTTGTTTTCTTTTAACTAATTGATTGTGCTGACTGCGCACTAGCTGGTAAGCAGCCTTAGGAGGCTCGTACAGTTTGGCAGCAGACTTGAGGGTATGTTTGCTTTTCTTTTAGAAGTCCACACTTCAGAAGTCTGTGGTTTTTGTTTTTGTGGTTTAGGGGACAAACTTGTATACCTGTATGTTCCAAACTGTCTGAGTGTTTACAAAGTGATCCTTGTTTTTGCTGCTAGCTTGAGATTTGTCTTGGTACCTTACATGCCAAATGTTTTGGCCAATATGGAATAAAATATGATCAATAAGAAGCAGAGACATCAGATGGAGTTATTCAAATTAGTGACTGTGATTATGATGTAATCTAACTCCAAACAGGAAGTGATGATGAGTACAGTGATGATGACGACATGAGCTGGAAGGTGAGAAGAGCAGCAGCAAAGTGCTTGGATGCCGTGGTGAGCACACGACATGAGATGTTGCCCGAGTTCTACCGAACTGTTTCCCCAGCGCTCATTGCCCGCTTTAAAGAGCGGGAAGAAAACGTGAAGGCAGATGTGTTCCATGCCTACTTGTCCCTACTCAAGCAGACACGCCCTGCCCAGAGCTGGCTCTGTGACCCAGATGCCATGGAACAAGGAGAGACTCCTCTCACAATGCTTCAAATCCAGGTAGTTTTTTTTTACCTAGGACTGCTAGTTCATACATCGAAACATACATTCCTTGTTGATGCTTTCAAAGCATCGCATTTGTATTATTATAGAATTCTTCATAGAAATATACTGTGAAGTTTATTTAGAGGCAATAACAACACTACTCCATGCACTATGAATTCCTAATTATTTAAATGTATTCATGAGGGAAATGTATTGTGTGCCTTTGCAGGTGTCTATGATAGTGAAAGCATTGCACAAACAGATGAAGGAGAAGAGTGTTAAGACCCGGCAGTGCTGCTTCAACATGCTGACAGAATTAGTAAACGTGTTGCCAGGGGCCCTGACACAGCACATTCCTGTTCTCATCCCAGGTATGTGCCGCAGGCAAGCTACTACATGTTAAAACAAGTAGAGCCATTTCTTCCGCGATCATATGCTTAATTCTTGACAAGTGTGATCAGCATTTTACCTGTGACCTTTATAAAAGCACTGTGGGGTAAACCTTAAAATGCTAGGTCTTTTTTGGTTTAAATTGTTTGCATAGTCATTGTTAAGTTTTTTTTTTTTTAGCATTTCGAGTGACATTTGTGAATTTTATTCTGTCTAGGAATCATATTTTCTCTCAACGATAAGTCAAGTTCTTCGAACCTGAAGATAGATGCCCTGTCTTGCTTGTATGTGATCCTGTGCAATCATCAACCTCAAGTCTTCCACCCTCATGTTCAGGCTATAGTGCCTCCTGTAGTTGCTTGTGTGGGTGATCCCTTTTATAAGATCACCTCTGAAGCGCTGCTGGTCACCCAGCAGTTGGTTAAAGTCATTAGGCCCCTGGATCAAACGGATGCTTTTGATGCCTCGCCCTACATCACTGACCTTTTTGCTTGCACCATTAAAAGGCTGAAGGCAGCAGATATCGACCAGGAAGTCAAGGAGCGAGCTATTTCTTGTATGGGGCAAATTATCTGCAACCTTGGTGATAGCCTTGGTTCTGACCTACCTGGCACCCTCCTCATCTTCCTAGAGCGACTGAAGAACGAGATAACAAGGCTGACCACTGTCAAAGCTCTCACGCTCATTGCAGGTTCACCGCTAAAGATCAACCTGAGGCCTATCTTGGGTGAGGCTGTTCCCATTCTTGCTTCCTTCCTGCGTAAGAACCAACGAGCATTGAAACTAAGCACACTAGCTGCACTGGACATTCTGGTCAAGAACTACAGCGATAGTGTTACCCCGGCCATGATCGACGCTGTACTGGCTGAGCTGCCACCTCTTATCAATGAAAGTGATATGCATGTCTCCCAGATGGCTATCAGCTTCCTCACCACGCTTGCACGAGTCCACCCTGACTCGCTCTCTAAGATAAGTGGCTCTATTTTGGCTGAACTCATAGCTTTGGTTCGTTCGCCGTTGCTGCAAGGTGGCGCTCTCAGTGCCATGCTGGAATTCTTCCAGGCTCTTGTAGCGACGGGAACTGCCAGCTTGGGCTACATGGACCTGCTACGTATGCTAACAGGTCCTGTGTATGCCCAGAGTGCAGCACTCACCCATAAGCAATCCTACTATTCCATTGCAAAGTGTGTGGCCGCTCTCACCCGTGCTTGTCCTAAGGAGGGCCCTGCAGTAGTGGGACAGTTCATTCAAGACGTGAAGAACTCGCGCTCCACCGACTCCATCCGATTGCTGGCTCTGCTTTCCCTGGGAGAGGTTGGCCATCATGTTGATCTGAGTGGCCAGCCTGAGCTGAAAACGGTCATCCTGGATGCTTTCTCTTCAGCCAGCGAAGAGGTCAAGTCGGCAGCTTCGTATGCGTTGGGCAGCATAAGCGTGGGGAACCTCCCGGAGTACCTGCCCTTTGTCCTGCAAGAGATTTCTGGCCAGCCCAAGCGACAGTACCTTCTGTTGCACTCTCTCAAGGAAATAATCAGCTCTGCCTCAGTTGCAGGGCTCAAACCCTATGTAGAAAATGTTTGGGCTCTGTTGCTTAAACACTGCGAGTGTACAGAAGAAGGCACAAGGAACGTGGTAGCTGAATGTCTGGGAAAGTTAACACTTATCGACCCAGAGACTCTTCTGCCGAGGCTAAAAGGCTATCTCTTGTCAGGTGAATGTCAAACTCTCATTGTTTTCATATCAAATTTTTATTTTTTTATCAGTTTTGATTGAAGTATTCTCTTTCTCTCTCTACAGGATCATCTTATGCCAGGAGCTCAGTAGTTACAGCTGTAAAATTCACAATTTCTGATCACCCACAGACAATTGACCCCCTTCTTAAAAACTGCATAGGCAAGTGCAAATTTGCAACATTTTGAATTTTGTCGAACACTTTTTTTTTTTAACCGTTTTTTATTAATATGTTATTAAATTACTTCTAGGTGATTTCTTGAAAACATTGGAAGATCCCGACCTCAATGTACGAAGAGTGGCTCTGGTTACCTTCAACTCTGCAGCACATAACAAACCTTCACTTATTCGAGACCTATTGGATACAGTTCTCCCTCATTTGTACAATGAGACCAAAGTGCGCAAAGAATTAATCAGAGAGGTAATCTACTCTTTGTCCAAAGCCTGTTGCTTTACTGTTATCTTTTTATAGCCTCAAAGCTCAGTGTAATTGTCTCTTTCTAGGTTGAGATGGGCCCGTTCAAACACACAGTGGACGATGGTCTGGATATCCGGAAGGCTGCATTTGAATGCATGTACACGTTATTAGACAGCTGCCTTGATAGACTTGACATCTTTGAATTCTTAAACCATGTTGAAGATGGACTTAAGGACCATTACGATATCAAGGTAAGCCATCAGACTCTAATCCATGAATCTTTCATGAGAGACGGGCTTTTTGCCATGCAGATCATTTAGCTACCACAAGATGAAAGCGTGTATCAACAAAGATTCAGTGTGTGGTCATCAAAGGCATAAATGCATAATGCATTGACAACAAAGGTGATCCAACTTTATTTTTTAATGTATTTATTACCAGGTGTACTACCATGATAATGACTGGAGTATTAACTTCCTATTTAACCGAGTGCTTTGTAATTGAAAATGTAGTATTTTATGTGTAAATTATTTACCTATACACTTTAAACAGGAATGATTAAGTTATGTATTTAACTAGCAAGCCATGTCTATTTGATGGTTAGTAAGGACTTCAAAGATTCAGTGGGACCAAGAGTATATGAGTAGTTTTTTTTACTCTGTGAATGTCTTTACAGATGCTAACGTTCCTCATGCTGGCCAGATTATCTAGTTTGTGTCCCAGTGCAGTGTTACAGAGGTTGGACAGACTTGTGGAGCCGCTCAGGGCAACATGCACCACAAAGGTACAAAAAAATATGAATCGAACACCAAAATAAGAAATAAAGCTGTTTCTATGTACATTGAAAATAGAGGAAATCTGAGACAACTGTGGTTTTCTTAGTTATGCAAGTTTGAATATGGTTTGCAATATTTACATTTGCCGTTCCTCCACCTCATCAATTCCTCTCTGTATTTTTCTATAATCACAAACAACTGGATAGGTCATGGCAATTAATTGGTCAAAAAATGAGGGCTTTTTGATTTCTAATTATGGAATTGACCCATGACACCTTTTCTTTCCCAGGTAAAAGCCAACTCTGTAAAGCAGGAGTTTGAGAAGCAGGATGAGCTCAAACGATCTGCAATGCGGGCCGTAGTTGCTTTGCTAACCATTCCAGAGGCAGAGAAGAGCCCACTAATGAGCGAGTTCCAGTCTCAAATCAGCTCCAACCCTGAGCTGGCCGCCATCTTTGACAGCATCCAGAGGGACTCCTCCAGCGCTAATATGGAATCCATGGACACCAGTTAAACGACCACAACAACGTGCCCCTTGTGCCCACTCCAAAATCCACAAAGAAAACCAACCCTGGGGGACCCATGTATTGTTCCATACATTGCACTGAATCAGAAATAGGAGGAAAACAAAATTCTAACATTAAGAAAAAAGAAAAAAAAAAACTAATGAGAGGACAGACATTCATTATCTTAAGCTTCAATGCTTATTACCACATTCTTTTTCTTTCTATAAACAACAGGAAATTGTTTCAATTGTACAATGTTCTCCATTCCTCTGCCACCATTTTTTATTTCCCTTGCTCATTTTCATAATTTCTGAGACTTCGGTCACCTGAAAATGATTTATCCACAGTATTTGTGTTACCATGGGAGATTTGTTCTTCACATTCTAGGCTGCTGACGACTCAATCGGGATCTACAGGGGTAAACGATCGCACCCATTGAATTTGAATCGTTTCAGAACCATATGTTTTTTGTCATGTTTCTTATCAGACAAGTTTTATTAGTTTTTTGTACAATTTGAATGTCATCTCTCCTCTTTTTACAGTTGACAGCTTAATTACAGAGCGAGATAAGTCTTAGAAATATTATCCCGAAGAGGTGTGGCATAGTTAGGATATTTCATTGGATGAGTGGCTGCTTATTTTTCTTTCATTGCATTTCATTACATTCCCACTGTCTGCAGAATTGAGATTCATCAGCATGTCACACATCCAGAGAAATGAGAATTCAGCTGCACACACGATTTGCATATTTTTCTTTTTCTATTTGAGGAGGTTTTGTTTGGCTCCAGCATATAGAGGTAACATATGACATTGAACATTGTTATGAGAAAATATTGACCTGTATGGAACGCACATATTGTGAATAAAATGAGTGGAGAATATTTTCTCAGGTGCTCGACTGTATTCTGAAACCGTAAAGGTGTTGCTCTCGCTATTTAGATCATTGAGATGCTGCCTTGTTTGAACTGCTCACCTGTAAAATTATTTGGGAATTTTTTTTTTTTTTTTATAGAGATAGTTTAACTTGCTGCAATACTCTTAGTACTGTGTTTAATGTGCAGGTCTCTCTTTGAGAATATCTGTAAGCTGGGCAAATGAACATAATACATCTGACCGATGAGCGACTCAAGTTTGAATCCGATACTCTGGAAATCACAGAGTATCGGTGTGTAGAATGCACAATGCAGTGTGAATGCAGTGTAGAATGCAGTGTGTAGAATGCACAATCTAGGTTTATTTGTGTAGTCCTGTATGCACAGCGTTTACATTCATTGAAGTGTGACAGTATGGCAGTGTTCCTCCGTAAGAAATCAATAAAAGGTTCATTGCTGCCTGCATCTAAATGTCATTTTATGGTCCTTCCAGTACAGTTAGAACCATCATAATGGCTGATGCATATTGCTCTCAAAAATGGCAAAAGCTGGCTTAAATGGCCAGTTCCAATCTGCTTGGCTGGTTTAATAGGACTTCTGGAAATAAGGGCATAGATAAAAAATAAAAATAAATTATTTTTTTCATATATATATAGATGAGCACTTTTGAGGAAGGGCAACTCTGAATTTGATTAAAAGGTTAGTAGCATCATCTTTTTAGTCTCTTAGTGAATGAAATACTGATAAGTCTTAAATAATCAATACTTCAGGACAAACATACAAGTCCATACATGTCTTCCATTATTATTTATATATACAATATACTGCATTTCATGGTGGCTGCTGCACATTTATCTGTAGTCATTGTCCAGAATAATCTGCAGTATGGAGCAGAAAGTGCGCTGCAAGATAGAAATCTGCCTTGTGACACTGAACATTTTTGCATCGAGTCCAAGATTTCATCATCTTGTATCAAATGACAATTTTTACTCTCTTTTCAGGAGCGAGTAATGGTAAAGTTAACGTGAAATCAAATTTGTGTTCCTGATAGTACTGTGGATACGTTTCAGTTCTGTTTAGCTTAACTTTGCTTCATTTCAGGCATTCAATGTATAACTTTGAAGCATGCTGGAATTGACGTAGGGCAAGCTGGAAATTATTTTATGATTAATGATAATGTGAGTACTTGGTCAGTTCTGACATCTGTTCTCAGTCAGTCTGTTGATTATTAGAAAAACAAAGCAATACTGCAAAGGTCATCGACTCAACCCATGCATGGCGAACAAGCCATAGCCATGGTAATTCATTTTTATAAGCTAACAAAAACTTTCAAATATCACCGTGTCAACATGCCGCAGAGGACACAAACTGACTAATATGAGGGCTGAAGGATTGTAAACAGGATTTTGATCATCTGCTGGAAGCATGAAAGTACATTAGCAGGCTGTCGTCACTTAAATGAACCCACTTCTAATTTGCACGCTAATGAGTCACGCAAATGCTATTAAAGCCCAATTTACAGTGGCCTGATTTACATCAAAGGTGTGAGGGCTAATGCATAGATTTGATTGTTCACTTATCAGGACTGATGTAGTCTGACAGCGTCACCTTGCAAGGTGTCTTCCATGTTAACACTAATTTTAGGTATTTAACAGCTTTTAAAACTCGCGTGGATGGATGGATCGATGATGGCACAAAAAGATGTCAAACAATACTTTCACACTTACAAAAGAAAACAGGAATTCTATGACACAGACCTCTCTTCTAAACCTTGTGTGTGATATCAGTGTGAGCAAGCTAAAAAGGGCTAATCATCATTATAGATGAAATGTGTTTTATAATGATGACGAAGTGTTTGTCTGATTTGCCCTATGGGAGAACGCAGCAGGAGGCCGTAAAAAGCACACTGCAGATTAATGCTTCCCTACTGCTGACAGATCCTCCACGGCCCGCTGAGCAGCTGCTTGTAGCTGCTTTAAAGCCTGAAGCTTAATGTTTCACCTCTAAGCCGGATTTAAACAATGCAAGGAGACCTCACCCCCTACAGTGGAATATAACTCATATCATCTCACTAATGATGCTTACACTAGCTTCATGTCAGAGTAAAGTCTGGGCACTGACAAATGTCTGTATTTAGTTTCTCTGAACTGGAACATGATTATGAACTAGTTGTTGGTTTAGAGTGGTCGCAAACTCATTTTGTGGCTAAGTAACCAACTTCAAAAGATAAGTGAGTGTGGTATTTTACAGTATTTTATGATGTCACGCAAATAACATAATAGGATCTCTATTATTTTGAGTCATCGTTCTTTGTTCACTTCTGTTCACGGAAAAAGGTTGTTCTCAACTCTGTGTGGGGTTCTTGGACGCAACCACCCAATCAGCAGAGAGGAACTTTGCTGCATTTGATTTTGACTGGTCTGTTAGGGTGGTCATGGTAATGTCCTGACTTGCAGTGCTTTGGATTGTCCTCAGTCTGAGGCGGTTGCAAATCTTTCTGCTGAGCGGTCTTGCTGATATTCTGCATTCCCATGGTAAGTCTCATCTTTATTTAGATGTGTTTGTTTCCGAAACAGGATATTTGTCTCAGTCTAAAGTAGTTTTGGTGTACTTCAAGAAGTTCTTTTGAATAAAAACATGTTATCAGAACTAAAAATTGCATATGCTGGTATTTCAAGGCTGTGCTAAAAAGAGCACATTTTATTACAATATAATAATCTTTTATCTGTTGGTGCCTGCAATGTCAAAATACACTCATTTCTTTAGTTTCCATGCTAAAGCATCTTTAATCTGGAACTGACTAATTTAAAGATTGGAGGGAAATGGGCAGTCAACATGCTTTATATTTCATGGTAGATTTTGTGTTTGATTAATATCTGAAAGCATGAGATTGATTTAAAACAATCCTGATATATCAGAAGACAAATTATTTCCACTGTGGCTGAAAATATATTTTCAGTGCACATGCATTGAATTTATGCAATGAAACACCTATTTATATGTTAATGGACTTCTTGAAGACTAATGGAATTCTTGAAATCCTGTTGGTAAGGATAAAAGCAGAATCATTGCTCAAGATTATCTCTAATTAAACAATTATTTATAGAAGGAATAGTTTGGTAATAACATTTTATTAAGTGTATTTGGTATTTATGAATGTCTTGTGTTCTAACAACTTGTTCTCTTTAAGGGTAAATAAGAATCAGGATGGGCTTTTCTGGCAAAGGACTTCCAATGGATGGGAATGGAGACTGGTAATGTCTTCCTTGCAATTAATATGCAAAAATATACTGTATATGCAAATATATATCATTTTGTTGAAAACGCTTTATACTTTAGTTTGTTGGAGTACACTATGTATACACTTTAATAAACATATATGGCTCTACATTTTTTTTAGAGCTTTAAACATGCATGTGTGTTTGAGGTTAATCAACACTAGTAACTCAATAATCTTATCGACCCACTTTAAAGTGTAAATGTATCAATCTTATTTGTATCTCTTTTTATGCATTGATATACAGTATATAAATCAATTGCTGTGTCAACAGGCCCTCCAACAAAATCAGGAGATACAGAAGCCAGTCCCCTTTTCGTGATGTTTCACCTGTGCCATCACATTTCTCAGAACCGGTCTCATTCCTCCACCATAGGGTAACACTGCATGCTAACACTTAAGACTACTGACTGTTAAACCGCATGTTTGACAATTGTATCTGGTAGCCAAAAACAATTACAATTTATATTGATTTATTTGGAAAGTAGGAGTGCAAAAAGTGTTTTAATGTACAGTTGCGATATACACTGTGATCCTAACCGCCTGTTTATTTTGAAATAATGACAGGCAATATGTACATTATATGTACATTATCACACATTATATGGCAGCTAGAACATCCCATGTACTATACACAAACCCTGTTTGTTTTACATAGGATGTAACTGCCAACCTGTCCCGTCTCCCTGGTGTAAAGGGGCAACTCAGGGATGAAGATGACGATGATGATGTTCGAAGTCACAAGAGCTTGCCAGTGGTGATGACCTCATTAACCCTCCAACCCAAAGACAAGAGGTCATACAGACACACTGAGAGTCACGTCATATCTGGTTTGCCCCCCATCATAAGCACCAGGTATTTATTACAGATCATTCCAGGGCAGTGTTTAAGTCCACTTTTTGATGCCTTTCCTTCGCTAACTTCCTTCTGTCCTGTTCACTAGGATGTGAAGTATATCACTGTTTAGATTGCAAGAGTGCCCACTAATGGCAGAACCCTTGTAATAGGTATAATAGAACACCCTAAGCCAGGGGTGTACAATCCTTCTCCTGTAGGGCTACTGTCCAACAGAGTTTAGCTCTAACACTAATTAAATATACTGTACCTGAAACCGCTAATCAAGGTCTTGCTTGGCATACTAAAAACTTCCAGGGATGTCTGTTGAGGCACGTTGTAGCTAAACTCTGCAGAACACTGGCCCTCCAGGACCAAGTTTGGACACGTTGAGTCCTTGATCACTTGTGGGTAAATTAAGTGTGAGCACTGCAAGTTGCTGTTGTGACATTGTGTTCTATGGATCTGCCTAAAATGCACGAGTAGACTTGGTCCTTCTTTCAAAATCAAGGGGTCGGAAATCTGTCCAAATAAACTTCCCTCATCCACTTGACGAAGTTGAAGGCGGGATTCACCTAAGGGGAAGTACTTAGAAACATCTGCGAGTGTATATCTGAAAGTGGAATTAAATGCAGCCCATGTAGACATAAAGTGTTGTATAAATGGTTCCTTTTTTAAGCAACATTTTATAAAAAGAATAATTCACACAACAATGAAAATGTCGTAATTTAATCCCCCTCAAATCTGAACTATTCCTTTAATACAGACTTTATACATCACTAATTCTGTACCAATGGCCGATTGTTATTCAATGGAACATTATGTTCAGTGCTTGTTTAAACATATGATTACCAGGTGCAGTTTGATTGTGAAAGGCACTGGATGCAAAACTGTCTCCAAACTCCCACCAATCACAAAATCCAGAAATAATTGGAAGGAAACAGAACTCCCGAGACCACCTTGTAGGTCTGGATGCAGGTATTGCCTCTCTTTTTCCATAAACAACCAGCTTTTGGGAGTACATTCCATGTACATTGTATCATCACTAAAAAGTCATACCACTGTTAACTTAAAACCGTCAGCTTATAAATCAAACCCACCATCTATTGACTGGCCATCTAAAACCTGATAATGAGAACAGGACTTTCTGGCTGAATTCAGTGCCCTTCACTTTTAAGCCTGTTCACTAGGATGTGAAGTATATCACTGTTTAGATTGCAAGAGTGCCCACTAATGGCAGAACCCTTGTAATAGGTATAATAGAACACCCTAAGCCAGGGGTGTACAATCCTTCTCCTGTAGGGCTACTGTCCAACAGAGTTTAGCTCTAACACTAATTAAATATACTGTACCTGAAACCGCTAATCAAGGTCTTGCTTGGCATACTAAAAACTTCCAGGGATGTCTGTTGAGGCACGTTGTAGCTAAACTCTGCAGAACACTGGCCCTCCAGGACCAAGTTTGGACACGTTGAGTCCTTGATCACTTGTGGGTAAATTAAGTGTGAGCACTGCAAGTTGCTGTTGTGACATTGTGTTCTATGGATCTGCCTAAAATGCACGAGTAGACTTGGTCCTTCTTTCAAAATCAAGGGGTCGGAAATCTGTCCAAATAAACTTCCCTCATCCACTTGACGAAGTTGAAGGCGGGATTCACCTAAGGGGAAGTACTTAGAAACATCTGCGAGTGTATATCTGAAAGTGGAATTAAATGCAGCCCATGTAGACATAAAGTGTTGTATAAATGGTTCCTTTTTTAAGCAACATTTTATAAAAAGAATAATTCACACAACAATGAAAATGTCGTAATTTAATCCCCCTCAAATCTGAACTATTCCTTTAATACAGACTTTATACATCACTAATTCTGTACCAATGGCCGATTGTTATTCAATGGAACATTATGTTCAGTGCTTGTTTAAACATATGATTACCAGGTGCAGTTTGATTGTGAAAGGCACTGGATGCAAAACTGTCTCCAAACTCCCACCAATCACAAAATCCAGAAATAATTGGAAGGAAACAGAACTCCCGAGACCACCTTGTAGGTCTGGATGCAGGTATTGCCTCTCTTTTTCCATAAACAACCAGCTTTTGGGAGTACATTCCATGTACATTGTATCATCACTAAAAAGTCATACCACTGTTAACTTAAAACCGTCAGCTTATAAATCAAACCCACCATCTATTGACTGGCCATCTAAAACCTGATAATGAGAACAGGACTTTCTGGCTGAATTCAGTGCCCTTCACTTTTAAGCCAGAGGACAGTTCAGTTCTTTCATACTTGTCAGGGTAAGAAGGAGACTCTCTTTTGCATGGCTTGACTTCGTTATGCATTTAGGCCGCTGTTAAATTCACAGAACAAAAATGAAAAGGCACAGTCGATATCTTGCCCGGCAGATATATGCAGAGTCATTTTCAGCTTATTAATGATTTAAAGCTTGGTTAGTCTCGGCATCACGTGGGCAAGTATTTTTCTGCTTCTCTCATTTATTTGAGGCTGTGAGGTGTGAGGGGGAGAGAGCTAAGAGGACTGAGAGTGAGAGAAAGGGCATATAGATTTCTATTCTTTTACTATCAGCCCCCACAGCTGGGCTAATAAACCGAAATTAAAATGTCCCAATAAAGTGGAATTACACAGTGCAAAGAACGACGCAGTCAGGTCTGCTTGTAGTGCAGAGAGTTTGTTTAAATGCCTGTGTCTGCTTCACTTGCCGGGACCATCATTGATGAATAAGATTAGTTACAGAAATGGTAATTGAATATTAACGTGACTGAAAACCAATGTGTTGTGGTGTACCTATAGCCAGCTAAGCAGAGAGGGATAGGGACATAGTTTCAGGGGTAAAAAAAGAAAGCTTTAGCTAAATAAATATATGATAAACAATTCTGGACAATTCTCACTGATTTCTATTGCAGTTATATGGTTAATCTAATTTCTACTGCTTGCACTGCTTCTACTGCTTATTTCTATCATTCTTACATTAAAAGGCAAAATTAGCCTCTTAACCTTTTAATCCAAATTTCTACATTTTCAGTCCTGAAGTTTTAGTTGGCAGTTGTTAGTGTTTTTAAGTGGTTACTAGAGTGGTCTGAGTCATTGTTAGGTGGTTGCTTATTGGCCCAACAAGTCTGTAAGATATTTTAGTCACTAGAATTTGGTCCCTCCTTCAATACAAGTTCCGTTGTTTTATTGTCCACCAGGAAAAGAATCTTACGTTTAAATGTAATAGCACAACACAACGGCAGCTCAATTTGAGGTATCGTTCTTATTTGTAACATAAAATAGACATTGAGCACTTGCAAAATACTTTAAATTATGCAACAAAGTTCACAAACCACAAAACCTAGGCTAAGCAAGCAGCTTGGGCATCATAATGTGTGTGCTTGTTAGATTTATGCATATAAATCCTGTTTTTTTAAAGATTGTAGTATTTCAACATCTAATTATTATCATTCTCTTATGACAAAGGCCGGACAAAACGGAATTCATTTCAACTAAACGTGCTCATGCATTGATGCGCCCACAAATTTTACCTGTCGGGCAGACATCTCTGTTTGTCAAGGTTCCTGCCAAAGCCTCTGGAGTGTCCCCGAGATCTCGACTTACTTTCCAAAGTCCTGTAGTGGAGGCAGTGTACCCTATCAGCCCTGACACCATGCAACAGATGAGGCAGACTGACAGAGCGTGCCAGCCCCCAAGGTCTGTGCTGAAAAAAGCACCAAACGCAGGACTGTTTGACTACCCACTGGCAGCCCACCTGCTGGAGCCATTTTCTGAGTTCCAAGAGCATCTGTGCCGCCAAATCCTACATTCTCCAATGCCTTATCGTGCGGCTCTGCCACAGGTCCACATTCCTTGTCACCAGGACCAAGTGGATCTGTTGCCTGCACATAGGAACCCAAACAGTTCCCTGATGGAACGCACCAGGGAGCTCTGCAATTCCCAAGGACAGAAGCTTCCCAAAATCACCATGACTTGCCCAACACCTTCTCCAAAACTCCTGTGTCGCACAGAGATGAGGCATGCAGCTTGAAAGACAAACCAAGATGGCAGCAGAGTGAACTAACATGCTTAAAGTGAACTCAAAGTTAATATTGCGGTGCGCACAAAGGATCACTGACAGTTCACCAAGATCACAAATTCATTTTTGTTCACATTAAGAGACAATAAAACCAAAACAAAGAGATCTGTGCAATCTCTTGGCACTTTTCCGGATTGCTCAGAGATTATTGGACTCATGGTCATTGCCCTCTCCTGTGCAAGACTCAAGACTTTTTTGTCCATGGAAACCATAAGGATCATTAAACAATGTCAGAACTGGACCCTGTTGGCTGCACTGTTGCCACACGTACAGGAAGTGCCTCCGAGGAGCTGTATAAAATCATGCCGTACATTTTCCTGGGTGTTACAATCCCTGGAGGTATGAATCATAAGTCTGTCTTATCGAGGAAGAATGCAATAATTTTTCTCCTGACCATTTTCACGGCCTTTCTTTTTCTTTTTAAAGTAAAAAAAAAAAAAAAAAAAAGTTCTCAGTTGAGCTGAATCTATAGTGAGATATGGGTCCGGGGGCAATTTTTACATTATCCATCATAGCCTACTATAGATGTATCTGCAATCTTTTGTTATAAGAATGTGTATGTGTACATGTGTGTATTTGCTAAAAATAAAAGTAACTGTACCATTAAAAGACCATTAAAAATATAAAAACTTATAAAACTTATTAGATGAAGTCATCCCCAATCATCCTTATTCAGCATCTTTCAATACTGTCAAATTCATATGGAATATGTATTTAAAGCAAAAGTGGTACCTACATTATAATATGAAGCTATAAATTCTGATAGTCAGTAAATTCATACTTAAAAAAGTGTTACCAATCTCATTGCCATGAGGAAATATTTTATCATTTATCAGTTTTTCTTAAAAATGTCTCATGCAGTGAATCGTTGCACTTTTTCTAAGGCTTAAAGAGAATTTTACTGAGGATGTGTTGAATAAATGTCATCGCTTTAGCCTATATATGAACTGAAGACATTTTGTGTTTTACAATTGCCCATGGCCCAGTCTTAAATTATTTACCACATAAAGCTGCCATGTCATTTAAAAGTCAGTTCTAACCAGAACGCTATCATGGTTCTGAAATGTTACTTTTATCCAGACTGGTGTTGAAGAGGAGACCCTGACTATTATTGCTAATGATGATCTTTCAGTGATAACTTATAAATTCTGAGGTTAAATTCTAATTGTGCATTTCATAATGATTAAAGTTACACAAGAATTTCAAATGTTCACATTATTGCTAAACTTAAAACAATGGTCCCATGACCGGCATGAGTTTTTGACCCAGCACTGTGTTATCATGTAGAAATATAATATACAATATATATATATATTGTTGTCATTGCCCTTGTTGATCATGCCAATGACAGTAATGATAATCTTGAAGTAATAGATAGATAAATTCAATATAAATCACTTCACATAGCATCTAAATAAGTTTTTAATATGGATATTTTCAGATTTATACTGCATACACAGCCAAAACTCATGTCAATTAAAAAACTCATTAATTTCCAACTAATCATTGCTGTTAAAAGTCATTTGAAGGACATTCAATTGATTTCCCTGCTCTTACAAGAGGGTATGGCTCAAAAATGTACGGTGAGTTACAAATTCCCAGGACTGGACACCAGGGGTAGGATGATTGCGTTATCTACAAGTTAGAGTTGTGAAAAATGAATTCTTGTTAAATATTGAATGTTTAATTGCTGTTATTGAATGCAAAGTTTAGATCACTTTAGCATTTTCTTGAAGGTACCAAACATATAAGACGCACACATACAGAATTCAAAAATCACAAAGCATGCCTTTAATCACTGCTGTTTCACCTTTGAGATCAGAACAGAAGTTTTGGATTCTTCAGTCATTGCACTTGAAATCCAGTGGCTCAGAGGTTTCACAAGGAACGGGACTTTGATATTGAAGATGACAGAAGTGCTTCACATCTTTGCTTTACAGTGCTTCAGGCAGGGACATGTGCAACAATCTCTTTTTCCAGCAGTAAGCAAACATGTCATAACCAGGGTCTTCAGTGGCCCTGGCTTAGCTTCATGTGTGTGTGTGTGTGTGTGTGTGTGTGTGTGTGTGTGTGTGTGTGTGTGTGTGTGTGTGTGTGTGTGTGTGTGTGTGTGTGTGTGTGTGTGTGTGTGTGTGTGTGTGTGTGTGTGTGTGTGTGTGTGTGTGTGTGTGTGTGTGTGTGTGTGTGTGTGTGTGTGTGTGTGTGTGTGTGTGTGTGTGTGTGTGTGTGTGTGTGTGTGTGTGTGTGTGTGTGTGTGTGTGTGTGTGTGTGTGTGTGTGTGTGTGTGTGTGTGTGTGTGTGTGTGTGTGTGTGTGTGTGTGTGTGTGTCTATGAGCATGAGCATGAGCATGAGCATGTGGCCTGTTTCTCAGGTCCTGTTCCTCCTGCTGTGCTTGTGTATGGGTGTAACAGCTCCCTGGTTTCACGCTTCGATTATCTGGTCAAGCATTACCCATGGCTGCATTCCCCTCACAGACTTGTCACAGCACTGCCTGACCTTTTTCTCTCCAACTGACAGGCATTCCTCCCATTCCTACAGGGAATAATGACAGGATGGGCCCCATGTTGAAAGCACTGACCGAACTGCCAAATGGCCATTACAAACGTTGTCTGATTATTGTAAATAGGTACAATAATAAAAAATTTCAGGAAATCTATAAGCAAATATAGCAATTCTACTTCTGTTTGAAAGTCTCATGTGCAACTAAATAAACCTGTTAAACAACCAACATGTACAAGAATGGATTTACCACTAGAGGGCATAACAAGCCCTTTCCTAGGAAACCTCAAGTGTTATATTGTGATTTTAAAAAAATAAGCAAAATAAGTACATGTCACTGCCACAACTGAACTAGATTGGTTTACATTATGAAAAGTGGGCTCTCTGTTGTGCCTGAGACAAATCCTTATTTTTCAATTGAGGGATTTGTTGGTCTCTTGTTATACGTTATCTGGTCTCCAATTTCATGTTGAGGACCATGTTACTGGACCTTCAAAGAAACTTCTCAAGATTGTGACTGAATTGTCTCTACTGTAGGTTAGTTTCTAGGATAGATAGTTAGACACTTTACAATAAGGTAGTTAAGGCATTAGGTCAATATTTGAACAGTGAACATGTCTACAGCATTTCTTAATCTAGTTTAATTTATAAATATACTTTTGTTCATTGTTAATTTAAAATACATTAATGCTCATTTATACAACTTTAACTAGAAATTAGTGAAGCATTGTGTGTTATGATTCATAGTACCTTAAGTAAAGTCAATGAATTGAACTCATTGTAAAGTACATTAAAGAGCAACTTATATACATTTAGTAGTTTTGACTAAGCTCTGCAATATTGAATAGTTCATTAACTATTAACAATCACCTGTCAATAGAGTCAAGAGTCAACTTCAGGGAAGAGTAAATTCTGATAACAGACATTGGATATACCTGTTTCCCCCTCAAAATTATTTCATAAACAATACATTTGCCCATGTCTTCTGATATTTGTAAGACATGTTCAGCTGCGTCTGCACCCTTAGATGAGAATTAAACAACCTTGAATAAGCCCTTATTTAGGACACAACCCAAGAGACGATTATCCATGCTTGTTACTTCTGACGCAAACGCCAGCTTGCCTCAATTTGATAAGCTACCTGAAAGTTCACTTGAAACAAACAGAAAGGGCAAACAACAGTCCTCTGTTATTGTTAAAAGTGTATTTAAAGATAATATCTTTGAAGAAAGCACAAAGGATTTTGAGTTCCTCTGAAATGTTCTGTGGATATAAACAAAAATTTTGTGTAACAGAGATGACTTATTTCTTAACAAATTGTCTAATGTGTATTTCATAGCTTATCTTAGAAATAAACAGAGAGAAGTAACTCTGTATTTATACTGCATAAAAGGTCTTTAGTAGCTTAGTAACCACAAACGCTTTACTTTGTGAAATGATTATTATTTGTTGTTATTATAAACCAACAAGCTACTCAGGGTTGTGTTAAAGTGATTTTTAGGCACAACAAAGTATATAAAACTTGTATATAAAACTGTAACAAATGCCACCAAGTGCCTTATTTCTCCATTGGAAAAGCATTGTGAGCATCTGATGAAAGGGTAAAATTCTTCTGGTTTGAGTGTTACTGTAAGAAAGAAACACACGTGCATGGGCAACAGCTGCAGTACATTTACAGACGGATCTTCTATGTGGAGGTCATTCATCAGCCTATCAGATTTCTAGTGAAATGTTAAGCTTACAGCCGCAGTTGCTACTTCAGTATCAGACCTGCCTTTAAAACTGGAAGGCCACCATTATGGTCACTAGGGCACACGCTCCAAATCACTTACAATGAGGTGTCGATCCTGTGCATATGTAAGCCGTTCGCTCAATGTCATATGATCTCTACCAAAGCATCTGAGCATGTGTTTATACACTTACTCTTACAGATCATTGCCTATCTAAGATTGTCTAAGGCCATTGTGAAGCTTTCACCACTGGTCTGTTTTTGCTCTGCTGTTTGTAATCTATAGTTTGAGCTCCTCCTCTGTTCCATCCTGAAGTGACATGCACCCGTGTACTGGAACAACACCTGTTCACAGAAAACTGCATCATGCGATCTTTATTTCTCAGAGGGACCAGCACCCTTTTTTTGTGCATAGTGAGATTTTGCACTGTGCCAGTGTGTCCATGTAACTTTCTATATTTGACTGCTAGCACAGCAGTGCCACAAATTACCACCTCAGCAGTCGGTATCAATTCGTAAAGATTACGACAGTGTCAATTCTGTAACCAGAGGACCTCTCATCAGCAATAACCGGTGAAAGGGTTGCATATGTTTCTAAAAGTAGCTGTTCCTCTTTCAATTAAAATTTCTTTTGAATCTATTAATTAATTTTTAAATGATAGCCACAACCTTTGGATTAAACTCACAACTGCACATCAAAGTATCAGCATCCAACTGGAACAGAGGTAGAATTGAAAAAACAAAGCCCAATGCAAGTTAATGCATCAAGTATCATGACATATAGTTAACAATAAACAACATCTACACATTGTGTGTGTGTGTGTGTGTGTGTGTGTGTGTGTGTGTGTGTGTGCGTGCGTGCGTGCGTGCGTGCGTGCGTGCGAGCGAGCGAGCGAGCGAGAGAGAGAGAGAGAGAGAGAGAGAGAGAGAGAGAGAGAGAGAGAGAGAGAGAGAGAGAGAGAGAGAGAGAGAGAGAGAGAGAGAGAGAGAGAGATTTGAATGTTTGATGGGCCACAGAACAAATACATGGAACCAGGGAACTTCTGACATGATTATAATTCATAGCACTTGGATTTACGGAAGACTTAGATGCATTTATAGTTACTTAGTAAACTTTTGATTGTGTTACCTGTATATTAGGTCCAAGCTCATCAAAGCTTGGCACAGGGAAAAGTGATTCTGATTGAAATAGAAACCACTTTTCATTGTAATCTAATCATAACCGATAAGGTTTGTTTACATCATAAATTGAGTTAATAAATGTATATGTTTGGTTTGCTGTTCATGTTTTAACACGCACAAGATCACTTTGGTGTCTTACTTAGAGTGCAGGTCTGGGTGAATGGGTTCATTTGGATTGCACTGTGCATGGGGCCTGTTTTTGGAACTGCATCATTCAATCAGTTTCACAAAAGGCTTTGCCAAGACTGCCAGAGCAGATCCCCCCATGTCCGTCAGCACATGCTAGCTAGGCGCTAGTCTTTAAACGGCTGCGCCCTCTATGACTTCCGCAGGGGCCTGATGCACCGTTGGCCAGAGAGAGTTGACCAAGCCATTTATTTAAGGACTCTATTTAAACCTTTCCAAGTGTGCATGGAAGTTAATTTCCACCATATGAATATAACTTAGCGCAGATCCAAAATACTTTACTTAACCCCGGAGGGGATTTTTGGACTTGATTGAGTTGTTCACTGGGCAGTGGATGTCTAATCAGTGGCAGTGTGAGGTGAGAAATCACATGGACTTGGCAAGACAAATAACAATAATTTATAGCATATGTCATTTTACAAAAGACTTGAATCTACCTGCAGAACTTCTTTCTGACATCATTCGATGGCAACAGATTTTGCAGAGTCTGTGACAGTCCATAATACAGTATTGAGAACACAGCTAAACATCTGTCGAGGACTCGATGCCACCTGTGACGTGATTGTATCATCAGCTCTTGTATGAAGTCATTGCAATCTCTAAGCCCCTTGAGAGTCTGCATAGCTAATGAAATTATTCTCCAAGCCTCAGGACAAACAAACATTAAAGAACAGTGGTGGAAAGAGTGGAAAAGAGAGTGGAATACAGATTAGCCTCCTACTGTGTAAAGCCTGCTTTTTAAAAGAGGACACAAGAGGTCTAGTCATCACTCCGTGAACATCATGTTTAAAACGTGAGGTAACTAACTGCCTGATAGTTACCATACATCAGATAATCAGTGTTGTCATGACATCATCACTGCAGACTTTCTGATAGACAACCAGAAAGTATTTATATATAGCTGGATAAAAAAGTGTGGCCCATACCCCTGGCTTTTTTTTCTGTTTACAAAACCAGTGTCATCAGTTGTTCAGGGATATCTGTTAGGGAGTAGAGAAAATGTAAAAGTGTATTTCCATTTCAAAAAGTTGTTTACAGAACCTTGAAGTAACTTCATGATGGAAAACATCATGATAACGCATGCTAATTTAAGTCCAACCGAAATACTTGGCCAATTTAAAACTGCCTTACTTTGTGGGTCAGGCAGTTCTTTGAGCAATTTAAAGAGTTGTAAACGACCACAGGGCTGTTGCTTCAACAACAAAAGGTGTTTGCCCTGAAGGGCTATTTCAGGACACGCAGTATTCAAAGAATGGCTGCACTGTTGATTCACCTGCATCTACTGTGAGTCAGCTTTATAAAGGCCAGTGAGGAGCACCGTACAGCTTCTCAACCTGTCACTCTCCTTGAGTTTGTGTATGTATGTGTGTGTGAGATCAGTCCTGCAGAGGTAAACTAATCCTGCCCTAAAGAAAGCCTTGTACCCAGAGTAAAGAGCAGAGGGGACAGCTGGATGGGGCAAGCGAGTGTCTCGCCGTGCCATAAAATTGCTGCCAAAAATAAAATGATTTGTTTCTGGCTAGCTTGCTCCTTTAAGGCTGTTAATAGAAGGATAGTTTATTGTCTGAAAAGGCAGGTGAAAAATGGTCTTCTCTTTTAAATTCTCCCTCTAGCTTTCCGAAGCAGCTCAGGGGGACAAATATAAAGGGTATCTGGGAATTGTGTGGTATTTGTACGGTGGCACGGGGTGTACATTGTAGCCGGCAGGCATTGTAGGTATTTATTTTTACTGTCCAGGAAACAGGTCACAGCTACAACGTCTGACCCCATACGGCTGGACACCCAACCTGTCAATCAAACAGGCAACACCACACCCCTGACTCCTGAACAAATGACTACTAAATAAATAAACAATGCGCAATGATTAAACTAAGCTAAGCATTAAGAGGGCAGACCATATGCTTTACATGTGACCAAGCAACAAATTAGTGGGTGTTCATGGGAAAACAAGTCGCATAGTAGAATGGTTTGGTGAAAATGTTATGTAACCCTTAAATGTGAGCCACTTCTCTTTTGACTACATAGTGCAGTTTGTGATCAGTGTAATGAGTGTAACTGTATAATTGCTCTGTGTGACTCAGTTATATTAAGGCTAGGGACACACCTGAGGTTACCGTGACAGCTCGTATGTCTTCATGATACTCTGAGGTTAGCACGTGGTTATGGCAAAGTGAGTGTCTTAAAGGTGGATTAGTTTTAAGCTGAATTACTGGACTCCTCGCTGTGCAGGGCATACACTTGGGTCCATGGGGAAAACGTTGGCCTTAGAATCATGGTGGGTATCCATCTGTGCCGTGAGGATGACATGCTTCTATATACGCACTGCTGTACAGTCACCATGGCCCCATAATCACACTGTGCCATCAAGCTCAGCCTTTATGATTTCATTGTAACGACAGCACAGATGGTCACAGATGGCATGAAAAGACAGAGATTCTACCAACTTTCTGATTATTTTAGCATTGAACCTTGCACACTTCATTTGTGCATATATTCTCTTGGTTATCTTCTTTTGTTCTTTAAGGAGAATAATTGTGAATGTCAGACAAACTGGAGAATATTTCAGTTGCCACTATTGTTTTTAGTGGTGCTTGTTATGACCCCAAACTGTGCTATGGATATCAGTTAAACCTTAAATTTGGTGGCTTATTTTTTCTATCAAGCAGTTGAAAATCACAAAAAACGGAATTGAACAAAAGATTCAAAGCGATATATAAGTACCAAAATATCAGACTTGGTAATGGGCTCTTTAGTCAGTAAGTATCTGCCCAAAACACCCTATCCACCGCATTATTTTGTTTTTTATGTCCATACAATTAAGAAAATGGGGTCCAAAGTTGTTTGAATTTTAAAGTTGTTAAAAATTCAGTTTTTTTTGTATGGAACGACAATTATGTAAGGACCACTGGGTAAGAATGCATAGGCTGTATGTGCACTTCTATAAACTTTATAAAACAATTAATTTGAGTTTAAACACAACGTTCTTATATGAGCCACCCTCCAGCATTTAATACTGTAACTTGAGAAGCAGAGAGCAGCTCGGGTGGCATGAATGAAAACCCTCCATTCTTCTTATGGGATTTCTGTAGTCACTAAATTTGCTCTGGCGATAAAGTATACACAATGTGGAAGTGATTATTTTTCCACCACAAAATGGAAACCAGGCAGTGTAGAACAACTAATTATAGATTTATGCCCATTTAGTGTGAAAGAGCATCAGTACCTCATGCAAAGTGCCATGGAGGGGCTCTTATATTTTAGTTAAATCACATTTCTCCCAAACACTTGATGTTGTTGAAGGAAGTCAGAGGAAGTCAAGAGGCTCCTAAAGCTCTGCTTATTTTAAATTCTGCTCAAACTTGCTCCATGATCAGGCCCAGGATGATCCCAAAAAGAAAGAAAAGAAAAAGCTCCCATGCATGAATAAGACTGGTGTATCCGACATTTCTACTTTGGTATAGATGGAAAGGAATGAAAAGAAAATAATCAACAAAGATATTAATTAAAGCCGGTAGAACCCTCTGAACCTTCCATAAGATTATATCAGTTTAAACTGATCCAATGTTTGTTTTATGAGCCAGTGAAAAGAATATTAAATTACACAGTAGAAAAGGTTTAAAAAATTTTCACTGATTTTAAACACTATTTTAAACTATATTTGGTTGTTTATGTAAGCTAGTGTGAACCTCTTCTTGGGGAAATGTGATGTGATAAAGTCTAATAAATTATCTGTGGTCTATGTAAGTACTGAAGTGATAAAGAATATGGCAACAGTCTACAGGAGCTGGAAAGCATCACTGGAAGGCAGCATTCATTAGAATTATGAAGAATGACCGGCGACATAAACTACTTTAACCACAGTCTGTCACCTTCAATCAATTACAAAATTGGTATTACTTAGGCTATACATACTAGTATTGGTATTTGAAAGTTGCTCTGAATAAGGATGACTAAGAGACTTAAAACCTTCTAGAATATGATAATGCATAAATTACATATTAGCATGAGAACTGCATGTTAGTAGACATAAAGAAGTTGGGTGTGCCAGATTCATATAATTCACACAATATAATCATAGTACCATCCTATGTGTAGCCTAGTTTTTTCTACAGAAGCTTTGCTGTCAATTGTAAGTAAAGATATACGTTTCTCTTGACTGGATGAGTGCTAATGGAGAAACCATTAATCCTGTTGTTTTACCAGTGTGATACAGAGTAGGTCTCTTTATGCTCTTTGAAAATATATCGAGTTGAGTTGAGTAATATAAGCTCAAACAAAGAAAAGGGCGTTTCACACAGTGGATCAATTACAGAGTGACAGTACTCATTACTTAGGAAGGAGGAGTCAAGCTGAGCGCACACAATTACCACACACACAATTTCGTTTTCAACCCCATCAATTATTAAGCAGTGTAATTTTACTTTGTCACACATCTACTACTCATGCCCTTGCCCTGTGAGCTTGGCTAACTGAAGGCTTGGGTGATCATACATGAGGTAGCAAGTCTCAAGCGCCTCATAATTACAGGGATCTAAAAGCCAATGCGGCCCAAACCGCATCAGCTGCTGCAAATGTGTCTTTTATTGTCTTCTCTTCCACATAATGACACATTTTAACCAACAGAAGTGAAGAATGAACTGGAAACTGGTTGGATTGTTAGCCAGAAGAAGACGATCAATGTCTATCAGTGAAGAATGTGATGAGTTGTGTTTAAAGCCTTCGTTAACAATATTGCATTGGAGGAACGTCTTTTAAGGTAAGCGGATGACAGTTTTCAACAGAACTGTAGCATAACTTAAGTGATTTAAATAAATAGACTTGGTGTCAATTTGTGAATTTCAAATATGGCAGCACTGAAAAAGAAATCAATATGATTTCCTTGGGGGGAAAGCAAGAGCAGAATATAATAAATGCTGCTTTATTACAACCACTAAGATTAACCATTAAGATTGAGAGCTCTTTCATACTGGAACTCATAAAGGCAGAAACCTTCAACTGCAACTGCAACCTTCAACTGACTATGAGAGAGAGAGGTTTTCTTTGATAAAGATAAAAAATAATCTAAAGTTGTATTAACTAGCGATTAAAACCTGTGAGCTTTCTTGCTGCTCACATAGTATTCTGGAACAGCATTCTAACTGATTTGAGATGTTCTACATAGGCACCAACTTAGATCTTTAGAATTTGGTCAAAACAAGGTATCTGAGGACGAGGCTGCACAATTGAGTTGCTTCACTTTTGGACCAGCCTTTGTATTGGGAGCACAGCTACTGTTTGATACTTGATAATGCTATAGGAAGGCATCTACGGTAGGTTGAGTAAGTGATTTTCCAGTCATTGTATTTAAATGTCAATAAAAAATGAGCTTCAGAAAAGAGTCTGGCAATGTCCACCCCCTCAGACTGAGAGACAAATGAGATAACAAAAGAGCAAAAGGGCGGCACACCTCATGTTTGTCTCCAGTTGATTATACTGTGATGACCAAAACTGCACATTACACTCCATCATGGTTACTCTGGTGGAGTGAATGAGAGTGTAAACACAGCTGCAGGAAATTCAAAGCTTTTTTTGTATCCCAGCAGGAATGGCTGTGGTACTTCATATCCTTGCATCGTCAATTAATTTGCCTCATTGAAACATTTCAGTGGCTTCCCACCTGGCAAAGAAGTACAGAGTCTGTAATCAGCTGGGTTGTTCTTTTGCTTTGGTGTTGAGGGAATTTAGCGTGATGGATGCCACTTTCTGTTCTTCCTCAGGCTACGGAATTGTGCTTATTTTTTAAAGAATGAATGGATTCATACAAAGCTTTGTGAAGTTCATGTGTGTACAGATATTAATACACACATTAGTTCACATTACACAAAAACAAATCAACTTTCTGTTGAAATATTCCCAATAGCAGTTGTACAGTAAACATCAGTGAAGAGTGACAGTTAAACAGCAGTGGTGGATATTTAAAAAGTGATGCTACATCTCAAGTTGGGGGTCTGGTGTCTGTTTTCCTTTGTGCAGATGAAACTCTCCACCCCCTAGTTCCACCCCGCTATCAGAGATCAGGCGATTGGACGTTATACTCCATTCATCACTCTTCTAATGAGATCATTGGTCCACAGGTCTGTAGTTAACCTTGTTTGTAAGAACAACAGTTTGGGTAATTGAGACTTCAGCATCATCAATCAAATGGATGTGCCAAGAGCCATTTCAGCTTGGGCTTCTTCTTGCGTTAGCTATGCCAAAGATGGTGGCATGTTACCAACCCACATGACAACAATAGCCATGAATTTAAATATCAAAAACAAATTGTAACTTGAACTACACCTGTTCCTGCCTTGTAAACTCTGGCTTTTGTGGGATGTAAACAATGCCTCTGATATTCAGGTTGATAACTGAGATTCGTTGTTGCCAGGCAACACATTATTTGCACTATAGTTTGTGTAAGGGCTACTTGGTGTACGCAAGATTACAGAAGGGCTCAATGATGGCTCTTTAAACAAGCACAATGTTATCGTGTGCCAAGAGAACATATGTGCAGCGTGTTGTGCTGAAAACTATCGTTCATAGTCTTTGAAAGTGGCTCAAACTGGATTAATGCAACAAATGTGTGCTTTGTTAGTTAGTTCCCTCTGTAATCAATCCGTTTGGACACTTTATACAGGCCAGATGTTGCTCCAGCAGCCATGGTGACAATCTGGTGACTTGACTGAATTTAAAATGAGAGACGACTTTGAATACAACCAGGGTTTCCAATGTGGCAACAAATACAATAATGAATACCCCCTTCTCCAGTACTGTGCTGTTAATAGCTTTGCATCTGCATGCAAAACCATGCCCCTGGCCAGATGAGCATCCCAAAGGCAGGAAATACTGGGAATAAGATATGCTTTTACCTTTAGCTCAAAGCTCAAGGCACTAAAGCATTCAAGTGTGGCTAATGTTGCCTGTGAGCTTTGAATCCAATGCACAAATGAAGATGCATCAAACCCGTCACTGAGCAATGTCAAACCACGACCCATTCATGCAAAGCAGAATGAAATGTATAACAATCCTTATATTTGAAAGATATAATGACTTATTAAAATGCAGAGAATACATTCTTGCAAAACTCTATATTAAAAACTCATATATGAAGGTAGAATATGAAAATAATGTGTGAGATAGCATGTGAAAATCAGTGATTTATAGCACAATTACATTTTGTCTGCTTGAGTCACTGCCTTTCGTATATGTATCATATTTGATTCACTGCTGCTGTGAATAGCCAAAACTGATGATTTTCAGAGGTATTTCTGAGCTTTTCTACTAGAATCCACCAGATGGCTGTAAAAATAGACCCTGCTAAATATGTGCAGTGTGGGTGAATATATGACAGCGAAGCTGACAAAAATATGCTTCATTGCCTCAGGCAACTTTCTTTGGGAGACGAATCTCTTATGTACACAGAGAGAGAAAGGAACACAATGTGAACGAGTACAGAATGTGAGTGTGTTTTTGTACGTGTCAGTGTTGATTTTATCCTGAAAATTGGAGGTGATCATATTTTCATATTTCAGTTACTGTCATTTTTTTTCTTTATTTTCACTTGCAAGTCATATTCCTTTACACTGTTCGTACTTTGAACAACAATAATATCTGAAGCTCATGATAATTCATGTGTACAGGGAAGTGGTTTTAGGTAATTCCCTACAAGCATTACTGAAGTCTCTGTTTGAGAGTATTTCCAAATGTTTAAATACTTCCTGTCTTTTCATGCAAACGCATGTTTATATTTGCTCAGACAGTCTGCATGGGCAGGGAGTCTGCATGCAAATATAGTCTATAACGTGTGAACATGACTCATTTATTGCGTAACCATCCACCCTTTTTTGAGTCTCTCATCAGTCAAGCTGTGTGTCAGGAGTGCTGTTTTGCAAGACAGCTCTTCAGCCCCAGTATCTATTGATTTTTTTCCATTGATGTGAGGGGATGACAACAGATCGAATCACTAAACACCACACAGGCTCATTTCATACACCTGACTGTATTATTAACCAGATGGCAATGGTACTTCAGCCATCTGTGCTTTTGTTTAGGCTCAGAATCCTAATTGACCAAAAAGGAGTTTATAGACCATGAGATACACCTGCCACCTGTTTTGAGCTTTATGCAAATGGAGTGAATATAGTGTATAGCATATAGTGTTTTAATAAGCATGTCTGTACTGGTACCTGACTGAAATGGGTTTGATGTTGGTGGGTAATTTAATATATAATCATATATAATAGGATGGAGTACTCTAATGAGTTTGGGGATTTAATTATTTGCTGTATATCTGGTGAGTGATTTATTAACTGATGAGAGGTGTCTGTTCTGTCTGTTGTCAATACAAGGATATTCTAGTGAGAGTACTTGCTGTCTACTATCTACAAAGATAGCTGCCTTGAGAACCGTTTATGAATGCTTTATATATACTTGACTCCAATTGATTCCAATAGAGTTTTATGTCAAAATGTTGCAAAGATACTCTAATAAGAGTATTAAAATAATGTGTAAGATAATCAAGTTTAAAATAAACTTTTTTATCTTAGTGTTTTACTTCTTTTTAATGTTGATATCAATCAGCTTTTGTATTGCCTAATCTGCTGTTTAGTATTAATTTTTCAATGCATTCACTTGGTTTTAGAACAAAGCAAGAGTTCACAGAACTGAGGATGTGCCTTTTATAGTCTATTGTTAGGTGATGGAACATGATGGAAACAGTAAAAACTCTCAGGTGTAAGTGGATGCTTTTGAAAAGCTCTCAGGTGTATACTATCTGCCCCCAGGACTGGATATTACTTTGAGGTGTTTTATCTGCAGAGTTCATTATTGTTACAGCAGAACAGGTGAGGTTATACATGCTTTAATTAGTCACCAGTGGAACATATACTTGGATCTTTGGTTCATTCAGGCTTTTAAGCAGACAGCTTTTGTGTTTCTTTTTTTTTCTTGTCATTTTGGCAAGATAGCTAGTGCAGAAAAGTGATTTATATGCGGAACCGGGTTATATTGTGGTATGAATTTAAGACAGAAACTTATAGCAACATGTATTATTCTCTGATTTTAGGTTGACAGAGAGAGTTACTCTATGTAAATCAAACCTGACATAAATTAAGCTTAATTTCTATGTATAGAGGCTTATATGTGTTGGGTGATGGTGTGAGAACCATCTATTCATGTTTACTGCATCATGTTTATTCATCCACATATTCAGACGCTTTTCACTGCATCTATGTGCCTCAGTGAGCATGTTGCCAAGCGGAGAAAGCTCAGGAGTCGCAGGAATCACCACACATTCCCAGAGCACCCTTCTGATGCCTGGATGCTCCAGTAGTTCTAAAAGCAAATCAGCTAAATATAGACCAATGCTTGCATCCTCCCCCTAAGCTGATGGCATAAGTACAACAAGACATCATGGTACCAGGCAAGGGACTATCATTTTATCAATCTCATATCCGTAGTCTGTGCTTCAGATGGCCTGGCCACAATCTGTTTGCTAACCTTCTGACATCCAACACGAAAGTACTTTGTCAGTCAGGACAGTTCTAATCTGATTGGCTGGTTTTACACCACTTCCGGAGCTAGGTGGCACAGTATTTGTTTCGTTTTTTCACTCCACCTGAAACAAAATCATGTTTATAAGGTACTGGACTGATACACGGAATGCTTTTAAGGATGAAATAATCACTGGATTTGCCAAACGTTTGCCAGGTTAGTGACATCAAATATTTGAAACATTTTGAGAGTTTTTTTGTGGCACTACCAATTTAACTAGATATCCATAAGCAGAACTGTATATTCTACTTTGTTTACTGAGTTATGTCAGAATATAAAATAGCCTATTTTTGTTTTACTTTTGCATGGGTCTATACATATTTCCCCCAAATTTTGCTAGGGTTTTCTGTACAACTGTTTCTGGATTGTTGCACCTTTATTTATTTATGTATTTATTCATTAATTTGTCTTTTAAATTTCATGGTTGTCTCCTATGGTATATTTCAGATAAACTCCCCTAAGTGACGTCTAAAAACATAAATAATTGTGGTTGGTCATATGCACTACATGTCAGTCAGACAGTGTCTAAAGGAACACAACTGCAAATAACACACATTATTCCATTGCTATCACACTCCTGCCGGTACTTTAACAGCTTTTAGTCAGTAGTGCCATGCCTCCTGATTGGGTTCTATGTCTCAGCAAATGGTTTCTGTCACTCCTTTGATCAGAAACTACAAGGCAATGATGTGAGAGTTCACACAACCCAAGATCACCCCTTCTTATACTCCCCTGTTAAATTGACCCAATGCTGTTATCAATGGCCTAATTCCTTAAATAGTGCTTACTGATGTTTCCCAGTAACCACAGTGATAAATGCCATGACAGCCATCCCAGCATACCCTGGCTGACGTGTGACTACATTAGCTTGCTTCCTGGGGGGATGGACAGTCGAGATGATTGTGGCTTGATTTTATTTTGCATTTTACTTTTTTACTGAGTGAACTACAAGTACATTCTTTGCGTTTTGAATAGCTTTCTTGTTAGTTTTAGAGACTGGAAGTAAAAGCCAGATTTGATAGTACATTCTCTAAAACAACTGCTTCATTTTCAGTGCTGTGCAAGAATTTGTTCAAGGCCTAGCTGGTGAAACTGGGATTATATCACCATTTTATGTTTAAATACTGAGCCTGAAACTGACAATGTACCCAAACATTTTTATCTCATTCATATTGAGATGCATTCATATCTTTTGGGATTAGCATTGTGTTGAATCTCCACCTACTCCAAAACCAGAAGAGTCAATCAGAGAAAAAAAGATCAATAACATACAGATTTAATCACAATATATGTATAACCTAATCTGTAGAATGTGCTTTGGTATGTAGATGTATATTGTTATCTGTAGTGATTTATGATGATTGACCAGCAGCAGAATTAGTGGATATACATTAGTGCTACATGGCTCCTGTTTGGGAACTAAATGTACAGTCAAGCGGAGGTTGTAATGTTGCTGCACATACTCCACCCTCTAGTGGACAGTAGTTCAATTTGTCTTGCCGTGCTAAAAGCAAATGAATAATTTAATAATTTAGCAATACAAAATATTTTTCATAATCAACAGGAAAGGTTGGGGGTTTGTTTAAACAACTAAACTAAATCTAATAATTAGATATATGTAGAGTTGTATTCCAACAAAAAACATTTGTAACCACTGGGGGCAATTTCTGAACAGCTTTTTCGTTGGAATTGTGTGCTTTTATACTGACTATGATCTGAACAGGATTGAAAGCATGAAAAAATATAGCACTCCTGAAATGTAGTCTACAGTTTGCATACATAAACAAACTGTTGCGTCAGGTGTGTACTGGGCACTATTTGTTAATTTGGATGTGGTTGGTGGACTCTAGGAGTCCACTGGGAGTATGGCAAGCCATTTAACTGTACACCTATTCTTCTGTTTTTTATTTGAGTAGTAGACTTTCCAATTTTGTAACTTTTTTGAGTTAACAAAAATATATTAAATAAACGATTTGACTTATTACAGCTAACTTGCATTGCATTCAAGATACACATTGACATCCTAATCAGTTCTTGCTTTCCCTGGGAATCAAAGCTATGACCCTGGTGTTGCAAGCGCCATGCTCTACTGTTTGAGCTACAGGAAAGGCTTTTATTTAATGGATATGGAATAATGGAATAGTGAACAGATAACCCTAGTCATAATTGGAGTATGGTTCATGGTAACCAAATCTAGTGAAGAAACCCCACAAGAAACCCCATAGTGAAGAAACCCCACAAGAAACCCCATAGTGGCTTTCTTGTGGCTCAAACTGTAGAGTGTGGCGCTTGCTACGCGAAGGTCATGAGTTTGAAACCCAGGGAAAGCAAGAACTGATTACAATGTCAATGTAAGTTGCTTTGGATAAAAGTGCCTGCCAAATTCACTGATGATAAAAGGTTAAAAGTTTAACCTCCCTGCTTTGTAATAGACACTAGTCACTCATGCATTAATACTGTTCATATATAAATGTAAAGCAGGCTTGCCACACAGGGAGGGGAGAGAAAAGAAGGTGGAGGCAAACGAGGATGATAGATAAATCCAGACAACACCCTAAACCGGTTTAAAGTATATTCCTAGTTACTGTATGTGTGTGAGAGAATGTCACGGGCTGTTCAGAATTTCCTAGGCCCAAAAGTGCGGAGCAGTGCAGAGCCATGCGTGCGTCTTTGTTTGTTTTGCGCGTTTCCAAGCGATGAGAACGCGAGTTCGTTTAGCGTTTGAGGAAGCAGCCCCTCCAGTTGTCTCGCTCGGGTCTGGATGTAGCTGATTGGAGTAACAGCAGTCAGAGTGGGTGATCACAGGGAGGAGGGGAGAGACTCTGAAGTGGCTTTTCTGCTTGTATGTGTGTGTGTGTGATTCTCCAGCGGCCATGTTAACCAAGAAACCCTGCGCTGCTACTGCTACTGCTGTCTACCCGACTGGTAAGGAACCCATTTCCCGGATCTAAGAAGGCGACGCGGGCACGTTTATTCTCCGGATTGATGGATTATTTATCCGATTTAAATGCTCCATAACGCGTGTAAGGCTCACAAGGTTTCGGTTCATTGCTCGTGGTGGCGATGGGGTTGAGTACAGTAGCTATAATCCCCGGAAATACCATTAAAACGTCCGTTTTTGTATTTAGTGAAATGTTACTGTTGCTATAGTGAATGGAAACCAAGCGATTTGGATTAATGGCTCTTAGGTTTATTGGGGGCTGGGGGTTACATCTCGTGGTTGTATAAAAGGTTTTCGTTGTGCTAATCTTGGTTTTCGTTTGTTAAAATGCTGTAAATATCATACTGGTTCATTTTTTTTAATTAATTGATTTACACATGATCTGTTTCGATACATGTAACATACTGTTTTTTTCTGGAAGAACTATTATCTGTTTTGCCTCTTAAAAATACTGACATGTTACAGCAATTGTGAGAACGTTTTCTCGAATACATGTTACTGATTTCCATAGGCAAAGGGGGTGAGATTTGCCAGCTACAGTCTTCCCCCGGACTGGGCATCGGGGGTCCCCGGGCAGGAGCAGGGACTGAAGCCACATCACCCGTCACATTACCACCACTCAGGAACAGCAACTCTCTCACGGTAAAACAACAACCTTCATGCTTGCACATTCCACAATGCATGCCGCCTCCTTTGTTCTCATAATCTGAGTTTTGCTACAATGTTAGCATACGTTTTGTCTAGTAGTGGATGAGGATCCAAGGGTTTTCAAACTTTTTTATGGAAAAGACCACCAGATTTGATAATTCCCTTCTTTAAAGGCTACTATGTATCTTAATGCAGAAAAACCCATTAATTCTGTCTAAAGCATGACAATTTATTTTCAAGTTAAGTAATTAATTGGCTTTTATGTTGTTGCATGTACTAAAATCAAAACAAATTATTAAAATATTTACTTTGTATTAGTTTTCTGTGTGTTTTCCTACACTTTTACATTAATTTTTGAGGTAAATGTACCCAAAGAAACCCATTTTCTGTCTAATTTACTGCTGAATAGGTCCTTACAAATTACAATGAGCAAGACTTAAAGTTATTGTTAACATATTAGCTTTGCCAGCCATACAAAATAAATGTATTAAAATGTTTTTTCCCCTCTTTCTCTTTAAAATTTTCTACCAAACCCCCTAGGGTGCTCTCTTGTGGCCTCCTGAGCGCTCCCCAAATCCCAGTTTGAAACCCCCTTTTTATAGTATGTGTTAAGGCCCTTGAAGTAATTGTTCATGATTCATACAGAACGCAAACCAGTTCCTGGATTTAGATTTTTTTGTGCACATCATTGCTTGTACAGTAAGTGACTTCATGACTAAAGCTAGTGGACAGCAAATAAAAACAGATTGTATGTCATTTTTATGTATGTCAGTTAGAAAGGTATTCTGTGGATGCAGAATTAAAATGCAATGATTAGACTGAATTTGGAAGAGACAGTAGCAAGAAAACTTTGACAATAGGTTCAAGATGTTGTAAATGCATGTTTTAAACCCATGTTTTGATTGATAAAACAGTAATTTTGAGGAAAGGCAAGGAATATCAGTTTAAACTAAAAAAAACATTCAGACATGAGCAGTAGTGATCAGTGGCTTTCTTACAGTCATTGGTATTGTATTGTGTGGAGATGTTGCCATTTGTGGGTAATGGGGAAATTCTCAGGCCATCAGTGTGATGTCAACAGGCTGAAATCCAGTTAATTTCCTTAAGTAAAGCTAAACATCCAAAATCTTAATCCACTGAGTCTGAATGGCAAGGTGTTGTGCAAGGTTTAGAGTTGTTTCAGCGAATAATTATTCAGCTTTCTAAAACCCATGCAATGCGCGGCAATGAAATGCTAGTCAATAATTAGTTTATATAAGTGTATTTGAAAAATCACTGAATAAAATAATTGGATCAATGCCATTTATGACTAAGTAGCTGTGAGTTCTTAATTTAGCTGTCATTCTAATAGGGGTAAATATAGACCCAGATTCACATGATAGGCACATTTGTATGTGTGCATGGTCTAACAAGACAGAATTCCTGCCACATGTAATGAATCAAATTACATCTTAGAATTCTATTTGCAAATCTAGCTCTTCAATCAAGATTTATAGTTAATGACATTTAATTGCTAAACTAAGATGAAAATGTATGAATGTCAATATGTCTCATTTCATTGAATAAAAATATGCCTTTTCGATTGAATGTGCACTTTGTCAGGTTTCTGCATCAGCAAAAGAATAAGCTTACTGGAAATGATAACTTCCACCTTGCTCTCGCTTATTACTTGCATGGTGTCATGATGAGCTATGATTTGATGATGCGCAAGTTAACAGTAATAATTTTGAAGGGCAGTATGTTGGGCTCATTCGTACTTGTGTAACTTATGTAACAACTTTTGTGTTTGTGTAATAATTATTTTCTGATGTGCTTTTCAAATGTTCAGTTATGTATAGATTTAGTAGGACATTTAGAGACGCACTGTTGATTTTTGGCTTTCTTTCTGCTAAGTTTTAGATTGGTCATCAACTTTTGGTCTTCAGGTTTTATAGTACAGTAGTTACAAGGACAGCAATACTTATGTATTTATTTTTCTGTATGTTAAAATATACAGAAGAGTATTTTCAAGTCCAGTTAACGTCATTAAGGGCTGTTGAATCGCAGTCTTTAGCACTCCTCAAGTTGTATATGTATTTTGCAGAGTAGGTGAGCATTAGAATGATTGTCATGCTCCCCACATTTCCCAGACCAAATGTCTTTAGTTCAGCTCCGGTTGTGTCCTTTCCAGCTGTCAGCAAGCATGCATTTTCCACGACCCCCCACCTGTTCATCTGTTTGAATTAACCAGCAGGGCGACCAAGTACTACAAAAGGTTGAAATTGAAGCTTTATTCAGATTCATTTTTAGTTCCTATAGAGGCTCATTTTAAGTCTTATTAATCTTTTGTGTATGGTGCATGAGCTCAAAAGTCAGTCAGCATGACACTGTCTGCAGAAGATTTCCAGACATTTTTCCTGTAGAAAGTATTTACTTATTATGATGGCTGGTAAATTATTACCTATGCTTAATATCAGACATATTTCAAGCATATTTAAAATGCTTTAAATATGGTTCTTAAATAAGCTTATTGGTCTTGTGTGAGACAGGGCCAGAGGAAAAATATGCCTGCATTTTGAGCGTTTTAGAGCAGATTGTATCAGAGCCTTTGGATTTAGAGTTCAAGCTGGGTATTAATTTTTATCTTCAGTCAGATGTGTAGAAACCTCAGCACTGGCCATCTGGTATTAGAGAGAGGCTGAGATAAAAAGGATCTGTAAATATCATAAGTCTTGTATTGCCCCTGGTATTTTGTTTAAACTTGTAGATTATCACTCTCTCTGCATGTGAATACGAAAAGGCTGAGATTGGAAAATAAAGCACAGTTAAGTGGATCGTGAGCATTATCATTCAAAACACAAAAATAAACATGATCCATTAAAACTACCTGGCTGAAACACCAGGACAACAGTCATGTCAAGGGGAGTTGTGTTTAAAGGTGTAAGAGTTTGCTTTTGTATAAAATGAGAAGGTTGCCACAAACATTTGACTGAAGCAACAGGATGTCCTTGTAAAAACAAGATCCAGAGGTAATCACATTATCAAGGAAGTAAGCATCATGCAGGGCAGGAGATTCGAGAAAGCAGGAAATTCGTGTCTAATGTCCTTAAATAAACAACTGCAAAAATCTCCCATATCTGAGTTCCACATGCTAAAAATTAGATATCGTTTAACATCAAATAGTATTTAAATAAAAAAGGTTATGAAATTACTCTACACGTATTAGACACCAAACCTGTAAATTATACAACCTCAGTCAGATGTAAATGCATATCACGGGATACACATAAATGCCCAGTGTGTTTTTATTCTACAAATTTTGCCAATCTAGCAAATCTTTTCCCCTTTATAGAGTATGTCCTGAGCTCTGGTCTTTAATTTTCGGGGACTTAATTTCTCTTGATCCAACAACAACAGACAAGGATGTTTTCTACTAAACTTTAGATTTTTTTGGTCATGGTTTGGATATTAGTACCTTCTCTTTTTATGTAAAATCTAAATGTGGTTTGTATTATCCGTTGTGTCCATAATTTATTTGGGAAACAATCCTGAAATGATACCTCTTGCTTTTGTTTCAGGCTGGAGGCAATAAGCACACAATGAATGACCATCTGCATGTCGGGAATCACCAGCAGATCCATGTTCAACAGCTGTTTGAGGAGAACAGCAACAAACGGACAGTGTTGACTGCACAACCCAATGGGTTAACACCCGTAGGTAGAGCAGGTCTGGCCATGCCAGAGAAGCAGCAAGAAAGCAGCCAGTGTCGACAAGGCAGCTCAACTTCCATCAAGTCAACTGAAAGCAAACCTAAGACAGCGCCTCTGACTTCTGAGCAGGCCATGAAACAGTACATGTCTAAGCTTTCCGTGTTTGAACACCAGGAGATCTTCAACTACCCTGAGATCTATTTTATAGGTCCAAATGCGAAGAAAAGACAAGGTGTAGTTGGGGGGTCTAACAATGGAGGTTATGATGATGATCAGGGTTCCTACATTCACGTGCCCCATGACCATATAGCATACAGGTATGAAGTTCTAAAGGTTATTGGTAAAGGCAGTTTTGGCCAGGTGGTGAAGGCCTATGACCACAAAAACCACCAGCAGGTTGCCCTGAAAATGGTGCGTAACGAAAAGCGATTCCATCGCCAAGCAGCTGAGGAAATTCGCATTCTGGAACATTTGTGCAAGCAGGATAAGGACTCCACCATGAATGTCATCCACATGCTGGAGAACTTTACATTCCGCAACCATATCTGCATGACGTTTGAGTTGCTCAGCATGAACCTCTATGAGCTCATCAAGAAAAACAAGTTTCAGGGCTTTAGTTTGCCACTAGTGCGCAAGTTTGCACACTCCATCTTGCAGTGTCTGGACTCTCTGCACAAGAACAGAATTATTCACTGCGACCTCAAGCCTGAGAATATCCTTCTGAAGCAGCAGGGACGCAGTGGAATAAAAGTGATCGACTTTGGCTCCAGCTGTTATGAGCATCAACGGGTCTACACTTACATCCAGTCACGTTTCTACAGGGCCCCAGAGGTCATTTTGGGTGCTCGATATGGGATGCCAATTGATATGTGGAGCTTGGGTTGTATCTTAGCGGAATTACTTACAGGGTACCCTCTCTTGCCTGGAGAAGATGAAGGGGACCAACTAGCATGTGTCATAGAGATGTTGGGTATGCCCTCTCAGAAGCTGCTGGATTCATCTAAGAGAGCAAAAAATTTTATCAGTTCGAAGGGATATCCCCGATATTGCACAGTCACAACCTTACCTGATGGCTCAGTGACGTTAAATGGGGGAAGGTCACGTAGGGGCAAACTCAGAGGTCCACCAGGCAGCAGGGAATGGGTAACAGCACTTAAAGGCTGTGATGACCCCCTCTTCTTGGACTTTCTCAAACAGTGTCTAGAGTGGGACCCGTCCCTGCGTATGACCCCTAGTCAGGCCCTCCGCCACCCATGGCTCAGAAGACGCTTGCCAAAACCTCCCACTGGGGAGAAAACCACCGTTAAGCGTATCACTGAGGGTACTGGTGCTATAACTTCAATCTCCAAATTACCTCCCCCTTCTGGCTCAGCCACAAAGTTGAGGACTAACCTGGCACAAATTACTGATGCCAATGGGAATATACAACAAAGGACAGTGTTGCCAAAATTAGTCAGCTGAACACTACTTTTTTCTTTTTTTTAAATGATGCTATTGGAAATTATTGATATTTGAAAAGCTGAGCAATCAGACGCGTGGGATTTTTAAGAATGAGTCATTAATGCATATACACCATTAATGAACTGCTTTGTAGCACCTTTAGTAGGATTTGTTTTTTATAGGAAAGATCAAATGGCCAAGAAAAGGGGGAACAACACTTTAAAGTTTTTATCTCAGGGCTTTGCTAATGCTACTTTGAAGGAGCATTTATATAATCTGGTCTATAGTGACAAAATGTTCCACTTTGGTTTAATACCTACATATTGTAGCATAAAAAGTAAATGGTCTTGCCACAATGAAGTAATGGTAGGATCCATTGTTTTGTGTGCTTCTGAAATTTGAACTACCACCCTCAGATCCTGTCAGATAAATACTGCATTAAAAGGATGAAGGTTAAAAATGTTTTTTACTAAAATATATTCGATCTGAGACCTGTTGCATTGCAGCCTAATAGTTGTCAAAATCATGAATAGAGAGAACAGACTCTAAGAGACTATGTAAGAGAAACCGCTAAAATGGAGAGTGGATGTTGCAGACTGTTATGAGGTAGCAAAGGGAAACAATGTTTACATGATAGACTTGGTATGTGCCTATATGCCTCTTGACATTCCTTAAAGACATGGAGGAAAAGAGAGAGTGTCTACTTTGATGGCAAAGTTTAAAGGACTTTATGCAGTTAAATGGAGAACGATCCTTAGCAGTACTTCACATGTAATTATAAGCTATTCGCTGGAAGAGTTGCTTTTTATGTTGTACTGTCCACTAAGGAAAAAAAAAACTTTGGTGCTTTACCTTTTTAATGACTTTTTTTATATCTTCAAATGTACCACTTGTGGAACAGAACAGTGCGGTTTAATCAGTTGAGTGAAGACTTAGTTTGCAGATTACGGTCTGGATTTTTATTTATTTCTTGGTCTTGTCTTGAAAACGAATGCTTTTTTGCAGTGAATAGGATTAAGAATTTAAGAATAGGAAAGCAGAACATTGCATTTACTTGAATACAAGAAAGTAATAAGATAAATATTTTAGGTAATGGCAGAATAAATCATGATTCAAGTCTCAAATCAAATCTATAACCACCAAGACAATACAGATGGTAACATTGGATTGTGTGGACTTGCTAGTATCAGGCCAGAGTTAAAATTCTTAAAGGTTGTTCCCTTTTTAATAATGCTACGAGTAGGTTTTTGGTTACCACCCCCCCTCCCTGAACCTTTGTAGCATTTGTGTCATGGAAAGAATAATTTGACTGACATGGGTGTAAAAGCTTAGTAAGTTTAACTTATTTATTTTATTGTGTCAATGAAGAGCTAATATAGGCGGAACCAGTGGCTTGTATATCAGTGGATTGATTAACGGTGTAATGCACAAAAAACATAAATCTGCCACTACTTTCAAATCTTACTCTAGCAGGAGGTAGTCCTGCTTACTTTCAGCCAGTCATGGATTGGGGGATGGGGAAGGAGATCAAACTGTGGGCTGTCAGGGAGACCAGCAAAGCTGTAATGCTCATGTTGATCCCTCCCCTCCTCTCCCACTGGAGGCTGGCACAGTGCCCACCAGGCTTACTGCACACTGCACAGGGGCTCAGGCCCTTTTGGACACCCATAGTGCTTTACAAATGCAGAAGTTACCTGCCAACATCAGCAGGCATTTCACAATGTACTTTACACTGTTTTTATTGTTCTGTGAATTAACAGCAGTGTGGAATAATTGTGCCCGTAGGTTTAATACAATGTGCCTTTGGTTATCAATGCCATTTCTTTTATTTCATACAACAGTTATCCCTTCCATTTACTTTGAAAAACTCATGGTGATTCTCTTGCACATGTTTGAACATTGCCCAAAGATACTTCCCAAATCTCATTAAATGGGACTTGGGTTCAAGTGGCCACACAGTATAGGTTTGTACATGCTGTTCAGACACAATATTTCCTTCTGCTATGATTTGAGGTTAGAAATATCTTTAGGCCCTTTGTCACCAGGGATGTCTTAGTTAGAGACAACAATCGCTACAGTGACAGCACGAGTGTCTTCGTCACTGCATTTATGTTGTCTTAACATCTCAAGTATTCAAGGAGATACATTTGGTTAATTTTACTACTATAGAAATAAGAACGCATTTTAATATTTTACCTCAGACTGTTGTAATATCTTGTACTTTACAAATCCAGGGCATTTGGTAAATACCAAAGTGCATTCCTTTCTGTGTTAGTGGCTGTGTGGGAAAAGAAGCCTGATTTTTGTCTTTTTACCTGATCAAGAGGCCATTCAAGCCACTCAAGCACTCAAATGTTTTGAGAATGATAATCTTCTGTGGAGAGGGAAGGATGCTTGAGCTCTTTTAGACAGTCACATCACCAGTTATAATGTCTGACAGATGTAGCATACCTCCAAACCTCTTGTTACTTGACATGGCTGGATGTATCTTTTGAGCAGTAAAAACTGCAACCCTGTGAAATCCAGTGAGTCAGTTGTCATCCTAGTGTGCAATACAGTGGTAGCATTGTTGGGGAAAATCAAACCACATGGCTGAAGGTTACATTTTAAAAGGATATGCTTTTTACAGTTTTTAAATGTATGCCCTAACTCTTGAATCTAGCTACCCACTGTCAGCTTCGTTTTTTTTTAAAAACAAATCTTTAACAGAGGAACAAAGTTGGCATTGTTTATATTCAGCCACAGAAATGTACTGTACATATTTGTTGAGAATTCAATGTGGATGTGTACATATTGTATAATGTTTAAATTTTGTGAAATGCTGCTGAAAACACTACATCTATTGCTGTAGTGGGGGTTTAATGTTGGCGGCCAGTTTAATGATACTGTATGTATTGTACAGCTGATGGAAGAAGAGTTTTTTTCTAGTGATCATTTGTTAAATTTTATTGTGTGGCTGGAATATATTAATAATAAAAGTTTTAATGTCCATCTTTACAAAATGTGGTTTGTGGTGATACCTTTTAAGCAATATGAAGAAACTAAAAGCTTAGCTAATTAAGGGGTTGTTTATACTTCACCGTTTTCAACTAAAACCAGAAAACGTTTTATGTGTTTTGGCCATTCATTTACACAACTGCATTTTGGGGAATGCAAACTTATGAAAACTGGTTTAAAGGTTTTAAAAATGATACTACTATGTCATCCGCATGGGTGTTACGTGTTCAGTTTATCGGTGCATAGTTTTTCATTACATGGTGACTGCCAAGGTGGAGTGAGGTGGTCCAATCAAATCAGTGGCAGGTTTGACTTGGTTTGCCATAAAGATGCACATAATCAGTGTAAAGGAGAACAGCTTTGGTGAATATTTGGCTATGTATTGAATACAAAAAAACATGTGAGCATAGATTAGAAGAGAAAACATGTAAAGTGCTGGAGGTTCGTGAATTACAACATCTAGCAACATTAGGCTAATAAAACAGGTTTTCCATTGAAATTAGTTGGATACACTGCTCATTATTATGGCTTGTTGTCAAAAAAAGATCTGAGCATCCAGAAATCCACATCCAAGGACATGGTTTAGAAATTAAGAGAATTTTGCAATGTTACCGTTCCTCCTAGGAACCTCAGATGTCAGCAATAACTTTGCATGTCAGCATTTTTGATAAATCCACAGTAATACAGAAATATCTCAGGACTGTTAAGTGAGCCTTTGCCATCTTTATCATATTGTATTAATGCAGGAAGCTGTATGCACTGTTCTGATTTTCCTTCAGGGAACATTCTTCAGGGGCAGAGGGAGATGTCGCCCATGCAACAACCATGCAAACACTCCCATGTGTGAACTATTAATAAACCAATCAAATATTGATTGACTATAATCTAAGTTGTTTTACCTGTAACGGGCATGTTGTAAAGTTTAGAGATTTGTACAGTGTGTGCATGGGTGCGTTTATTATTTACAGGAAATTCTGGAACTCCCACTTAAGTGGTAAGCGTCTTGAGTCTTATCCCGAAGCAGTAAACAAAACTGATGCCAGCGGTATTCTAGCTTGTGCAAATGAATGAGTCATTGCAAGTGGAGAGAACTGAAAGGTGCTTCATTATTCCATTTTATGGACACTGAAAGTTGAGAGAATGTCTGTGACTCCTCAGCTATAATCTGATATCTCAATATGTGTAATGTGCTTTGATGGAAAGTCCTCTGTCTTTTGATTAATACCACCAACCAGTCATCAATACTGTATTGTGGTAGTTTTCTGAAGCAGAGATATCCTGAACTTCACTCACTGAATTTAATAAAGTTGCTTCTCCGGAGGATGTCTTGGCATCTGTAAATGTGTTTTCAGTAGTGCTAATGAATTCAGTGTTGATTCTCGGAAAGCACTGAGAATTTCTGGTCTTTTATAAGACTTTAGAAGGAGGTTGTGTTGCTGTCTTTGCCAACTATGGTTTAAAGGAAGAGTATTAATAGACATTCCAAATTCTTTACATTGCTGGTAGATTGGGCTGTTAGTACCTTCATCATTTCTGACTGCAAGCTACCTTTTCTTCTTCTACGTCATAATTACGTATGCGTATTTTGAGTCTGTGCTTTACTTCAGGAAATGTAAGTAGTCTTGCCTTAACATCAAAGCTATTCATCTACAGCTCTGAAAACCAATCCATCTTCTAAAATCCATTAATCTAAAAGCCTTTTAGGTTAGTTAAGGTTAATATTATTTATCCTTATCCTTCCAACATTGAACTGCTTCATATTTTGGATAGAAAAATATCCATAGCTTGAATATATTCCTTGTAGGATACATAAAAGGCTAAAATTGAGGGTTAAGGTTCAACAATGAAATTTTTGTTCGGAGTCTCAAAATAGTCTTTAATGTTGCATTATATATTGTTCAGATCAGTGTTTAAAAAAAATTATGTGATTTGAACTTCCTTGACTTGAAACGATTTTGTGTACGGCCATCTAGAAACAAATTTTTCTTTCATGCTGACCAAGAATGGGTTAAAGCTGACAACCTTGGTTCCAGAATATGAACACAGCTGAACAAAAAACACAAAAAAACTACAACATGATTATGCACAAAAACAAACTTTCTAGTTTATTTTAGGTCAGTTGAACTACTCGTGAAATAGTCAAATACATCAGCTTAACTCAGAGACAGGAGGCAGAAGGGATTTTCTGTCTCCATGCAGTTTTCTGTTGTTTTGGCTTATTGGCCTTTCTTCGTTTTTGCTGGGCAAGCGAGTGTGGGAAGAATGCCTATGTGATAAACCTCTGTAAACAAACAGAGCTGATGTCATACCACTGGAATGCATTTTACAGACTGAGGGTGCCGTGAATAGGGGTATTTCCCCAGAGAGAAGGAAAATAATCCATAACTGTTGCCACCTCCATTTTATCACAACCCATTACATTTCTTTAAAGTAAATTTGAAGTGTATAAAATGTTAGATATTTTTGAAACTAATATGTTGAAGAGACATTTTTATTTAAAAATATTAAATTTCCGGATCATCTGTTCTTGTCTTTATCATAAAGCACTATTGTATTGACAGCATCCACAGAGACATGTGCTCTTCAAAGGTTTTACCCTCACTGGATGTGCTTGTTGATATTCATGGCTGTACTGTTTTTGCATGACCTAGGAAACCCAGTTTAACCTTTGCGCTTTGTATGCAGTTCATGAGGCACAGAAATATGACTCCTTACAGTATTTATGTTTTTATGTTCTATATTTCCTAACATGATGGTCTTGTCTGGATTGCGTTTTTATCCATGGACGTTTAAGTGCAAGTAATTATTATACTGTTCATGCTGCCAGTCAATTGCTCTTTGCCCTATTGAGCCATTAGGAACAGGTTTTCTAAGAAGCAGAGTAAATGAGTGCAGCACTTCTCCTTTGAAGTTAGCCCGTATGCTTGAATATGAACACAGTTAGAAGCCTCTCGTCAGACCGCACCTGATACCACCCTTGGTTCTCACATCAACTGCGTGATATGACAATGATCAGTGTCTAAAAGCCAGGAAAAGGAAAAGGATTCTCTGCTATAAAGTTTTAGAGTGCTATTCAAAACACCACCCTCATAATGCACCTTCTGTAAACTTGAACATGTGAAATGCACAAAAAGCTACCTTAAAAAAAGGGATATATGTTTTCAGTCCAGATCTTCATACCACATGTGTTTAATGTCTAACAATCTGCAAGCTCCTTTTCTGCTTTACAATCTCTTATGTGTGTTTTTTTTTGATCTGCTGAACTGTCCTGTTTAATTTCTGGCATTGTATCAGTAAATGGGGCTAATCTTCCTCAGCAGGTGCTGTCGTCACCAATGATGTCAGTTGATTTGAGGGTCGGGAAGGGCCTCAGACCCTTAATAGAAGAAGGCAGTTTCTCTTTGACTCTGTATTTATGTAAATGTTAAATATTAAGCTCTCTTTTCTCCATTTACAAAGATCTGAATGTGCCATAATTTAATTTTAGTTGTATATTACAATCCTTAAAGACTAAACAATTAAATGGGTCTTATATTTATAAATTCTATACTTAAATATTACACTCAACGAATTATACAGGGAGTGCAGAATTATTAGGCAAATGAGTATTTTGACCACATCATCCTCGTTATGCATGTTGTCTTACTCCAAGCTGTATAGGCTGGAAAGCCTACTACCAATTAAGCATATTAGGTGATGTGCATCTCTGTAATGAGAAGGGGTGTGGTCTAATGACATCAACACCCTATATCAGGTGTGCATAATTATTAGGCAACTTCCTTTCCTTTGGCAAAATGGGTCAAAAGAAGGACTTGACAGGCTCAGAAAAGTAAAAAATAGTGAGATATATTGCAGAGGGATGCAGCAATCTTAAAATAGCCAAGCTTCTGAAGCGTGATCATCGAACAATCAAGTGTTTCATTCAAAATAGTCAACAGGGTCGCAAGAAGCGTGCGGAAAAACCAAGGCGCAAAATAACTGCCCGTGAACTGAGAAAAGTCAAGCGTGCAGCTGCCAAGATGCCACTTGCCACCAGTTTGGCCATATTTCAGAGCTGCAACATCACTGGAGTGCCCAAAAGCACAAGGTGTGCAATACTCAGAGACATGGCCAAGGTAAGAAAGGCAGAAAGTCGACCACCACTGAACAAGACACACAAGCTGAAACGTCAAGACTGGGCCAAGAAATATCTCAAGACTGATTTTTCTAAGGTTTTATGGACTGATGAAATGAGAGTGAGTCTTGATGGGCCCGTGGCTGGATTGGTAAAGGGCAGAGAGCTCCAGTCCGACTCAGACGCCAGCAAGGTGGAGGTGGAGTACTGGTTTGGGCTGGTATCATCAAAGATGAGCTTGTGGGGCCTTTTCGGGTTGAGGATGGAGTCAAGCTCAACTCCCAGTCCTACTGCCAGTTTCTGGAAGACACCTTCTTCAAGCAGTGGTACAGGAAGAAGTCTGCATCCTTCAAGAAATTTTCATGCAGGACAATGCTCCATCACACGCGTCCAAGTACTCCACAGCGTGGCTGGCAAGAAAGGGTATAAAAGAAGAAAATCTAATGATATGGCCTCCTTGTTCACCTGATCTGAACCCCATTGAGAACCTGTGGTCCATCATCAAATGTGCGATTTACAAGGAGGGAAAACAGTACACCTCTCTGAACAGTGTCTGGGAGGCTGTGGTTGCTGCTGCACGCAATGTTGATGGTGAACAGATCAAAACACTGACAGAATCCATGGATGGCAGGCTTTTGAGTGTCCTTGCAAAGAAAGGTGGCTATATTGGTCACTGATTTGTTTTTGTTTGGTTTTTGAATGTCAGAAATGTATATTTGTGAATGTTGAGATGTTATATTGGTTTCACTGGTAAAAATAAATAATTGAAATGGGTATAAATTTGTTTTTTGTTAAGTTGCCTAATAATTATGCACAGTAATAGTCACCTGCACACACAGATATCCCCCTAAAATAGCTAAAACTAAAAACTACTTAAAATATTGATACAAAAATATTCAGCTTTGATATTAATGAGTTTTTTGTGTTCAGTGAGAACATGGTTGTTGTTCAATAATAAAATTAATCCTCAAAAATACAACTTGCCTAATAATTCTGCACTCCCTGTAGATTTAAATTTTAGTTGGAGCACAAATGCAATTCTTGAGTTCACGGGGCTGTATTGCATATGCAGTGTTTTACATCTGGTGGTCATGTATGTTTGGGTTTAATGTATTAATGAAGATTTTTGGAAATACAGAATTGCAATTTCATTCTTTGTTATATAGTTTAGATTAAGAAGTTGTTGTTTTTGACATGCCTAGAAAACTGCCTAGAAAAATTCCTTTTGAGATATGAAATTGAACCTGACTTAAATGAATAAAGGACTAAATATTTGTCAAATATGTTTTTTAGGATTGTGTTGATGCCATCAATCCAAATAACTACTCTTAAGTGGTGACAGGATAATTAACTCTCGATAGTAATGTAGAGGCTGGGAGCCTGGGCCATCTTCCTCACCATATTAGGAATTTGAGAGACTGAGAATAGGGGACCGCCATGATAAGTCAGTTCAGTTGAAGCCATGCTATTTTCAGCCATCAGAATCCCCAAGAGGGAAGATGAACAGCTTTGAATCAGGGAATCAGAGTGCATACATACAAGTGCATACATCTTGACCTGTGATATGGGCATGCTGGGATAGCTATGTGTTTCTCTCTCTATTGTTCTAGACTGCAATAAAAGCAATGGTTATAATTATTGGTTATATTTGTTAAAACACTGCTTTATCTATAATTATTAGAAGCAAACTACCACTTGATCTCCACTTGCACTTTTTTCATTTTAATACTTTGTGAAATATGTCACTGTATTGACATAATGGCTCTTTCATGACTTAGCACTGCAGTCGATTGAAAGGTTGGAAGAAGGAGAGAGCTTTTTATGATCGACCATTTCATAACAAAGGAGATGAAAGGCTTTCTAAATATGTGGATGAGCACTTTCCAGCATCAAGTCCATCAAATCCTTTATGGATAGAGATGTGCTGTATCAGCTGGCTGAAGAGAAGTGGTTCAAGCAGTTGTTTAGCTTCACATCTGTGTTCTAATGCAAACTATAAATGTAGGTCCCAAACAAGATCACCATGTTTTTAGTATAAGTCACTATAGTTTGCCAGTATCTTTATATAGGTACTGTTAAACGTGTTTAACTTGTTTTGTTCTGACCTACCTTAAGATGATCTTGTTCTCAGCTTATGCGTTCACAGCAAGCAGCAATTTGAGAGAGACAGGGAAGAAAAAGAGGGCAGGAAGGTATGTTGGAGAGCCGATTAGATGCACATTTGTGCTAACTTCACAGTTATCTAAAGTAAATGTGTATTGATGGCACCTGCTCTGTTTGCTCTTAAGAAATTAGTTGCCTGCCTTGTACCTCAGTTGTAAGTGAAGGAGAAGTTTGTTTGTATTTTCTGGGCAGAACATTATTTAGTTAAACTTCTGTGCTAATCTGACAGATTAAATTTTATTTAATGATATAATTATTTTGCGGTCTTCCTAATTATGAGTATTTCGTTGGCTGAAATCTGTTTTGAGTAGCACATAAAGATTATGCAAATGAAATGCATTGAAGTTTTTTTCCAATCAATCTGCAGTCCAACAAAAATTCAGTGCTTCCTCGGAAAAGCATTTTAGGCAGTAGTTATCAATCAGCTGTAATTAACATGGACAGGTGAAAGGTCACAGCCTGTCATAGGCCAACCATTTGCTTTAGAGCTTGTATGAAGCAGTGAAAGCAGGAGACACCAGCCTGCAAGTAGCTCAGCGTGATGTGACTACTATGTACTCACTTTATAAATTATCTGTTGTGCGTATGAATGTGTTCTCTTAATAGGCCTGTGGGGCTAGACATGGTGGGCGAGCACTGTGAGCGAGGTTCGGATTCCCCACCCTCAGGCATCACAGGATTCACATTCCTCTACACTTGGCCTGCCAATGTGAGTGATTCTGTCCCCCTCAGTCACTTGAAATTAAATTAGTGTTTACCTGTTCTTCAAAGACAAACAGCAAGCAGCTGTTTCTGTACAAAGGTCCTTCACTGCATGACCCCTTTATATTTAGCCTCAGCCCTGCTGAGCCCATTTTGATCAGGTGCATCGGGTCCCTAGCAAGGTTATATGCTTGCCACAAATCATGTTAAACTGTCAAGACATATCTGACTTTTTGAGATCAATATCAAGATTTTTAGGAAACAGTAGCTCTGCTATAAACATTGTGTTTTAACTCAGAAACTATAAGAATCTGCCATGATTATGCCATGCTGAATAGTGTTGCGCTTTCTAGTGAGAACATCCATTCCTCCTATAGGAGCTTCAAATGCAGACAGCTGTTAATGACTTAGCAGAGCAACTCTACCGCCATTTAATAGAGCATTGTAATGCACTCACCATCCAAAAGTGAGTGTTTGCAGAGCTTTATTGGATTTTGAAGTGGATGCTGAAACTAGAGATGTCTAATGAATGATTCAACTCTTTGCAGATTTTCAGCACAAGCCAGGCACAGGAGCCAGCAAACACATTATCTAGCCATAATGTCTTACCAGTCCTTACATTATCTTTTCCAGGTCAGATTGGGATTATATTTAGTGGATAGGGTTAGTTGTTGCTGTTGTTGCTTCCGCGATTGCGCTAAAAAGTAGGACAAAACCACAAATCCCACCTTGTCAGCCCAAGTATCTCAGCCAGTAAACTACACATGTGTGAGGGCACTTTTGTTAGAGCTGCATGGTACAGGGCCTTGTTTTCATGCCAGCTTGGAGCCACTCTTTCATGCCACTTTTGTTCTTTTATAATTGACATGACTCAAAAAACAGGTAGACAAAATGATAACTGGACGCTTTAGCTGTGTATTGTATGTTTGTGTGCATGGATATTCAAGGTACTGGTTGAATAAATTAGTAATAAATGGGTACACCAATGGGTCATATGTGCTGTAGTTTCAACATTTGTTCTCATTCTGTTTTCCCTTTGTCAGCTTGCATGGTCTGTTCGCTTTCCTGTCCTTTTATCTTTATAATTTGTCCTCTGTTTGTCCTCTTAATGTCATTCAGCCCTGTGTATTTATTTCACCTCTATATGAATCTTCATTTGCACCTGCCTATCTCTTTCCCTCTGCCTGGTCAGCCTCAGCTTCCAAAGCTTCCCATTCTGTTGGCTCAATTCCCTGTTGTTCTGAGCTGCTAATAGTGCACTTTCCTGAAAACTATTTGCCTTTTCAGGACAGCAGAATTCCATGTCAGCTCTGGAAAATCGGTTGTCATGGTAATGCCATCATTAACAGGACTAATTCTCTCTTCAGAGACTCACCAATCAAGACTTGTTTTACTCTCCCATCTTTACAGGTCCATATACTGCAGTCAATATTAATCTCATTGTTCTTGAAACTAATTTTGTGACAGTGCTATTCCCGGGATAGCAATAAATAGGAGTTGCAATATATAATATGTGCATGCTCTCTCATGTGAGTATCTATCAAGGCTGTTTATATAATGGCATGTTACAGAATATTTTTTTCTAACCCTATACTTAATTTCAGCTCTGCTTCTATTACAGACGTTTATCAGTACTGCTTTATGGTAATGTGTTGTTGTTCTCTACCTCACTATGCTCAGAGGGTCTTTGAAAGATGTAGACTTGCCACCAGGAGTCCGATGAGGCCCAGGTGTCAGTGTTAATTAACAGCTTTTGAAATAGCCCTTTAGTCCCTGGGCCTGGCTATCAGCATCTATATAGGGGAGTGAACTTTATGATATATTTGCAGATGGCATGCACCATGGAGCCTTTGGTTCAAGTTTCTTCGGCCTGTAGCTCATGGGTCCTATTTAGGCCATTGGCAGAGTTTGAAATTTGAATTTCGTCACCCATAAATCTTCACTCGGGCCATAGCATGGACAGGTTATTCATGCAACTGGTTCTCTCATCGTTGTTTGTCTTTGCCCAGGTTCCTCAGGGAGCATAGGACTGAAGGGGCCAGAGGCCTCATAACGGGCAGCTGTCAAACAGAGATGAAAGCTTTTCCTGTCAAACCATGAGCTTGCCAAGAAAGGTCCTCCTCTGTGAGCTAGGGTGACATAGTCATCCCAGACTTCCACGTTCTGAGCCAATGCCACACCATGACTGCATCTGAACACAACACAACTTATCTTCATCAAGTGGTTGATACAGACAACTAGATTGCTCCAGTCACAATGTAACTATTCTTTTTATTTATATATTGCCTTTTTGAACATTACACTGTAAATGCATTAAAGTAGTGCAGAATAGAATCGGGACATGACACAGGTTAGATTTAAACCTGGGTCTCCATGATCAAACAACTCTTATAATCATATGCATAATACACTACACCACAGCTCTGATAGATAATTGCTTAGACATATTAATTTCCTGCTGGCTGAATTATATTCAAAGCAGGCCATCAGCTTTTATCAGTGCCATCAGGTTTGCATCATTGTGGCATTTCATCAAATGTAGCACAAGTGTACCTGCAGTTTTGTTTTGTGAGATGTATTTCTGCTAATAGATCAGGACACTTAAGCCCTATGAGAATGCACAGGCCAAGTGCAGAGAGGCACATATACTTTTCACCCATACAATATATGTCTTATATTGCTGGTTGTCTTTTAGAGGATGTGGATATTATTGGCATCGTTTTACTAGCGCGTCGTTCTCTGGAGAAATATGACTCCATTACACAATTAGTGTAATAAATTGTATGTTTGTGTCAAAACGTATAAGGCCAAGATACAGTGACAGAATGAAGACTGTCACACTAATACAGAAAGGTCACATAGATTGGTGCACAGTATAAATGTGTGAAAGGTCAAAGGGCAATTGATTTGTAAGAGTGACAGAACAAATGTCATCTGTTAAGTATATTCGATCTTAATTATTTCAATTAATCTTTTCAATGAACCAGTTGATTCGGTTCACAAAACAGTCTGAATTAGTTAACAAATTAAACTGTTCCAGTTGTCACTGACTCAATGATCAGGTCAGAGGGGTTAACAGCTCACTAGAGGGGAAGATCATCAGTGAAAACAACTTAAATTTGGGTCTGTTGCTCACACAAACCTGTTGTGCGACATCAGAAGGAATATCGTGAATTTGTGAACCGAATTAACTATTTAATTAAAAACATTAGATGCAAAATACAACAAAAAATAATAGCGCAAAATAAGAACTACTAAGATCACTACTTTTCTTGTGACTATGAGGGTAAGTAAATATAGATAGATTTAATTATGCTTATAAACACTAGCCCCAATCACAGCAAGCCATTTCTCTATTTTAAAGCAACATTGGAGTGTTGTATTAAGTAAGCATGCCTCAAATCATATTCTCTTTAAAAATGTTCTCTGCGATTTTTAGCAATGTAATTGCAGACTCAAAGTGAGGTATTGCGTCTTGAGCTAATCTGATTAGCTAGCCTCTAAGCAGGTACAGGATAACACTGTCCTGGGATTCTAGGAGACTTTAGAAATGATGCGTCATGGAAACATCAATCATTTGAAACACTACAAATAAAAAAATATGCAGCATATTATGTAAGAGGTAAATTTGGAATGATGAGGCCTAAACTGTGCCTGTGGCCAGCAATTTTTAATATAGAATTTATAATACATTATTTATTTAAAAAAAAATAGTTTTCATATAATAAATGCAACAACAAAAAAAACTTTTAGCACAATTTATCAGTCACTGTCCTCATTTACATGTCATATTATTGCAGTTTCTGTCCAGTACGTATGAATATTTCATCAGAGCAAGATAAATGTTGATCTTACTATTTGTATATTTCTGTAGTTGACAGTCAGGCCTGAGGTAGTTAGTACTGTATACCATGGGATTGCCCTTCCTATCTCTTATACCCGTTTGCCATAGATTAAAAATTAGCTCAGGTTTCTAGATTTTTTCTTGTCTTTCCATGAACACTGAGCAACATTAGGACGTTATCATCATTCTGTTGATGGGTTTAAGTTTTGCACGTGATTCCTGTAGCATCTGTCCCGGATCACCTTACAAGTCCTATCTGGGAGGATAAATTTGTTGGGGTGGGGGTAAGAAGAGATCACCTTACTGTTCTGTAGTGTGGCAGTTCTTGCTAGCTCAACTTGACATTTGTCATATCGTCCAGAGGCAATAAGGAGCAAATAAATTGTTTGTAAAAAAAGGTTGTCACTTATACTGTATCTTGTGTAGTCGTTTACAGAAAACAAAATTAGTTTGACCAAGTGATGAAGCTTGAAGTTCCTGTCAAGCTGTCTTTTTCCTTTGAGGGCTGATATGAAACAAACAACTCAATTGTCAGAAAGGGGGGACACCAAAGCAGACACCTAATGGCCATCAATATGCGTGGGATCTTAAAGATCATAAAAAGTGTAGTACTCTACATGCCACCATGACCAGTGATGGGTAGATGAGATTAGATGGTGGTCTAAGCCTCTGGTGGCTTTGAATGCCTAGAACTTGTTAGAATATGTAATACTTGAATATCTCAGATAAAATTATTTCAGCTCATACCTTAGAGTACATTCTATATTAACCATACCCGACTCATGCCAGAACATGTATTGCATACATTATTTAGTATGGTATGTTAAACATCAACTAGCCCTAGTTCCTTCATGATGGTCTATATTTGCTTAAGCAGGCATTATGCTGACCTTGGGTATATCTTTGTTTGTCATTAGTGATGATGAGTAGGGGCTAAGAACATGTGTAAAGTGATGCATGTCATGTCTGTGCACAGGTTTAGCTATATAATTTTAGGAGCCAACACACAAGTCAAGTGCAATATACTGAATAAGCACTACACACTACAGGAAAACCTTCTCCAGTTCCTTCCAAATTTATTGCATTGCATTCTTGCTCTACAGCACAAGGAGGTGAGTGCTCAACTGCAATGCAGGTGAGATACCCATTGAAGGCAATATCTGCAAAAACCTCGCCCCACATACAGTAGGTCAGTCTTGCACAACAAGACCTCTGCTGTCAATCCTTGACATGGCATCAGGTTTCAACACAGGGATTACTAGAAAAAGATCTGTCTTCCCAGGATAGCACAGTAAGGTTATATTTAGCAGGCTTGATGAGTAGCCAGAATAATGCCACGTCTGCTGTCCACTGACCGCCCTTTACCCCCTGATGCTCCTCATTGAGAGGACTGCGGTCACACCAAGTGAAGGCCACACAGCAAAGTGTTTGAAAAGCAGGGAACTCCCAGTCTACCCAATTAGGTTTCAATTTCTTACTTCTTATATGAGATAGTTCTTGTCTTTTTACATAATAGAATCTGTTGCATTGTGCAGCATATTAGTCATCTCTGATCTAGAAGAATGTTCCAAGAGTGTGTGATTTTTTTCTGCATGCCACTTTAGAAAGATTATTTAACCCGACCACTTTGGTGACAATAATTCAGTAGCTCTTAAAATTAAGATCTAACTTATTACAATAATTATAATTAATAATTATATTTTTTCTTTTTTGTTTGATATCTTGAATTTCATTTTTATGATAGGTATATGTCAAGCTTCTATTACAGTAACTTACGTTTCATTTCTAATATTTTCTTGACCCAGAGATATGGGTGTCACAACTATTCTGCAAGAGAAAATACTCCCTCTCAGGCACATTTGTGACCCCTCTGTCACCTTATTTGATTCTCTCTGCTTTTTTCCATTGGACATTCTTAGCTTGCAAGTATTCTCGATGACACATAAACAGCTTCAAGTTTACCCTCTTGTAAACCAGTTGAGCCAGCATTTGAACCTATAGGCATGCTTAGAGCCTTATCACTTTCAAGTCTTTCATGACGGCATGGAATAACAGGCTGAACCTTTTTGCTTTTTTTCAGGTGGTTATTCATGGCAGTTTTCAAATGTTTTTTACTTAAACATTTGACCCATTAGTTATAATAAGAAGACATGGTAATAGTAAAAACATTTGGATAGTAAATTAGCATATTAGATTAGATTTTGACTAGAAATTTATAAGAGTGTATATGAAAATGCACAGTAGCTGGATCTGTTTTCACACATTCCAGATGTGATATTCCATAAAGTTTTGAAAACAATTTCTGAGACATTAATAAAAAAAGGAATGAATAAGAAAGTCACAAGGAAATTACATTATTAAAGGAGTTATATGTAAGAATTTTCATGCATTCATTTCTTCTTTTTGCCAATGTGTGAACAGCTTGTAACAAAATGTAAAAATCGAGACCTTCTCCAATTCCCTAGGTTGCCTGTCTATGAAAGCCTGTAGACTGATTTTTATGTGAAGGAAATTATTTTGACAGGCAAATCAACAGCATACAAGCTCCAGAGAGCCTTTTTTCAATTCAATGATATGAAATTAAATTAATGCTTATACACTGTTCAGGATAATGCCAAAGGAGTGATTCTGTACTGTCAATGTGTCATGCAAAAAAAGGGTTTAGTTTAAACTATTGTTTCACATTGCTAGATCTATATAGTCTATAGTTTTAAATTTATTTTGTAATAAATATTATAACATTGTAATTACAAGCAGCGTGGACAGGCTTTCAAAATGGATGCAGGAAAAATGGAGCTGCATCATCTCGCTCTCCAAAGCGAGCCTCCAAAGCCCTGTCGAGTTGAGGTGCAGAGCTTTGTCGAACAGAAAAATGACGAAATCTTTGGACATACCATTTGAATACCGTATTGATAATAATGACATTTCCGTCACCAGTTTTTGACATTATCATTGTGTGTTGTGTTAAAACTCTTACCCAATATGCGACATGGTTGACCCAGGTTGATGTAGAAAAAGTTAAATAAACTAGCGCGGTACAATTATATTTATTTAAATGAATTTAAATGAAATATTTAAATGAATTTAAATGAAATATTTAAATGAATTAACAAACAAACGAGAGAGATAGAGTGTGTGTGTGTTTGTGTGTGTGTGTGTGTGGAATACCTGCATGCTCTGTACAGTATCTCTTTATGTAATAGGGAAGCATGTTAGTTAATCATTAATTGCAAAAATAGCGATGTTATCACCTCATATGTAGCTTTCAGACAGTTTCAATACTCCTGATGTTCTGAACGTTTCTATGTGCACAGTTCTTTACCTATATATAAAGTTTCCACCTCAATAAAAACATGAATTTTAGTGCATACAGGCATATCTGCATCATAATACAGTACAACATTAAAACACTTCCTTTTTGTCCAAACATGTCACCCTCATCTTGTGCTGATTTGGAATACCAAGGGGAATTGGATATACATGTTTAGGCATAGGTCAGATGTCCAGATATCAGACATGCATCTGATTTAAAACCACATTTTAAAACCCCATTTGGCTAAGAATGAATGCGGAAATATTGGATCATGCTGAGTTTTGTGTAACACATGTGCAACAAAGTCCAATCTGTTTGATTTGAGCAGTCAGAGTGTCCAGACTGAGAAGCTGTAAAAATCTGATTGGAATCGCAATTCAAACCACCTCCATATGTGGTTGAAATCAGTTTTTTTTTAAATCCGAATTCTTATGTTTTTTTAAAAAATCCGAATTCTTATGTTTTTTTGTTGTTGTTTTTTTTGTTGAAAACTTAACTTTCAAACACCCATCTGGATAAAATTTAGATATGCAAAAAAAAATCTGTTTTTGAACATGTCCAAGATGAAAATGAATTAATTTAAAACCAAGGTGAAATGAAAGGTATGACCTATAAATACTGTGATGACAAAAGGTCAATCTCTAACTTAAAGAACTCTAAAGAAGACCAAAGACCAAGAATATCAGAGCCCTTCATTAACTAGGAAGATCAGGGTCAGTCTGTTCACTATTTTAATTTGGTCCTCTGCTGGCTCATGTCTATGTCTGTGAAAAGGGTTCAACCGGTTCATCCAACTGACCAGAGGCAGGACATTCACCCATTCAATGGAACAGTAATATAATACTACTGATCTGTCTGAGGGATTTGAGCATAACTCAGAATCCCAACAAAGCAAATCCCAACTTCACAAAGTCACACAGGTGTCACTGTTCCCAAGTGACTCTTACCAGCCAGGGATGAGTGAATTTTCTTTTCTTTTCTTTTTTACAAAGGGTTGTATCACTTGTGCTTGCAGGAATCAATAAGCACATCTTATTGTGAGGGCTAGAGCAGGGCTATTTCAGACTACACGATGGGGCCTAGCCACATTCCTGCTTCACTCATTCTGCCCACTATATCATAGGGGTGTAATTCGGAAAAAACAGAGGGACTGTTGTTGTCTGGCCATAAATTAAATTTACTCATAAGTAAGTAAAGATTTATAGCATCTTTTAAAAACAGAACAAAGCGCTTTATAGAAGAGAAATACAAGTGCTTTCACAGAAAATAAAAAATAAATTTATTTAAAATAATTTTTATTTTATTTTAAATAAAAATACATATTTCTGTCATGTGCCTATAAGAGCTCATAAGTCAGTATGCGGGTGGTCAGTGTGGGCCACCCGACAAAAGTGGGCCTTGGTCTGATATGAGAGACCCTGTGACCTAGATTTGGCAAGTTGGTTAAGTGAGAGCTCTTAAATCTCAAATGACCCAACTGGCTGCATAAAATATTGTCCCCTGCTGGCAGTAACTGATTGCCGTCTGGCCTCATGAGCATGTGTAATGGTTATCTCTTTATTTTTATTACTCTAGTTTATTCTTTGACTGATTATTTTCTGAATGAAAAATGTTGAGTTCTTCTGTTTCAGATTTGTGTCTTGGGTTTCTGATGTGCTACGCTCACTTATTTCTTCCCATCAAAATACTCTATGCGTGCACCAGTCCATGTTTATGACTAATGAGTAATAAACAGGATGGCTTTTTAAAAAATTAAACAAATATTTAATTCAAAATATGAATTTGAAATTAATACAGAAATATGATATTCCGTGACCACTGTGATCCACATTTGTTTTTATTTTTCTCTTTCTTCATTGTTGGTGACTACCATAGCTACACCCATGGACCATGAATTTCTAACTGGCCCCTTGCTATTGTTAGTAACCTTGTGAAACTTTTAACCCCCTTTTAACATTTTTCACACATCTGTCAGTAGGAAGATTCCATGACACCGGTTCTCTAAATATAAAGCCGGTTCCCCGTTCCTACTCAGGAATAGACATGTTTCCATCAAAGGTTGGCCTCTGGTGTACGACTGGAACAGATGCAACTTGTTCTGCTCTCCATTGCTCAAGCTGTTTTGGGGTCTCTGCGTGTCCCTATAGGTTTCAGTTACAATCGTCTATTGGCACTTTGTTGAACTGACGGCCCCCTTGAACGTGACAAACTAAATCCCAACTGCAGATCTAAGTATATGTGCTGGTGTTGCACCAGTCTAATGTATTCACCTGGTCATGCAAGCACTCAATGTGGACTTCTCAATACCTTGTCGTTTGAACTTTTAGATTTCAATGATTCATTAAATGCAAAGGATGTCATGTTTGTACTAATGCAAACCTATTTTTCTTGGTTAGCTGAGCAGTTAGTAAATCAGTGGAATCTATAAATCTGTAAATATTAAACATTTGCTGCTAGAATTTGATTTTGTTTACCTTTATATATAAGGAATTTTGAATGGGTTCCACTTGAAGATGGCTACATGAATTGGAGGCCTAATACAGTTGAGAGATTCATATTTTTATTTTATAACAGCCCAGTCAGATTAGTAGATAAGTATCTGTAACCTTATACAGCCATGAGTGAACAAGTCTTTTCTGTACACGTAATGGTTACTTTTCTCTAGTTTCAAGAAGGACCCTCTGCAGGAGAGTACTCTATTACTTGTTAAGAGCAACAATTTTGTATCTATTTCTTCCAAAATTATGCTGAGGACATTGGAACCAATGACCCATTTAACCTGCAAAATAGAAGGAATATACTAGCTTCTTTATTCACTGTTAACAGACTTCTATTTCATAGTTTATCTGCTGCATTTTTTGACTCCATACACACTTCTAAAGATGACATTCAACGTGTAGTTGGAAAGTTTTTTACAAAGCGTTCAAGCAATTGCATATCTAACACATTTTTTATAATATTCTAATGAAATGTTTTGCTTATTCATGTAATGCTGAAAATAATTTGGGACATTATGTCTGACCATTTACTTAACCTCTTAAATTATCTAAATAATTTTAAAGAAATTAAGTTATGAATTCCATTGAAGGATTGTTGGTAGAGGGTGGTGCAAAAGTCTAATGACTGAATGCTAGATGTTTATATGAACTTTATAAATCTGGATTTCATACTTGAATCTTGTATAACTCTCAGGAAGGATAACCCAGAGGAAAGCATTTGATACAGATGATCACACTTGGAATAAAGTAACAGTCAAAGAGATTCAAAACAGAGTGCTTGGTCTACTATGGCACAGAGCAGGACACATCATCTGGTTTCATCACAGATCATTTCAGCCTACAGCTATCCCATTTACCATGGTGTTCTAACAGTGCCAAACAGCAGACTGATCCGACTAGCTGGTGGGTGCTTTTTGCATGAATGGCGCTCCAGTAATGGCTACTATTCTAGCCTGTGGTTGAACCTGCATCTGGGAAACCGCAGGCCCTGTCACTGACAGCCTGTGAACCACAGGTCTCAGTAAAGAGCACCTTTCCATGAGATGGTATTTCAGCATGGCATATTAAAAGGCAAGCTCAACAGCAGTGGTCCTCACATGGTTGCGGTTGCAGAGGCTCAGCTCTTGGCTCCAGGCAGGTCCCCTCAAGGAGGGTATACCCCAGCTAAACCCATGCTCCTACCCCCTTTCTCTCCCAACTCAAGATCCAATGATTGCTTGGACTGGCAGATGCCAGAGCCTTAGAGTGGAACTACCAATCAATAAATAGACTTTGCCTCTGCCAAAGCTCATTAAGGCTCAGGTTCTCCACTTATGTACATGGCAGACAGAGCTGTATGCCCTTCTTCCTGTAGACACATGCCATGTAACATTTAATGAGGAATTTTAGTTAAAAAAAAACTTTAATATTTCTTGACAGGTTTGAAAATGCCTAAACCTAAGAAACATAATGTTCATTTTAATTGCAGCCACACATACTTATGACCATTAGGGAGCAATAGCAGGGAATTTATCAATATTCAAGGGATTTCAAGAAAATATAATTGGGGTTGTACACAGATCTGAAGTCATCATCGACAACACCAGATTTACATTCATGCATTTGGCAGACGCTATTAACTCCTATTAACTATTACACTAATGCTCTACTGATTGAGCTACAGGAAAGCTTCAGATTTGACACTGAAAGGCACTTGTATGCATGTTTCATCAACAATCCATTTCTGCACTGGCAAGTCAGAGGGCTTTTAAGAGTTTGAAAGTCAAACTATACAGAGATCCTGTATAAATGTAATGTTCAATATTGAATTAAGAATAAAGAATAAGCAACCACACATATATTTGCCACAGCTATGAAGTATCGATGTGAGTTATATTTTAAAGTACTATTGTATTTCATTGAAGTTATGCATTAAAAGAATATCTCTGGGGTTCAGATATGACAGTAAAGATTTTTTTTAAATCTGATCATTTACATCTTTAATTTATTATATATTATATGACTGTAGATTAACAGGTAGCAAGACACTAAGAACACTAAAGGCATGGGTTTTATTCCAATGAAACAATGTATACTGTCTACAATCTATAATAATAAAATGTACATCTTAAAAGTATCAAAATATATTGTAATTTCTTTTCTTATTATCTCATGTATTTGATTTGTCCTTTTCAATTAGCCCACAAACAAAACGTTATATTAACGTACACACACCCACACACATACATTTGTACAACCTCTCCCTTGCTGTGAGGCACTGTTTGATGTCTCTGTTGCTGACATCTAGTGACCAGCATGAAGAGGAACAGAAGCTCTGTCTGAATAATTCATGTCTTCTATGTGTTGCCCACAGCTGTTAAACTAGCTTAAGGCAGAGAACTATGCATGTGAAAACAGAACTTGCCAGAAAAATAGGTTCTCACATACACACAAAAAAATATGTGAAAACATGTTTGAAGATTAATGATTGTAACAACTACAACAAGCGTTTATAAAAGCAGAGATTTCACTTAATATATCTGGTGAAAATAGCTGATTTTTTTGTGCATTACAACTTTTTGAAGCCTGAAGCTGGTGTTGTGAATCTGAAGAGCATGTGATATTGCACACTAATCTGTGCTTTATGTTTTCTTTTAAATTGCCTTTTGGGGACAGAATAATTGCCTTATCCATGCTCAAAGTGGTACTAGAGTTTCTTGTTTGGTTTTGATTTAGATTCACTCTGTAAATTTGCTGACACTGCAAAGCTTTGGTTTAATAACTAAAAGCTGCAATGTCTGCTTGAAAGATGTATATTTTATAATTGTACTTTGTTGCAAATGGAATATTAGTCCTTGATCTTGTGGAGCGAGAAAACAGACTTAACATAGGAAATACATTCAATTTTTTAGACAACTATGGTGTCATTATATATTATGAGACAATCTTTGATTATTTTCTTCTACATATACACAATCCAGTTCCTTAATTTAGCAAGACAACACAGGAGGATCATCCTCTGTAACTTATAACACTTAGACACTTGTTTGTTTGTACCTGTGTCCTGCAACTGTCATAAGATGACAAGTTTGTCTTTTTGTTGTCTTTGTCATGCTAAATGATCCATTAAACAAAATGACTTGAGGGAACATGTATATTTGCACTACACAACACATTCTGACTCACTGAAATGATACGGGAAGTATGCTGTAACAACACAGAAGCATCCAAGAAACGCACTAAACTATAAGTGCTATGCACATTTGAAAGTCATGAAAATCAAGATAAAGACAATCCAGAGGCCCAGTTGTGGAACTAATACACTCAATATACTCAACTACTCAAATATGCATATATATGGGTAATTGACATACTGTAACATGCCCATGAATGGGGGCAACCCACCGAGGCATGGACTCTACCAGACCGCTGAAGTTGTCCTGTGGTATATGGCACCATGACATTAGCAACAGATGCTGTAGGTTACAAGGTAGAGCCCCCATGGTTCGAACTTGTTGGTCAAGCACATCCTACAGTTGCTTAATTGGACTGAGGTCTAGGGAACTTGGAGGTCAAGGCAAGACTTTGAACACTTCATCACGTCTCTTAAATCATTCCTGAAGAATGTATGCAGCGTGGCAGGGCAGAACATCCTGTTGAAAGAGGCCACTTCCACCAAGGAACACCATTGTCATGAAAGGCTATATTTGGTGTGCAACAATGTTGAGGTAGGAGACATGTGTCAAATTTACATCCATACGAATGGCCAGACTCAGGGTTTTCCAGCAGAATATTGCCCCCATAGCATCATATGTTGGCATCCTGCATCCAAGACCTTAATATGTGGCCTTTTTAGTAGACGATCAAGCATTTTTGCATCACTGGAGTGACTGGTCATAATGTGTTAGCTTATCAGTGTATATGTAGGTTCCTTAACTGGTCATTATTTCTTCTCACCATTTTCATTATATCACATCTACAAATGCCAAAAGTTATTCCAGACCTGTGTGTTTCACTGCCTGAAACCTGTTTCAAAAAAGGACACTATTGCTGCTCTAATGTCATTATGATCTCAGCAGATTCTTCGTTCTAAAGCAAATTTTAAGCAAGTACACATATTACATTGACGATCCTTTGACATGTAGGTGAAGACACACTGATTCAAATAAAAGCTTAAAAATGAAATAAAAGATAAGTGCCAATACAGTTGTGGATCTCAGGGGCAAGTAACAGACAAAAAAGTGCTTGACTGAAAACCCAGTTAACCTGTTTCAGTCTTTTGGTTGTGTCCATACTGAGACACACCGTTCTTTTGTAAACACTGATGTTTACTTAAGAATCAGACAGTTTCTGCTTGTTATGACAAGGTTTCCAGCCAACTGGAAACTGGCTGTATCATTAAACAAAGGCTGTATCATATGACAGGTATCACTCGTTGTTAGGCTTTAGTTTACATTTTGTGTCTACAGCAATGTTTAGGACATGTGAAAGTATAATCCAAAAGTATTTATTTTGTTAAATAATTGACTCTGACTTAATTAAGTGTAACAAGCATCATAAATAGCTGTTTCTGAGGATGTGCAATTTTTTCTACACTGGAAGTGTTTGATACTATTATTAAATAATAATTAAATTTTATTGAAAAATAGTTAGGCTTGATCTGAAGTCAAGTTCCAGACTTGAGACACAGAAAATTTAAAAATAGTCAATAATCTTTTTAGAGAAAATATATAGCAATCTAATAGAAAACTTTAACAGTATAGCTTTTCTACTATGTCAGCAGAGGGATATTTTGAGTGGGTGTTAAATGTGTAGATCACTTCCTTATGATTTTGTTATAAATACTTTGTGATTTTAAAGTTTCCACATCCATACAACAACAAAAACATTATCATTCCACACCATTACTTGTTGCTCATCCTACTAGACATAAGTCCCTAAAAGAAACTGCGAAAGCTCAGTTCTTCATCTTTAGATTCTTTCAGAACATAATGTTATAAAATTCCCTTAATCTAGTTATGGATGAGCAGCCTGTCTCTCTCTATCAGCCGCAGCAAACCTTAGTAATCAGATTAAAGATCACTAATCCAGGAAATGTGTGAAATGACAGTGTGCTTTATTTAGAATAAGTGAGCTTAGTGAGCTATGAAACAGAAACAGAAACAGAAACACAGGCATATGGTTTTACAGAAAGCAAACCCAGAATGCATTGTCAAATTCAGGGGAGAAAATCCAAGAATGTATTCACGGTAGACAAAGGTAGATTGTAAAATAACTTATTTCAGTAATGAAGTGTATTGTTAAAAATAGCTATAGAGAGGAATTGTATACATTGGTACCATATTAGCTATTTGTTAATATTTCACTTTTCGTTTTAATTTATCAGCATTTGTGAGAATTAGGCATGTATAATTAATTGTACATCAACTTTTTCTCCTATTTTTACACTTAGATTACTTTTGTGGTCATTTAATCATCACTTAAATGTGTTCTTTATTCACACTACATATTTTAAAATTGTGATACCTAACCTAATTTCTGCATTAAAAATAAGTTATTTTTAAATTATTCAGGCCAAAAAATTATTTAAATGTCAGCTATTTACCAGTTATCAGCCATTACAGAAAAATAATTAGCGGCTTATCAGTGTAGTACAAAACTACACTTTTATATTGTGCATCCCTAATTCACGAGTTATGCATTTATATGCCCTATTTATGCATCATAAAGAGTCGCTGCCTATAGCATTACATGATGATTGGTAAAGTGCCATAGAAGACCAGTGCTTATGTAGTTAATAAAAAAGTAAATAAATCATTGAGGCATATTTTACAAATAAATTAGTTTGTTTCTTTACTTGGATAATTTGAGTAGTTCACCTAATTTGAATTTGTAGCAAAAACATACTTTGTATGAACATTTACTCCTGAATTTTTCTGATAGAATGAAGACTGTTCACACGGTGACGACATACTGCAACATAAATCTAGCAGCCTTTCTCATATTTCCAATTTTTTAATTATTTAGAGTAATTTTATAACTGTTGTTGTGTCGCACCGCAAGAGCTTGAGGCTTGTATACAGAGGACACATCAAAGTGAATCCATTAGTTCTGTTTTTGGAAGCTTGCAACCATGTGGATTACCTCAGGTATACTACAAGTCATCCGCCACATCCAGTGTAGACAGAATCACAGATTGACACAATCCACAGATTGACATCCTTTAACAGCGGCGGTGGCAAGGCTTCACGCAACTCAGGTGTGCCTCACCACACGCCGCCAATCCTCGTAATTGCGCCCCCCTGTCTTCACACCCACTCCAGTCGGGAGCCTGGTGGGCGGCGATACAAGTGACGGGGTAATGTCGAAACCCAGGAGGAAGCAGCCGTTCTGTCACAATATATATACAGTGGGGAGAACAAGAGAGCTGTGTAAGGACATCAGGGATAAAATGGTAGACCTGCTCAAGGCTGGGATGGGTTACAGGACAAAAGGCAAGCAGCTTGGTGAGAAGGCAACTGTTGATGCAATTATTAGAAAATGGAAGAAGTTCAAGATAACGGTCAATCTCCCTCGGTCTGGGGGACCATGTTAGGTCTCACCTCGTGGGGCATCAATGATCATGAGGAAGGTGAGGAATCATCCCAGAACTACACGGCAGGAACTGGTCAATGACCAAAATCCTGCAGCGCATGCAAGGTCCCCCTGCTCAAGCCAGCGCATGTCCAGACCCATCTGAAGTTTGCAAATGACCATCTGGATGATCCAGAGGAAGAATGGGAGAAGGTCATGTGGCCTGATGAGACAAAAGAGCTTTTTGGTCTAAACTCCACTCGCCGTATTTGGAGGAAGAAGAAGGATGAGTACAACCTCAAGAACATCATCCCAACCGTGAATGATGGAGGTGAAAACATTATTCTTTGGGGATGCTTTTCTGCAAAGGGGACAGGATGACTGCACCGTATTGAGGGGAGGATGGATTGGGACCAACAACCTCCTTCCCTCAGTAGGAGCATTGAAGATGGGTCATGGCTGGGTCTTCCAGCATGACAACGACTCGAAACACACAGCCAGGGCAACTAAGGAGTGGCTCTGTTAGAAGCATCTCAAGGTCCTGGAGTGGCCTAGCAAGTCTCTAGATATGAACCCGATAGAAAATCTTTGGAGGGAGCTGAAAGTCCATATTGTCCAGCGACAGCCCTGAAACCTGAAGGATCAAAATACCCTTTTGGGCCAAAATCCCTGCTGCAGTATGTGCAAACCTGGTCGAGAATTACAGGAAATGTGTGCTTTCTGTAACTGCAAAGAAAGTTTACTGTACCAAATATTAAGTTCTGCTTTTCTGATGTATCAAATACTTGTATCATGCAATAAAATGCTAATTAATTACTTAAATCATACAATGTGATTTTATGGATTTTTGTTTTAGATTCCGTCACTCACAGTTGAAGAGTACCTATGATAATTTTGTATGCTTCATATGCTTTGTAAGTGGGCAAACCTGCAAACTCAGCAGTGTATCAAATACTTGTTCTCCCCACTATATATATATATATATATGTATATATGTGTGTGTGTTTTAGTAGTAATAATAATGTGTCACATATAATAATCAGTGGCTTTGCATTTTGATTGTATTTTATTTTTTTGTGGGTTATGAGATCCTTATCATATAGAAATTCAAAAGTCATGATTTAGGTTTGCTGTCATTCTCGGCTTACATGTAGGTTTCAATTTGAAGAAACTTACCTCATCATTTCCAAACATTGAAAGCGTTGTGATGCTCTGGGGTATTGAAGTCATCTGCATTTTTATGTTTTATTTGTGCTATAAGTACTGTTTGAAACTGTGTTGCAATCTGAATTATGCCTATGTTAGGCTCTGTATTTAATATTTATATAGTGTTTGGTGTTATATCACTTGATTTGTTTGTCTGTTTGGCTTAAATTTATTTTTAAATATTTTTTTAAAGTACTCTGACTACTGGAAAAGGGCCATTTAAATTAAAATGATTTCAAACTTAGTCAATCTGTCAATCTATAGGACACTACTAGTCAAGTGATCTCAACATACTAAACTACCATATTTCAGCATTGCTAAATTTGTTTTATTTTGATGTCTGTCTCTCCCTCACCTTGTTCTCTTGTTCTCCGAAGTTCAAGAATCTCACTTCTAAGGTTTTTTCACAACAAGCTTCCACCTTGAGGAGGGGTTCAAATACCTGCAAAATATTATGCTTTAGCTATATTATACTGCACAACAAATGATGCATATTATGAACATATTTATTGATGCATAATTATGAAACTCAAGTTAAACGTGTACCAGAGCAAAAGGTGCATTTGATTTCATTTCCTCTAGATGGCACAAAAACTCTGCTAAACATCAATGTTTTTGTTTAATGGATTTATTAATATTACAGATTTATGTAGCAAATAAGAATCGTTAAAATGAGCAAATATATTTCGAGACAAAGGTCTTTGTTAATGACTTTGTGCCGTGTTTAAGGTAATTAAATAAATTAATAATAGAAGTATGGTATTCAGGGTTAAAAAAAGCTCCTATTGTTGAGGCTAAAGTCACAATAATTTATGTAACAACAGTTTGAAGCCATCATATATTTCCTATGTCAGTGTAAAGTAAATGCTCCTCTCTCTACCCAATGCATTTTTATGATAAAAAAACTACTTATATGTTTTTCCCATAATCTATACAATATCTGTTGTTTGTTCAGTGGTGATGAATCGCTCTGCACTGATATTGATGCTGTTGATTCACAACAAAGGCATGACTGACATCGATTTACTTACCATTTGTTTTTTTAATAAATTAAACACTTCCTCAGAGATGTTATAAAATTGTAGAGTAGCCTATTCCGGGAATCAAGGAACTGTAAAAGAAAAAAAGAAAATGTTTCTAAATTAGTTATATAAACCAGTAGTACAACATAAGTTAATGTAGAATAATAAACAGGCATTGTGGTGTAGTGTTATGTCCATTTGTGGTAATTACATATGCTCTCCACTAGAGGACCGCCTTGGTTACCGGGTATGATTCACGAGTAAGTTGCTGGGAGCAGCTGGAGTTGTAAGTGTGTGATAATGATAAATATGTAGTTCTGAGACATATGTTATTGTGCGTGGATTCTATAAAACACACAACACGGGAAGAAATACATAGGCCTCTTCAAAAAGCGCGCGAATTTTCGTTAGCATCATAATGAGAGGAGACAGTTGTTTTACAGTTGATTACTGGCTTGGAAATATTACAATTATTGTATTCAAGGTGAGTTCACTCCATGTAATAATTACCGTATTTAACTTGTTGAAAGCGGGGAAATAATTTTCTGATAAGGCCTTTTCTGTTCAAGTACCACGTGACCGACCACCGTTGATAGTAGGTGCGTTCACGCATAATTTCCGTGTGTGACCGCTGTACTACCTGACTACTTATCATCTTGTTATGACAAGATGAACAAGATTATTTATTTTGTCCTTGAATTTCATATTTCGATAGTAATTTTAAGACTTTGGAATTTCATAAATTATTTCGTTATTGAATCTCCTAATATTACGACCTAAGTGTCATAATTAGCTTTCCATTAGATGGCGCTATATCACAGTGATCACTTTATTTATTACAATGGAGTATTTTGCAACTAGATAAATGAATTCATTCCCTTTATTAATCTTTTGTCATTTTTTCTTTTACTTTTTTAAATTAATCACACCATATTTTCATTTTGTTTTTGTTTTGTCTTCATTAGTATATCATTAATTAGAGTCTACACACACACACACACACACACATATATATAGATAGATATATATGTGTGTGTGTGTGTGTATGTAAATAATATTTCAGGAATGCAGCAGGGTGCTTTGAACTCTTCATGTGTGTGTGTGTGTATATATATATATATATATATATATATACACACACACACACACACACACACACTGAGATGACAATGGTTACAAATAAAACACACTACTGGCTATGTTTTTTTCATAATATTTATGTAGCATATCAACTTTCTTGTGAGCACTGTTTCTTGACAATGGTCCAGTCTTTACTGAAGAGAAAAGTGTGTCTCTGGAAATACCCTCAGCCCCTCCCCAGCTCAGTATCCTTGTTTCAACTAAACCATGGCCTAGTGACACTAAAATCTTGCTAACTTCAAGACTAACTTGCTAACATTTCTTTCTTACACCTCATGAATTATCTTACCTCAACCTCAAGGTAGTCCAGACCAACCACAAGCAGAAAAAAACGGGATCTTCAAAGAATGACCACAGTCATTCACGATAATTCTTTCTGAATAATATTTTCCATCACTAAAAATGTGACATTATGTGGTGTTTCAGAGGAACAGTGTTGTTCCTGCAAACATACAGAAATTGTGCATGAAAATGCAATTTCTGGAAATTATGACTGGAAACATCATCAATTTAAAAAGACTTCTTTAAACAAAGTTGTTCTGGGTCAGTAATTTTATAATTGCTGTAATCTAAAGTGTATCTAATGTATCTAAAGCAATCTCTTATCCTAATTAATGGTGCATTTGTGTATAATTAAAAAATAAATTACATTGTTTATTTATAGTGTATATATCTTTGTATATGCATAAAGTTCAATTATATATTTACAGTATACCAGCCATAAGGAGGCTTAACTTGGCCGTTTGTAGGCAAGTTTGTAGGCTTGTGGTCCATGAGGCAACACATTTGTGAGAGAGCATGTGTGTGGGTGGTTCGAGCCTGACTCATCCGTATTTTCCAATCACCTTTTCTTCATTTGACCTTCTCACCTATGGAACAGATATGATTGTTGGATTATGCCATTCAGTTTCGGGACAGTCCTTTAGCATCATTGTGTTTTTTCACTCTGTGAATGGACAAATGTCACTGGTTCTCTATTTTATTGTGAGAAACCATGTTTCAGCGCAAGCGGTTTTTCTTGTGACTGTTTACTGATCCCTCACTAGCTTTGTATTCAGCGCATTGAACAGTATAGTCTTTGATAGTGCGCTGCATAAATATTCATTTTGTAAGAGTGTTTCTGTTTGTTGGTCTTCACTCCTACATGTTTACAACCACGCAGTGTGCAAAACAGTTGAGCATGCACAGGAAATGTAACATGTTCTGAAATGACAGCTCATGGAAACTAAATTGCTTCTACCCTTTTCTATATGCAAATGAGGTGTTGCAAGGACTAAGACATAGATTACATTTATGCTTACCTATGCACAAACATCTACAATGGAGCACAATGAATCCAGAGAATAGGATGTTTAACATAGCGGATTCTAAAGGATTGCAGCTTGGCCAATATCAGTTGTAACGGATAACATGCAAGATGTTTTATAGTTTGATGTTGTTCCTGTTTTAGAGAGACAGCGAGTTGGCCAATTACAGCCAGCTGAATTTTCCTCTTAGTATTAGCTAGTCGCTAGGCCCTAAAAACACACCATAACACTTTAACAACAGCTTATCAGTGCCCTAGATCAACCATTCAGAACACCCTAGACATTGCTTAGTAACACCCTAGCAACCACTCGATGGATCTAGTTTGTCTTTATTTTGATCCCAAATATCACTGGCAATAGTTTGTGGTTTAGTGTACCAGCTACAAGCCTGAGAAATGTCTCTACAGTCAGATTTTTCTGAAAGAGGATGTGCTTGCTCCTTTGTGTCTGTTTTGGTTTCGTGATATGCATCAATATAATTTGCTATTTAAGTTTCTGATCTTTATCTCAAAACCGCTTTGTACCTTGCTTCCGAAACAACTCTTGCCAGATGTGTATGTTGACTCCATATTCTAATTATATTGAATGAGGTGTGTTTGAATGCCCATACATTATGTTTTATTTACAAGGTTTGGGAGGAGCACATTCAAATGATCTAATCAGTAAGAATAAAGGCCTCTATATATATATATAGCCTACTCATCTCTGTTCCTCAACAGTCTTTTCTGCATCTCTCCGTCACCCTGACTCCTCAGTCTCAGCTAATTCCTATCCCATGACTTAAATCTACATACTCTTTTACTCTAACTTGTTGTAAGTGTAAACTTGTAAACGTACATTTATGGTGTGCGTCCATTGGCAGGAGGGAATTGTGAAAAGTGCACAGTCACCTGGAGTCCATCAGTGACATTTCAGTTAAATTCGTCTATGGATGTGTTACACTTGACCTTTCCAAGACTGTATGTGGAAACTTGGGTTTTGAAATCATACAATGAAAAAGTTATTTTTTCTTAGGATGTCTCAATGCACATACAGCACGAGGGCCTTGTTTGATGGGAGCCCATGTATGACGGGGAAACTTTAGATATCCTCAACCTACACAATGTGCCAGTTGAGTGCCAACATTCTCCCCGAAACTTTAAGCAGCAGTGAATTTCAATGATAGGTGGGTGAACTTTGATTTCGGAGGGTAATGCGGTGAGGAGAATCTTGTGATCTAGTTAATTAATGTCATGCCTTTTTATTTTTGACCTGATAAATTCTTTCTCATCTATCTCGGTTCATTGCTATATACTAGCTATATGGCATTCAAACATCAATCTGACAATCTTGTATTTATATTACATATTTCCATATACTGTATGTAACTTCATTTAAATTGGAAAACAGTTGCATAATTTTGACAATGTGTTTAATACACACACACACACACACACACACACACACACACATATATATATATATATATATATATATATATATATAATTGTATTATATTTTTTGCAATTTAAATCAATTTCAAATGTATGTGTGTCAAATATTTTGTAGTTATGCTTTTTCCACCCCAATTGCTGATTCTACATAAGCTTTAATTCTCAGTGGTTCAAAGAAAAAGCCTCTAAAAGCTGATGTCATTAACGTGTGGTGCAGAGATGCTCATGGTGCATTTTTCGTGCAGAGCAGGGTTTGACTGAGAACGAAAGTGCTGACGAACATCTACTCATATCTGCACACATATAAATAGATATAATTTTATTTTCAACCCAAATGCCTAATAACAGATAATTTGCAGGTAGCAGGTAACATAAATATGTATAAGTCATAGGAATTGCAACAGGTGAACAGAGTTCTCACAAGAAATAGAAACAGCCTCAGTATCATGTTTTATTTCATTTCTTTTAATTTGTCACTTTCAAGATACCAGCAAGTGATGTTTTCTTGTGAAAAGCACCTTAATTGATTCTTATCAAATTCTTCACACTGTCACACTGTCACTGTGTCTTCCCCAGGCCTCTCTCTCTCACTCACTCTCTCTCTCTCTCATTGTCTATTTGTGTTGTACACCACCCTCAGGCTGTAACCTAAGGCTGAGTCTGTGGTCTCCTCTGCTCTATTTATCGTAAGCTTCACAGGCTGCCACTTACCAGAAGTGACGGGGGTTTCTCAGTGACATCACTTCATGCAATGAGGCAGAGTATCCAGACAGAGTTGTCACAATGAAGTAAAGAAGTAATAAGAGTTTAATCATCTTTTTAGTCGTAGAAGAATAATAAAAAATGATAATAAAAGGTTTTGCTCCCTCTTATCTGTCAGATCTAATTATTCTATTCCAGCCAGTAAAGAATTTGAGATCAGCAGATAAATGATTGCTGCCTTTTCAATATCCGGTCGTAGGTTACGGAACAACTTTATCGCTTGCCATCTATTCTGTCTCCCCTTTAAACACTTTTAAAATGGCTTTGAAGAATGTATAGATCTCTTCTTTCATTCATTACCTTCTTTATTTTTTTCACATTCATGCTTTCTTCACCCTGTCACAGTTTCCGCTGTGGGCACTGCTGTTTCTTGTGTGATTTAGGTGAGATATCATCAAGATCTGAAAAACCTTGTGCACCCTAAGTCACTGTTGTTTTAAAGCTTAGCAGCAGAATGTATTTGAAGTTTCGTTTTTAATTTCAATCTTTTGTTGTTCTTCTTTTTAAAATTGGAGGCTTTTTTAATTTATTTTTATTAAGAAAGACAACATGAGCAAGCAAATAATTAAAGGAATTTAGTTAACTTGAACAAGCCTATCACTATTAAAGCATTTGTTTGACAGAAAAATAATCTAACCTTCTTACTAAATGTAAAGTACTCCAGGGATTCAAAATTGGTGATGATTCAAAAAGGAGGGGAAAACAATGCTAATTGGAAAATGGGACATAATGATGCTTAGTTAGGCGTCTCAACCTTTTAAATGAAGGCAAAAAGGAAAATATCTTTAGTGTTTTGTATCCTATCAAACTCAAAGTGTAACATGTTCTTGGATCAAAATGTGTATTGATCCTGTAACAACATTCCAATTAGGGATAAGCAAGTACAGCATTATCTGTATCTGCATCTTTATCCGTTAACCATATGAATGATCTGTATCTGTACTGGACTGGGTGGGGCCTAACCCAGAAGTGGATGGGTTGTCTTGAAATGGGCTGGGCTTTATTGTTTTTTATGTTATTTTTAATCATGCAATTGATATGGGTTGACCAGAAATTTTTATATTTATTAATGAATGGAAAACTATTTACATGACAGTATCAGCTTTGAGCTTCAGATCAATGGTTTTGATCACGATAACACCTGAAGCTGAACCTGAAGCTTAAGAAACCCTAAACGTTAATGGAAAAGACTCGCAAACCTGAGTGACTGAGGGAGTGACAGAGAGAGAACGAGAGCTGTTCTCTTCTCAGTGTTCTATGTGTGAGTGAGGAGAGCGGGACACAGCAAAACTGTATGTATAGGGGAGGGGCGCTGTTATCACAGAACGCAGACACAGTCCGTTACCCAATGAGGATTTTTATTCAATCAGAGCACAGATATTGACTCGTATTACTCGTATAATACTCGTACTCGGCAAAAGTGCTTTATCCGTGCCGGATACTCGTTTCAGCCGAGTGTCCGGCTCAACTCTAATTCCAATCAACCAATCAGATTTGAGGGACAAGTTTGCACTTTATGTCAAGTTTAGGTTTATAACTAGGGTTAGGTGCTTCTACATCTGTGTTATTCACCTATAACAGGGGTCGGCAGGACCCCTGTGCTGCGACTCTTTCATCCCCTGCACGTAACTTGTAGCAGCGGTCCCGCTATCCGCGCTCGGTCCGCTATCGCTCAGTCCACGGAAGAAAGGAGTGTCGAGCCCCCCCCCTGTCAACAGTTCAGCGAAGTATCGCTTCATATATATATAACCTTAGATTGCGGCTCCGGACATATTTGAATTTTTTTTATTTTTTTTTTATGGCTCTTTCAACATTAAAGGTTGCCGACCCCTGACCTATCATATCTCTCTGGTTTTAGGGATAAGTTATTGGAAGCGGTTTAAAGGTAGTACATACAAAAGTACTGTTAGGTCAATTTTCAGACAGTAATGTTGTTACAGGATCAACAAAATATGTTACTGTCCCTATGTTTCTACTAATTATATTACTTCACAAGTTCAGACTACCAGAGTAATGGTTATGCATATTTTGACGTGCTGTCCGAGAGGTCTCCGAGCTTTGGCCTGAACCTAGAATTCTCCCTCTATCACAGGTTGGGATAGAAAAAGTTAGAAATGAGGAGATGGGGTGGTTGAGGGGTGCTGATAAACTGAAATCTTATCTCACTAATTGAGTTGATTAATTGAATGTGTGTTAATTTGGTTAATTATTGGAACGTACCCGTCCTGAACTTTATTAATAAAACATCATTTGGCAAAATCACAGTATAACCCAATCTCTGTAATATTGTGATGTTACAGTTTTCTTCAATCTCTTACATGGCTTTATTCTCGAAAGAGAATATTTTTTTCTCAAAAAAATAGGTTAAAATCTCTGAACAGTTAGCTTTCAAGTACAAGTCTACAATTTGCACAATAAATAATTAGACATGGGTTGTTTATCACAACTGATGAGTTGATTCTCCGTTAAACTGCCAAACTCTTTACAGATTCTAAACATTCTTCCTTTGTTTGAGCCTTGACATGCAAAACTTTAGTTGTCAAAATCTGATGTACATGCGTGTATTCCATAAATACCTAAGGCATGAAATGTTTGTAATATCTGCTAAATTGGTGAATGGCCTGCTATTGTAGTGAAATAGGAATCGCAATCTTGCCAATCATGTTTGGAAGAATACAGTTGGCTATATGGAGTTTACCCAGCACAATCCCTAGCATTTTTGAACATGAAAGAATAACCCCTAAACAGCAGAAGATGTATAGAAAGGTGTTGCTATAAACTGAAGATTCAGTTGCTTATCATGGAATATATAAGATCATGCTTATAAATGTTAGAATGTGTCATTTTAGGGGAAGACCGAAGAATATGTAAAAAAAAAAAAAAACACACACACAAAACTGTTTACACATGACACATTTCTGTAAAAGTAAATGTTCTAAAAATATTTGGTCCTACTTTAGTTGTCTTTAACTATGTACTGATGTTTAAATGATCATTTGATACAATGCACTTATTTTATATATATATAGTAATTTATAAAATACATGTATGTAATTACAGCTTTAATTAAATATTGAATTGCACTGTTGACTCTACCTTAACCTCTTAAACCACCCTACCCATACCACTAAACCTGTCCCTAACTTTTACCTGTATCCAACCACAAGTACAGCACAAGTGTTGTTCAATACAATATGGATACAATACAAACTCTTTTTTTAAATGTAAGTATATAGTAAAGGACACCTAATATGAAGTGTGACCCAATGTACATTTTCTTTTTGTGTATAGTATTGGCATTTCCTAGAAAACTTTTACCTGCTGCCAAATTCTGAATCTAAAAAGCTCAATGTGATACACAAGAGCATAGCTAGAAAACACAGATACTCTTGTGTAGTATAGAAAAAAGTTGCTGATTTGTATATAACATTTACGTATATATACAACATGCCATTTGTATACAAGTAATATTTCAATGGTGAACAAAAACATTGAAACATTTTGACCAGTGTGGCTCACACAATGACAAAAACACCTTTTATTTTGGTGGCATTGGCCAATTTACTAACACAATAATTAGGTTTTGAAGCATGAATTAAATGTTTTGGGTGAGTAACTACATTTTGAAGGTAAGCAATAGAGTTCTGATGTTCAAGCTAACAGAAGACAATTTAGCTTATAGTTTTGAGAATGTTAAGACTGTTTTGAAAAATGTGTCAATGCGATTGAGAAATTATAATATGCATTCAGCTTCTTCCAATTTTTTTAGACAGATGCCAACATGAACAGGTTACATGACATGCCCTCATCCTCAAAAAAAAAATCACAAACAAAATTACACAAGCTTATGTCATAGACCACATTAGATATGGGTTATGGGTTTGGTATTGTGTTAAAGAACTTCAGTGTCACCATCAATAAGTAATGAGTGTCAGGTACACTGTTCGCATTTAACTTGCATGAGTTACATTTCATCAGTCGCTGGTCCATGAGTGTCAAATGCACAGGAGACTAACCGCAGTTCTTTTAGAGCTTATGTAGGAGATAGATAGATAGATAGATAGATAGATAGATAGATAGATAGATAGATAGTTTTTTCATATCTATCTATCTATCTCTTGTGGTGTCAGTAACAAAAAATAGTCTATACTTGGTCTATTTTCTCTTCTGCTTTTACTGCAGTACACTCAACCTTTCACCGAAAGTATATAAGCAAAATGCATATGCTGTTTAAATACTCTTTTACTTAACAAAAGCAAGAATTTTTTAACTATAAGCCTTGAAAATTAAAATACCATATTAGAAACAAAAGCTTAGGAAAAAATAAACTGATCTCGTTCAAAAGAGATAGCTTGCTCTTTTGTCCCTGCTTAAAATGTCACTTCTTAAAGTGATCAGACAGAGATGTGATATAACATCAAGGCTGGAATTCTTGTAACGCTCTGCCTCTCCTTAGTCATAAGTATTTTTCCTGAAGCCTTTTCCCCGCATGTAGAGATGGAGAGTTTTTAGCTCATCCATGACCCTCTCCTGGATATGCACATCTCTGAGCTGTAAGTTGTGAAGATAGAGTTATTAAACACAGACACACACACACAGAGAGAGAGAGAGAGAGAGAGAGAGAGAGAGAGAGAGAGAGAGAGAGAGAGAAACAGGTTTAATCAGTCTTTCAATAGTTCAACCCTTACCCTCACACTGGCACGCTTCAAGTTTTGTAGCTGTAGGACAGCAAGCTGTTTTGGGTTCATTTCTTTCTCTGGAATCTGGATAGAAGACATGTTTTAATTTATTCTAAGTAAAATGTACCATTATTTACTAATTAATATTCCTTTAAAATATGTACAAGAATATTTACCGTTGGGAGGAAAGTGTTTTCAGATGCCGTATATAGCTTTTCACAATTATCTTTTATCTGAAACAAAGAAGAGGGAGTAAAAAATTATTCAGTTGTTTAGTATGGCCTAAGTGAATACCCTAAGCATAAGAAATGGCCTTTTGGTAAAATGTTGCTCAATTGCTAATCCTGATGAACCAGCATGAAAGTCAAGGCTGGTGAAGTACAGCTATAGTTACATTATCGGAAAAAAATGTTTCACCTTGTTATGTGTGATAAAACTCAAAGGCATGATGATGCAACACGACATAATTTAATATCTATTCTGAAAATGCAATGTGCTGACCTTGTAAACACAGTTGTTGAGTTGATCCATAATGTGTATAAGCTCATGATGTTTGTTAATATTTTCTTTGTTATGGTCAGATGACTTCTCTGTCTCTTCGAGAACCTTCTGAAATAGACTGATGATTTTCAGCAGGACACAGCTGTGAAGATTTTTCTGATGAATGAAAAACATACAGTTCAGTTTACATCAAATATGTGATGACATGATAGTACACAGATAAAGTATGTATTGTGAAGCTAAAAGACATAGAAATGTTTTTAAATGTTTATCAGTGTTGTTGCTCAAATTAAACAGGGTCAATGGTTTGGGCTTCATTCATGGCTTAAGGCCCAATTAGCTGGCGACTGCATATCATATAAGACGTCATTGAGCCCCGCCTTAATACAGCCCCAGATTTATTGCATTACATCCATTTGACTTTTATATTGAATTTTTCATGCAGTAACTGGAGTAACTGTCTTTATGCACGACTGAATTGCTGATAGTATGACATACGGTAACTCATAATATGAAATCAGACAATGCCTCTTACCCTTTTACGTATTTTGTCAAAGGAATTGTGCTTCAGGAGGATCTTCTTACCATCTGCAGCTATCTGAAAGGATCAAACCATCATCAGTTGAAATATTCAAAGTCTCCAGGGCATTTTCAAAAAACGTGTTAGTAAACTGATTCTGCACATGAACACCTGAAGTTTCTTATCTAGATGCAGCCCTTTGTTGTCACTCAAGATTATTTCCATAGCCATTTCATGCTCACTTTGTACCGATTCGTTTTGTAACAAGTGCAAATAGTTATTTAGACACTTTGAGTTGATAATATCATCAGAGTACTCACCACATCTTTGCTGACATGCTCGGCCATATTCGCCAACATGTTCAGATCGAAACAAGGTCCCTCAGTGATGCACTTGGCACCTTGGAATACAACCGAGCCCTCGTGTATCGGAGTGCCAAGAATTACGATCAGAACAAAATACTGCAAAGCACTGGCCATATTCTGTCCCCAAATTACTAAATTAATGTTTCTTAATGGAGGTCCTGCTGATACACCTGTCTCATTCTTTTCTTCCGTCTTTTGCCTTCGCTCTGGTCCTCACCTTTGTATTTATTCTAGTTTCCTGGTGACGTCAGCATTATCCTCTCCTGTTATCTCTACCTTATGCTTTCAGACCTAGATGGATGATGATGTAAGACTTCCGAACTGTAGCGTAATCCGTGTTGGGTTCTGTATCCAGTGGGGATCATGTCTGGATTAGTTTGTCACTGCAGAATGCAAAGTTTTCTGTCAGCTTCATGCTTTTCAAGGGAGTTTAAATAAAAGAAAGTCACCACAAAATTGTAATACAACTCTATAATGAGGTCATGACATTTATGCGGCTCGAGGATGCCCCAGATTCTCAATCTCTACGCAAACCACAGTCTTGGTCAAGGAAAGTTCATGGGCAAAATAAATGCCGCCATGATAATGATACTCCTATAAAAGACAGTTAGAAAGAATTTAATGTTGGATTTTCAGGTTTAAGACTCTTAAGTTGAGACTAAAAATCTAAAAATTAGAACAGAAATGGAACAAAATGACTGATCATCTGATAAGATGATAAGGGGTCACCAACGGAAACTTAAGGGGAATTGTAATCTAGGCCACTTTCCAACATCTCATCAATCTTTTTTTTGTTTTTTGAGGTCAGATGAGGCAGTTATGATTACTTTGTCGTTTTATAACTTTTGTTTGTGTTATATGTTGATTCAGTTTAATCTGTTTTGGACCATCAATTTTGCCAAAACTTAGTGTACTGGGGAAACAATCTCAAAGCTTGAGATGAAATATAAGATATGACATGAAAAACTATGAAAAATCAAGCCAAGTATCACTTGTCACTTTCAAAAATATATAATCTTATATAGAATCAAATCGCTTGCTATGGCATTAGCCTTGGCAAGTCAAAGATGTGAGCTATTTTATTAAAAAATCTTTCACGCATAACTTCCACCAGCAACATTTCCATAATTCTAATAAGCACAATATATCAATTGAAATGTGTTTACAAACTCCATTATAATGGAAAGTTTTCAGAAAAAAACATTGAATTCTCTAGTGACTTGTTAGTGGACAAGTGAAATAATTATTCTTGAATTTCTTTAAGTCTAATTTCCTTGGTTAACACACCAAATTCCAACTAAAGTTTCAGTTATGTCTACTTGGCCTTAAAAATGAATTTCCAAAAAGCAGCACACTGTAAGATGTGGCGTGCAATCCCCACGCCCAAGGACTTTCCAGCTTCTGTTGTCATGCACTCAGCATCTATTAAATGAGAAGAGACAAAGGAATACAGGGTTGGGGAGGGGAGGGGAAGGGGGGATTTCCAGAGTCATAATGATTGTCTTATCCTCACTTCATCAGCGTTTAGCCTGTTTCTTTGAAATGTAGGTCAATGTAAACAGGAAGCAGTTTGAGCTGCTGAAAAAAGAAAGGAATCTCACTTTCACCTTTATACTGGGCCATTTAAAAATGTCTTCTTGCATCTTAAATGAAGGCTTCCTGAGTTTATGTACATCCCAGCAATAAACCATGATTTGCTACTTGCAAATCTGATAATGGACATTTTCAATCTAGAATGAATGGACAAAAATCTGTGTAGTGTAGGATAAGTCATTAAAACAGTTTAGTCAGTTTCTGCAAGAGAATGCCTGTACATTTTAAACGTGTAGATTTATCAATCTTTGGTCAACATTTAGGAGTACACTAATATATAAATGACCTCACATGGACTGAAAGCCACAAAAGCCTTCTTTACAAAAGCATAAAAAATGATTTAATCTGTGAAATGAACTGACATGTAACTATGAACTGATATACAGAAACAAGGGTTGCACATGTTTGTCTGCATGATGCTGAAATATAAAGGTGTTGCATTGCTTCCCCACAGTGCTATACTTCAAAAGATTTTCCAAAATACTTTTTTATGGGTATATTTCCAGGTTCATGCTTATACCTTGGGTTCAGTTTCTAACATACTTCTTCAGAAAACAACACTAATAGATTTGTGACGTTCCCTTTCCAGAATAAGCATCCTCAACAGACGTGTCCAGTTTAGACAAGATTGTACGTCGTACATTGTACGCATATTTTTTTATTTTTTCCATTTTTATATTGACTTGAAAGGAGAGTGAGTGAGAGGAAAAGGGAATAAAGCAACAGAAAAAAAGTGCAACAATGTTGGGAAATATGTGCCCACAAGATTATCCTCTAAGACAGTAAGGATGGATCATTGTGGTACAAATACTGTGGTTGTGTTGACAGATCAGACCACTTTTGTACCCCTTACATTAGTATTTGTACCCTTTTTTCAAATTATGTTGATGCCTTATGTTAAACTACTTTATCACTACTTTTACTCTTAAGTCAGCACTTGAAACACCTTTGCAGTGTCAAGTCTTTTTGGGTATGATGTGCCAAGCTTTTCACATCTGCATTTGCTGATATTCTGCGATTCTTCTCCTCAGATCCTCAGCAACAGGAGACATTTTCAGGTTTCTTCAGAGATGTTCGATTGGGTTGAAGAACAGACTCTGGCCGTACATGATGCTTGGAACTTAGGTTCATCAGACCAGAGAATCTTGTTTTTAGCAGTCTAAGAAACTCCTTGGTTTGGGTTTTGATGCGTCTTCACTGGAGAGACTTGAGTCTGGCCTCTCTGCCATAAAGCCCAGGTAAGTGAAGTGTTTCAGTACTATTTGTGTCAAAGGTCGTCTTTTGCACAACTGTCAAGTCAACAGTCTTCCCCATGATTGTGTAGCCTACAGGAACTAGACTGAGAGACCATTTAAAGTTTTTTTTTTGTTAATTAGCTGATTAGAGTGTGGCACGAGGTGTCTTCAATATTGAACCTTTTCACAATATTCTAATTTTCTGAGATACTGAGTTTGGGATTTTCTTTAGTTGACCGTTATAATAATCAAAATTAAAAGAAATACACATTTGAAATATACCAGTCTGTGTGTAATGAATGAATATGATATACAAGTTTCACTTTTTGAATGGAATTAGGGAAATAAATTAACTTTTTGATAGAAACCAGCGTCAACATGAACCTACAAACTTACCATTAAATAAGAAACTTTGAAAAGTCTGTTGCTGTCTAGCACTGTGGAAAAGCTAAGTGACACCTTTATATTTTAATACCATGCATACAAACATATACAGTATATGTGCAGAGGTACAAATCCATGCAAATGTGTTAGTATGTATTTGCCCATTAATTTAAAAAAGAAATGAAATGATGTGTAATATATAGTACTATACTGTATTTTGTTTTGTGCATCTGTGAGAACCTTTGATACTCTTAACCTCATTAAAGTGAAATAAACCGGCTGGACCGCAGACTCTCTGCAGGGTTTGCAAAACTGTGGTGAGAGTACTTTCATGAAACTTAAAGCAAAAGGCAACTTTTTATCATCTGTAGATCTATGACAAAGTGCAAAGAACATTTGTTGACAGCATTAAATCATGGATGCTGTTTAAGGGCGAGTGTAACTGTGTCATCGATACTGTCGTTCTTCTCTTTTCTGGATAATGCATCATCAGTAGTTTAAAAAACTTTGCTGAGAAATAACACTTACATCATCTTTTCTTCTTCAGAAAAAAAGGGTTCTCAGTGTTGCTGGTGTTCAGTGTTGCAGTGTTGCTTGCTCAATGGGATGCTGGTGTTCTCATGGGACATTTAAGATTAAATAGCAAAGCTGGTCAACTCGCTTCAACAACAAAACAAAAAAAGCTGATTGACCAGCTTCGTGTTTTGCTGGTGAACTGCATGGCCCTGCTGGTCCACCAGTTAGACCAGAACCAAACCATAACTAGAATTAACCAGCTTAGAGCAGGAAGGACATTCACAGTGTCCTATGCGAATTGTTTGCTCAGTAAAATATACAAAAGTCTGCTGCTTTCCCCACCCCACTGGGCATAAGGCCATTCTTTTTCTGCCAGTCAAACAATAAGTATAAGTTTCCATCTTCACTTTTTTTAAGGAAGTCACAGTGAAACCTTATACAGTGAACTAATTTGTTGTAGTGTGTACTTGCTATATTACATTGCATTGTGATGGAATACCTTTGCTTGCATAAACAGATGGAGCCAAACCTGTTCAATTACATTTTTCCTTTTTGACTGGAATTACTGTAAGGATTGTATAAGAGCAGTATTGTATTTCACATGTAGGTAACTTGACCGTCTTTTAAATATGAATAAGCGAATAAAAGTATAGATTGTGCTATATGACCACTATCTACAGTCGTCATTAAAAGTATTCAGATACAAAATGTCATTGGCATCTGCAAAAAAATTATTCTAATCTCTAAACTGACTTTACTAATCTTTTTTTTTTTTTTTTTTAATCAATGGGAGTCCAGCTTCTTTTAATGTTCTGCTTAAAGTGTGCATGGTCGGTCTTTAAAAATTGTACTTAGTTTGACGTTTGTATATACAATGACATTCTTACTTCTTTAAGTGTCCTTTTCCTCAGTAATATGATGATGAAGTCATGATTTCTTCTGCTATCAGTGGAACTTTACTTCCACTGCAGTGTTACATTTAGTTATGTGTGGGCTAAGCCAAATTTATAACAATGAAACTGATGACAAATGCTGGGGGAGGACAGGTGACATTGTGTCAAATAGAAAAACCATGTAGATATAGACTGGCATATCTTAATAAGTCAATTAAATCAGCACACGCATTATTAAATACAAATATTTTATTTAGTCATAGACCTTACAACTTTTGCTATGCAAATAGCAAGTGGTTTACAGTGATTATTTCAAATAAATAAGATCAAATAAATACTGTCAGTTTCAATAATTATTTCTTGTGCACAATGTGTGCTTTATAAATAGTATAAATAACACTGATGTTCCACCATTCTTTAAATGATGATCAAGATGTACTAAGACTTCTGCCTCCTGATGCTCTTGGCCTGTCGTCTCCTGCGGTCTTTATTCTTCTGGTTTCTCATCTGTGTTGCTTCCCTGTAGACACGCTTGAGCTCAAACAATGCTTTGCGCTGGATCATTGGGTCATTTTCCTGCAATTGCAAAGCATTTAATCAGTGATATGTCTATATAATGGCAAATAAGTCTTATTGATTTTGAGTTGACACAAAGTTAAAAAAAGATACATTTATGCTGTAACTTCTGAGTTTATTTTTTTTCTTCTATTTAGCATATACAGTGTCTAGCAAATATATTGTGTATTGTATGTAATAGTTTCAAAAAGCCGGGGCCACAAACCTTGATTTACCACTTTCAGAAGTAAAACACCTTTTGTGTGGTTACCAAAGGCGGCCTTTTAACCAAGGTAAAAAATAAAATGAAATTTCAATTCTAATGAAATATTCCTGCTGCTTTTTAGCTGTGCTAATCTTCTTGGTCATTCCTATGCTCTTGACACTCATGACTTAATACAAATGCAAGTAAAAATCTGCTTTGGTGAGTGAATAAAGTATTACTGACCAGTAAATGGTAAGATTACAAGGAACAATATTTATGGAAAGTAAAGTTTGTGTGTGTGTGTGTGTGTGTGTGTGTGTGTGTGTGTGTGTGTGTGTGTGTGTGTGTGTGTGTGTGTGTGTGTGTGTGTGTGTGTGTGTGTGTGTGTGTGTGTGTGTGTGTGTGTGTGTGTGTGTGTGTGTGTGTGTGTGTGTGTGTGTGTGTGTGTGTGTGTGTGTGTGTGTGTGTGTGTGTGTGTGTGTCTGTATATGTATATATATATATATATGGAAAAGATTATATTACATTACTTTATTATATATATTTTACATGCATATTATTTTTCATTATCATTTATATTTATATTTTAATTGTTTTATGATTAGTTAATATTAGGGACAGTACAATTTCCCAGTTAACTGGCCATTGGCAGGTGTGAAAAAAGTACTTTTACAAATCCATATACAGCTCTAAAGTTTTGATGTTCAGTGCTTCTTGGTGTCAAGTTTAGATTCATAGAAACTTAAAACTGTCATCTCACCTTAATCGCCCATAGGGTTTCTGCATAAGTCTTGAGCTCTGCACTCTTGCCAGGGAAGTAGTTTTCTTGCAGTTTTTTCAAATGCTCTTGAACATGTGCCAATCTGTCTTTTGTAGCTTCATCCAGGCTCTCATTCTGCATTCGAGTGAATATCCTACTGTATGTGTCCATAATGATGCTCATCAATAGATTTTGTTCACTTTCCTGTAACACAAAAACAACACATTTAAGTACAATGTGCAGTCAACACAGGACATGCCATATAGGATGCATCAAAACAATATGCCCTTTGGCTTAGAAAGGCTACACTGGTATCTTAGACAGTTAATACCGCCAAGGTGTGAATCCAAGCTATTCTGCAGTTGAGGTCATTTTGAAAGAGGCCATTTACCTCAAGATTCACCTTTAAGTCTTTCAGGATGCGCAGAAAGACAGGGTGTGCGTTGTGTAGCTCACGGTCATCTTGTATCTGGAAGAAATGAAAAGATCAACTTTGATATCAGTTACTGTTTTTGACTTCAGATGTCATTTTGAACTCTTATCTTGTCTCACTTAATCAGGAAAATGTACATCATTCTTAGCATCTGAAACCCAAACTCAACCTCCAGACCAGACAAGTTACAAGTAAGTGGAAGTTTCAGTCTGTATGGATGGTAGACTATACTTCCTGTTGTGTTTAATACTACCTCCTAACCACCTAATTGCATTAAAAGTTGACTAGTTTATAAAGCCAGCTTTTCCAAAATGGTTTGTGGCCCATCTTTGAGTATCTTGCAGACCATGTTCTTTAAGAACATGTACAGAACACCTTTGTCTGTGCCTATTAGTTCACTTTTTGAACTCTTTTTTTTTTTTTACTTCCTGTTTGTTTTGTGACATACGATGGAAATTCATACCGGTCTACTTACATAGTATGCTTTCAGCTCATCAATGCTCTTGTCCAGGTTCTCCGGTACGCTGGCCTCAGCATATCCCAAAGTCACCAAGCATATTCCACAGAAAAAGGCCATCAGGTGTTGCGCAATCATAGTCCTTGTTAGTTTCAGGTGTTCGCTGAAGTTTGAAATGTAATCCTAGAATTTAAAAGCTTCAGTTGCCTTTACACTATCGCACGACACCAACTTCTCGCGTCCTGTGGATGGTCTGAATGCATCTGTTCGAGTGAATGGAGTATTTATAGTTATGTGTGAGAGCGAGCTAGCGAGCTGTGAACTAGGTGTGAAAAGTGTGGCTTTACAGCCTAAGTTTCCTTTAAATCATAATGCACCATGATACTGCTCAGCACCATTAGCCCACCACGCATCTTCTCGGCTGGAATCCCGTGGATGCCACTGGGCGGGGCTGTTGGTGGTTTTGAGGTCGGGAATCTTTTTGATGATTCAGTAAGGGGTTCGGGCCACCTGGGCCTAAACGTCACTGCAGGTATGACCACTCCAATGATGCTTGTGCATTAACGACTGGCAATTGGAAAGGGAGTAGTGGGTTTTTCTAATGCTAGGGCTTCAAATAATGGCCTTGCACCAAATTTAGCAGCATTTGAAAATCTCTAATTTTCTTTTCTTATTCCCTTTTTGACTTAGAACATGCATTGCCATGCATTAAACATGTCCACACAGCTCTTCTGTGCAATCTGACAGCTAGTCAATTTCACGTTTATGTTCTATTTAGTCAAATAACACTTTTGATATTGTGTAGAAGTGTGATTGACCTCAATGTTGTATCTCTTAAATACAGCTGCTGGTATTTTCTTTTCAAAAAAACAAAAGTGAGTTGAAACATTCACTAGATGTTACACTTGAGATCTTCCACACACAGGACAAAGATACAGAGAAGAGATGATGTGAAGAAGGACTTTTTTTGTTGCACTGTTTCTCATCGGGAGATGCAATCAGCATTTGAGGTTTTTACACTTCATCAGTCAACTTCATCACTCCTTACGTACAGAGAAAGAGAAACAGAAAGAGAATGAGAGGAAGACAGACTCAAAAGTGATGAATTATGTGAGACAACTACAGTTTCTTAGCGGGGTATGCTATTTTCCCACTAGGTGACATTACATCTAGAGAAAGTGTACCAAGAAAGGCCGTCTGAATCTGAAAAAGTGTGTGCTGACTTGGCTTAATTTTAGCTTGCTATTTTTGCCATGATTAAGCTCTTCCAAACAGTTACATTATGGTTAGACCAAAAACGTGATAGAAAATCCAGCATTTACATGTATGTCATAAAAAAAAGGAAAAGTGTGACTTCAATTCCTATCGGCCCTCACTCTGGACCTCAATTTTGGAGGTATGTCTAATTTTCCAGTACAGCATCATTGGTGTGTTTGATTTTCCGCGGCTGTGGTTGTAGAGAGGTTTTGCCCCAGACTCCTCATGAGACGTCACACACACCTAAAAAGGAAACCTAAAAAGGATATTCCTTCTAAGAACTGCTGACTTGTCATTTTCGTATGGTTTCCTTGTTGCTAATCATCAGCTTAAAATGACATATTCTGCCAAAAATATTCAATCATTTTGATGATATATTGGGATTCTGAGTGTACACCAACAGGAGAAGTAATTCTAGTGGTGTTTGGATGGTTTGTAGTTTTCAAAGATAAATTAATGGCCTATCATTCAAAACCTTTGAATTTATTCTAAACCTAAAAACATAGATACATTTGTGTGCATGTGCGTGTGTGCGTATACATGCATGTGTATAAAAATGTTCTATTTGCCAAGAATGTAAGATGCAGCAGGAGATTGAAGGGATCCATCACTAAAGACGTTTTAAACATCTCTTGACAAGTGAGGATGTAACCAAGTATTCAATAATGGGAAATACATTGAAAAGACATTGATGGGTTTATAAAGCAAAATGCATTGCATTACTTTATCACTGTATGGTTTCCCTGGGGATCGACCCACAAACTTAGAGATGTTAGAGTCTAGCTCCAACTAGCTGCAACACACTTGCCTGGAAGTTTCTAGCAAAGCCACTTGTAGGAAAGCCTGGAAGATTAGCAAAGCAAAAAAGTGTAATGCTTGCTAAAGCTAGAGTACACAGGTAAGGAGACCAGATTTTTTTAAATGTATGATCGCTGAATAAACTGCTTTTGGGTGGAAAACTGCTTATTTTTAAATGAATCGACAGCCCATCAGCGAATCTTCAACATTTTTGCGGTAGCACTTTACAATATGAGTACAATAATGCACAGATAGTCACATTACTGTTTTTCTCAATTGCTTTGGCACATTTTTCAGAACAATCATAACATTCTCAAAACTGTAAGCTGACTTGTCATTAGTTTGAACCTCAGAACTGTAATGTAGAACTTGCAAAATGTAGTTACTCAAAGCATTTAATTCATACTTCAAAACCTAGTTATTGTGTTAGTAAATGGACCAATGCCACCAAAATAAATTGCTTTTGTCAAAATGTATAGATGTTTTTTCACCGTTGCTTTCAATTCCATACAATACTGTCAGTTCTGACTAGCTGAATGCTGTTGTGGATCACACTGAGCTTTTTACTGTAAATACAGATTTAGACAGTAGCTAAAAACTGATTGGGAAAAGTCATTGTGGCGAGCAGGGCGGGGTCGAGGGACCGTGAGAGCGTCACGAGAGCCGGTGGCGTGATTGGTAATGAGCGCCACCTGCGAGCCACCGGTCTCTCGTCTCACGGAGGAGCGGAGGCATAAAAGGAGGAGCGACGACAGTGAAAGATGAGAGAGGACCAGGCCTGGAGTTTATGTTTGTTTTGTTTTGTGTGGGCGGTAGTCGTCCGCATATTTATTCCTAATGCTCTTCCATAACAATAATTGTCAGTTTACATGTAACATATTTCTATAAAAAAATAAACAAAAATGAGTAAGTACAAATATGTACAAATAAGTACTGATGCAGCTGTTTCTTATTTAGGGTTGTGATGGTCCTCCACATTCAAAAATGGTGATTGAGTGGTGTCAGCAAATTACGTACACACACACACACACACACATAAATGAATAAATATATATATATATATATATATATATATATATTGTCATAGTCATGCAGCGTCTATCACTTCCGGGTTCTCTTTTGTATCTTCCCAGTCCTGCACGCTCCCGTCTGTGTCTAATCACATCCCAAGTTGCGTCACCTGGCGCCAATCCCATGTTTGTCCATAAATACCCTCCTGTGTTCCCTTGTCTTGGTCGGTGTTCGTCAGAGTTCCTCGGACGTTCTGTGCGTGTGGATGTTTCTCTGTGTTCCCCAGGTTTGCAGTTTTTTAAAGTGTTTTTCGTTTATAAATAAAGCTGAGTTTGCTGCATTTGTGCTTCCTCGAATCCCTCCGCATCACACGCTCACCATTGTATGACATATATCACGATTGAAGAATGTTGTGAATCACTTTGGTTCAATTATCAAATGAGAATATTTTACTTCCCAAATTGTGAATTCAGATCTCTGAACAATCAGAGTGTTTCTTGTTCACATCAGATTTGATTTTCTTATTGATTTGAGCAAATTGCATGTGTTTTGTTTACAATTTGCACAATAACTTAATACACATTGGTTGTTGATCAAGACTTATAGCTGAATCTCATTGAAATGAGCAAAATATCATATGCAAAATTATGCATTCAGTTATCAAAATCTGTCAGATAAAGGAAGTAATACTGCTTTTAATACTGATTTGCATGGTTTAATGACATGATGTACTTTTAAAATGATTATTGTTTTACTGAATGATGGTATGCATGCTGGATCACATGGTTAATCACAAGGGGTAAAAGATGCTTATGCTAATAAATCAATAGTCTTCAAACTTTGGAATGACTGTTGGCAGAGTATAGCTTGATAATTGGATCAGCACTATCAGAAGAGATGACCACAAAGAGTGTGTGTAGGGGACATGCCATATAAGGACATGCTCTTTTGTTTGTGAGGTGCCTCAGAGAGTCACAAATGCATCATTATGTTATGACTTTACTTGTTGAGGCACATGATTACTAACTAATAGTTAGGTAATATGTCGTTATTGGTTATGGCTTTTGACATCCCCACTAAAGGTCTGTTGGGCAGTTGCACATGCAGTGAATGTAATGTCAGAGAATGTGTTTTAAGGATGTGTAAGTTGGGCTGCACAGATATCAATATCAGCACAGACCATTGTGAGTCTATTTGTCCTTCGTTACAGAAGTAGTTGCAGTTTTCTGTCAGGGTTTTGTAGTGTCGTGTAGCATTACGCCACATCCAGTGTGGCATCACTAAGTATAATGGGTTCTATTGTCTTCGTCCGGTCTTGACACAGTGTTACGAAATGGCAGTCCCTGGCTGCATGTTCTCAGTGTTCTGCCTTTGAATCCTAGACCTCAAGCTTAACCTGTCATATTCCTGTGCCATGAACAACAAGGTACTGGATGCGGCAGTTAATTTGACACAGTGCATCCTAGTTATAGAGGGATGGAAACTGTTTAGTCTGGGTGTTGAAACCAAATTTACATATTAGTAAAATTTGCATATGTATATGTAACAAATAAACGCAACATAATGATACCTTTGCAAATCATTATCTAATGTTTAATTAAAGCAGAAAACTGGAAGTTTAATTGAATAATTAATACATTATAACACCTTTAATGAATAAAAAATCATACGTTACTTAATTTAGAATCTTGGTTGCTAACACAGTAATCATTCATAAATAGTTTTGTTCATGTGTCATACATTAACATGCATTATCAGTGCATTATTTCATCATGAATGAATGCATATTAGCGTGTCCGTGTTGTAAAGTGTTGCTATGTTTGCTCTTAAACATTGGTTTTGGATTCAAGAGTTACTTATTTTTATTAAAAGAGTTTACAATTGTGCAACAGGTATGTGTCACAAGATGAAGACAATGAGTTCAAAAAGATTTCAATAAACTAAATGTTTTTTAATGAAAATAAAAAATGATTGTAAAGTAACAGCATGGTTATACTTGAACAACCGACCACTAAAAAGAAAACCTTGTCAACTTCAACGTACATGGAGATAAACAGAAGAGACAAATTATTGGTTGATTAGCTGATTAAAATGATTAGCTGTGATGATTAGTATCCATGGTGACTGAGGAGTGGTGAGAAAACTCAAACAAAGGAACACATGTGACAGAATGAAAATAAACTAAGAGTCCTGTGATGTGAGGGTGCGACAGAATGACTGGAAGGTCGCATTGTGGTGATAAGGGGGCGAGGAAGATGAGGAAAAAGGCGCTGGTGGAGGGATGCACAGAGGGATCTGAGAGGAAGCTCTGGAGGAGGATGGACACTGAGAGAAGGTTACAGGATAGTGACATGACAACGAGACCCTGGTGGTGAAGGATACCCGATGGCACGGACCCAGAGCTTGCTGATGACATCCCAAGGTGGAGTCGATGGAGGCAGAGCCAATGAATCCCAGGGTGCAGACAGAGCGCTGAGGGGCCTGAGTGACGCTGTTGGTTCTGGAGAGCCTCCAGGACCTTGTATGGATGCTACAGTTTAAGTTACAGGAACATTTGTCTGTGGTTCTGGTTCATAGAATCAAATTAATTAGGTGTAATATTCACACCTTAATATGTCAAGTACTTGAGGCTGGAATACACTATATGACTTTTACTTGTTTTAAATATGCTTCAGATGCTTGGGGACTTTGTTAGAGAAAATCTGGGCATCATACACTAATCAAATCATATCACACACCACCAAACTTTTGAATCTTCCAGACCCAATGTAGAAACATACACCTTTGTTGCAATGAGTAGCATGACAAATAGCTCAAAATGTCAAACATGTTTGATATCCTCCTACATGCAGTAAACGATTTTCTCTGAACTGAATTTGCAGATTGGCTCTGAATTTCAGCAACTAGCCTCATCTCATGCCTCGTGTACTAAAGCCATGCAGTGTAATCCTTTTTTCTACATCTAGGTAAGAACATCCAAATTTTTTTTTTTACATCTTTGTATTTTGTGTGCATTTGTGTGTCATATCAAACACACACTTTACATTGTAAAGTTTGTTGTTGAACAAGCCAAGCCATGAATTAATGTAAAATATTTTTTTATTAAGCATTTATCCAGTGAAGCTCATAAAACATTTCAAGCAAATCCAGTTAGAAATCAACATACATCGTTTCTGTACACTGTAAATGATGCAAACACATTTGTGATGAGAATAAGTTAGATTTTAAGTTATGGGTGGTGTAGTAAATACATTATAAATTAAAAAAATAAATAATTATTTCCATATAATTTATAAATAAATAGGCTTATACAGTAATAAAGCAGAAGTTTACTAAATAAAAGACAGGACTCTTCTCATTGCACCTTTTCGTGGTGTTTTTCATGGTGTTTTTCCTCCTGTGCCCGTATAGACACCATGGGAAAGTCATTTAATGCTCCTACTTGGGTTCCATTTCTCACCTGAGCAAAAACAAACATATGTATCAGATATCATATTGAAAGAAATTTAATTTTTTTTTTTTTTTTTTTTTTTTTTTTTTTTTTTTTACAATGGAGACAGGACTTTCTCTTTATGCTTACCTTGACTGAATGAATATCCTGAAGCTTGATCCATACTTTATGTTCTTCACTATACTTGTCACTCAGCTTTTTCACCTCATCTATCAAATATTGCAGATATTTCACGTCATTGTTTTTCGTATCTTTCTGGCCAGCCTTCATCATGTCTTGGAACATGTCTTCATAGATGTTCAGCATTCTTTCAAGCAACATCGACTGACAAGTGCAGGAAGTCTTGGACTAAGAGAAACAAATATCATTAGCACGATATACACATAGTCAAATAATTCAATTTCCTTTTCATGTTTTATCATTTTCTTCTGTAAAAACTTACATTCAGCTGGTCCAGATGAGGAGCAAAAGCAGACTTTGTAACATGTTCTCTGTGTGTCTTCTAAAGAAAGTGGGCATAAAACAGTGACCGTTGTGAGTGAATGTGAATCTTGTGAAGTGTCACAAAGTCCATTGTGCAATAGGTCTCATCTTGCTAATATTAGCTGCAAGACCAAGCCATTGCATACAGAAATGAGTAGTATTTGAAGTGATTCATCTTGCTTACACAGGCTGATTTGCTTTCAAACCTGCCGGAGAAGTTCAAAACAGTAGGCATTACTTACATAACGACCTAGTAGATGGCGGATGGCGGTCTCCAAGTTGGGCTTCTCGGTTGTGGACCGTCGAAATCTGAGTGCATTGGTGGTGTGAAGAGATGCTATTAACAGAAGTCCACACAGCAGCACCATTTTGAGCCAAGAATCCATTCTTTGAGTTTGTGTTTCAGTGATGTGAACCAAGCGACTTTAAAAACAAGGTTGTGACCTGAAGCTAGTCAGTAGGTGAGTGTTGATGATCGGAAAGGGGCCATGGGTTTATATAGAAGCACAACATGAAGCCGGCAGTGGATGTGCTTTGGGTTTTGGGGTTTCTGTGGGCTATTTTTCTATGAAGGTTTCCTATCAAAGATGACATGCTCTCAAGTAAGTGACGTCACACTAACCCCGTACCCCAGGAGCAACTCAAAGAATTCACAAGGTCACAGTGGCTTTCCATGGATGCCATCCACTTTCAGACGGTTAGAAACGGGGTTAGGGGCTTGTAGACGTGCTCCCAATGAGTCAATAGCTAACCGAAAGTTGGTTTGTTATCAGATATAATTTTTCTGTTTTGTGTGAAACTGAAACTTGTTATCAGATGATTTTAGATCCAACAACGATCTAATGGCCATATGTTTTCGTTTTTTTTTCTTCATCAAATGCTTTTAATGCATGCATTTGAATGTATGCACATGTCTGTACCTGAGTCTGCATATGTGGCATATGCATTTTTGACCACAAGTGTTTGTTTACATGTGTGAAAGTAAATATGCTGACAAATGCACATGTAGCTGTGCGTTTTTGGTGCTGGAAATGCAACACATACCGACAAACATTCTATAAATCAATTGCTAAACTATTACTAAAAACTTTTGATGCCATATGCATTACTTTGCATTGGTGGTTCATTCGTGGTGAAAATTTGCTTAAGCAACAACTAACTGCCTGTGGCCGCATAGTTTTTGAGAATTGAATTCCCCTTCAAACTTACTGTGGTGTAGCAACAAACATCAGTTCTCTGAATCTGAACCTCAGAAATCTGAAAACCAAGTTGATGTAAATGAAATGTGCATGGTATATGCACAGGTATGGATTGTGCATACAGTGCAGTACAGTGCAAGTTTCAGGTTCTGTAACTGTAGCTCAAACTGTTGAGCGCTAACAGTTTTAAGGTAATGGGTTTGATTTCCAGAGAATGCATGAACTTATAAAATGTGTACCTTGAATGTAAAGTAGGTTATTTGGATAAAAGTGTCTTTAAAAATCTTTGGTCCAGCAGTTGTATACATGCTTGCTGCCCGTGTGAGTGATATGTGTTTCAGTCTGACTTATAAAGCGATGTTTTCCAATCTATCACTCTTCTAAAATATATCATTGGTCCTTCTCCATTGCAGACCACAAAAAAATATTTAATTTAATTTTATGTATTAATGTACGTACGTTGATGTAAGTTTCACATCTCTAATGGATATTGCTATTTTGAATTTAAATTGGCAGTTTTATACATGATTTTTAGTTCATTCAAGATTTCGTCTTAGCCAGACAGCTGTTAAATTACACATTTTATTCTTGAGGGTTTGTGTTTATTTTAATTTCAGTTTGATTTATATATGTGGGGGTTTTATGTGCATTTTTTATATATGATTACACAAGACATAAACTAATGGAACATTTGTAATTGTATTAGTTCTCTTAAGTCCAGCGGCCTAAATAATTGACGTGCAGGGGACGCCCACCTATTTTGGGGGTTTTTGTGGACTACTTTTCTATGAAGATTTATTTTATTCTAAAAATAATCAGCTTTTTCCCAACCCCAAACCCAATGAGCAGCTATCATAAGGTTTCATATGACTGGCGTTTACTGGATGTTGTCATGGTCATAGGCCACCAAACAAATCTAATAGAAACTTGGTTGCAAGCAGTTTGAGGTGAACTGAGAGTTGCATCACCAGCAAATATTACATTTATCATTTTAGAACATTAAACATTGGAACATTGGGTATGCTTTTTATATCTAATAAGTTATGGTCATCTAGTTGCCTGTTTGTTGTGCATTATAATTTATTGTTGTGCATTGTAATAATACATAAAAGTCAAAGTTATGAGTTAATAAGTCATAATCTAAATCATATAAAATGAATTTCAACTTTTTACCTTATATACCTTTATATCATAAATATAACTTGTCTCATGTTTTCTCATATCCATTCAAAAATGGGTTTCCATAGACTGGGCACTTTGGGTAATATCAGGCATTTTATTGCCTTTTGCCAGTTTTTTTAGCTGAATTCCATCAGACATAACGTGGTATGTCAACATCCATTCTTAGAAATCATCTTAAATCCATCTGAACTTTAAATTCTGATTTACTAAGTTGAAATTATGACTTAAGTCAAAATTATGACACACTTAAGTCGAAATTATGAGATAAAAAGTCAAAATTATAACTTTCTGTCTTTAAAGTACTTTGGTGCAACGCGACACAGGATGAACTGTGAACATATTAAAGAATACTTTATTAGCAAATGCACTCTTGAAACGATTTTGAGCAAGAACAAGCTTTGGCGCAGAAAGAACAAAACGGATCAATGTTTTGATCAATCGTGTCGGATCAATGTACTCGCAAGACTTTTCAAATCTAATAATTTTGACTCAGTAAGTCATAATTTTGAATGCACTAAAGTTTAACTGCAAACCTTTAAAAGTAAAACATCAAACCAAGCAGCATTAATTTTCAAGAAATAGTACAACCAAAAACTTAAGATAAATGGGGAAAAAGTGCAATGTGCTTCCTTACAGTATAGTATGCAAAAAAAACAGTACGCCAAAAGAGCATGTACGAATGAATAACAGTAGGCAAAAAGTCCCCAGATTAAATACTACTTCCTGCGAGGTTCTGAAATAACACTTTACTATCCCATGTGGCCATGGGAGAGCATTAATGGATGGAAGTGGTAACATAGGGATGGACCGTAGTATCTCTGAATTCCATACTACCCATTTTCACTTTTTGAAGTACTTTTTAAGGTAAATTCACTTTTTAAGCAACATTTATGGGACAGTTAAAGTCAGATTTAGATACAACATATTTCAAATATGTCATTTCCTTGTAAGTTTAGCAAGCATTTTTTAAATTTCAAAGGTTCCACCCCATTCAAGTAGATATAACTTAGTTTTGGAGACCCGAAATAGCAGCCCGGAGTTACAACTATGGCTGCAAAGTTAACTGATAGTTCTAGAAAGGGAACTTTTATTTTAAAAAGCTTTTTGATCCTGCTCGTTAATACTGACTGAGAAGTATACGCTTTAAAAACTTAAGTGTTGGATGAACTCAATGAAACTCAGTTAAATTAATTTAGTCAAGGACTCTCCAGTCCCCACCCCTTTTTGGAAAAGAGTGATTCAGCTGTATTGTAGACTGAGTCAGAGTCAATGACCTAACAGCTTCCTCCACAGCCTCTCCATCTGCGTAGCAGCTTAACTGTGAGTTTCCAGTGAGCATGCTGTGGTCAGGTTAGCACTGCTGCTTCTGAGTACTGGAGTCACCATACATCCGACTTCTCACTCATTCCTTTTTCCTTTTTTGTTAGGAGGATTTGAGGTGGTAATTTGCAATTTACATTTACGTAAGCATTTATGGTGAAATGAATTTTATAGTAAATTTGCTGCTAAACCAGAGTTTTCCCATTCAAAAAAGGCAGTTTTAATCAAATTAAGTAATGTGTGACAATGGTTTGATGTGTGTGATTCATATAATCATTTTTGATTTGCTTTATTTCTTAATACTTATTTTACACCCGTTTTCTTTGTTAAATCATTACAAAGCTTACAGACTAATTTATGGATTTAGAAATGTAGAAATTGTATTAAAACTTAAAGGGATGATTCACCCAAAAATGAAATCATCATTTATTCACCCTAGTGTTATTTTAATGCTGTATGGTCGACAAAAGGAGAATTTGTAAAATTGTAAAAACAATGTCCCACTCATGCTTGTACATGTAATGGTAGTGAAAAGCAGCCAACATCAAAAATGTATCACAGATTGATCCCATGCAACACCTGTCACAGCATCGGCTAACCGGGACTCTTATTTTGCCTTGTATATGTCACGTGTTCCTTTGTTCTAATCTAGCTCCTTCCATCACTTATCTGTTTTCATGGACGTTTATCCTCACACCTGTTCTTTATATGTTCATTATCACTCATATATTTAGTTCTCTGTTCAGTTGTTGGTTGTTGTTGGTGTTTACCATATGCTAATGTTTGTGCTAACTACGCTGTTGAGGAAACACTACTGTTACGTTTACCCTGGCCTTCATTAAAGTTGTGTTGGATCCCCTTCTTCATCCTCTGACCCCCTTCCTCCTGTGACAACAACTATATAAAATTTTTATTTGCTTTTTACCAAACCCTATTGTATACCCCCAGAACATGTGTTGCATGGGATCCTTCTGTGATACTGACTTTGGCCATTAGTTTTCTGTGTGCGATGCGAACGTGCATTCGTGAGACTATTAGTGTCGCAACATTGACATGAAATGCAACACTTAGAAATCCCCAAAAAAGCATCTGTGTTCTTCACTGAGATAAATATTTGATGACCTGCAGGATGGCAGTTGACAGTGTTAACACGATGACTTCTTGGTACACGAACACCTCAGAGAAGAAGGGACACGGATTGTATGCCATATCGTGTTTTTTTGTTAATCTTTGATTTCTTGCAATCTTTTGATTTCTTTTTGGTGAGATAGAGTGAACTGCTGTGCTAATGGTCTCATGAACGCACATGTCACGTTGCTGTGCACAGAAGGCCAAAAACCAAGGGCAGGAAATTTTCTTAAATAATTGATTACCTTTGGGGGGTTTTTTTTTTTATCAAACTCTATCTCCCACAAAACCCAACAAGGTATAGCTGCAGATCGGAGATCTCCAGAATGAAGTATGAACAACAAAAGTCGGCAGAACCTTCAAAAGGCAGCGGGATCTCCACACACAAAGGCTTGTGCCAGTAGCTCTGGCTTCAGGCAATTGTCATAAATAGTTCTAGGCTCGAGATGTGCAGTATTAACGTGAGCAGTGATGCTGGGTGCAACTAAAAAGGTCTCCAGTGTTTGTTGAGGTCCAAATCGGGGATCTCATTTCATAGGATCGTATTAACTGCTAATCTCCTGAACTGCCATTTTTTTAGCACGCTCTTCAGCACAAATCCTGACATGTAGACAATTTCATTGGTTTATGTTAGGGTGTAGGGTAGTTTAGCATTTGCATTTAGCATTTAGTTAGCATTTAGTTGTAGCATTGTATAGGAAAACAGCACTGTGACAGACATAACAAATTAAATCATAATTGCACTGAACTGGTTTGGGGAGAAAATATCACAAGTGCAAGTCATGTGTCTGTCTGACAACAGCAGGAAGTCACACCCTATTTTGGAGCTCCCACCTCGATTTAAAGATCTCCGGGCTTGGGATATATGGCGCGCGTTGCATAGGATCATTCTGCGATACTTTCACATCTTTTTTAAAAGATTGATGCTGGACTCAATTCAATCGTGAGCTGGACATTTAAAAAAAAATCACATTTGAATTACAATTTAAATGTGATTCATTGGTTTACGGCGTTAGAACAACTCCAGAGTGAGTCAATTATGATTTAATTTTAATTTTTAAGGAATAGTTCACCCCAAAATAAAAGTCCTAATTTACTCATCATCATGTCATTTTAAACTTGTATGTAGCTTGGACATTCTAGTAACTAAACAGTCTCATTTTAGTTAACTATGTGTTAATTTTGTTTCTACCAGGCAAATATGTCTAACTATAAAAGATCTTGACTGGTTACTGTGAGTATAAACTTCATTGGGCTACATCTTGAAACTCCAAGCTTGCAGTTTTGATAACCAGCATTTGCAATTATTGTTGCTTGTGCATCTAAGAAGAAACAGAGAAAGTCATTTGTGTGTGTGTGTGTGTGAGAAAGAGAGAGAGAGAGAGAGAGAGAGAGAGAGAGAGAGAGCGAGACAGAGAGAGAGAATGTGTGTGTGTGTGTGTGTGAATGTGAATGTGCATGCATATGCTTGTGCATCCCTCACCCTTTTGTTGCACCAGAATTGAGCATTGGTTGGGTTGTATGGTGACGATGTGAAAGAGACGTTTGTGGTCGTTTCATGGTGCTATGACTTCCAGGAACTGCAGTGACAGTGGTGGTAGAGTTCGCCTTAGGATCGGTTCAATTTGTTTCAAAACTAAAAATGGTACTAAAATATTTAATATGGTTTAAAAAAAGGATTTTAATAATGATTGCAGACAAAATAAATTTGGTTATTGTGCAATAGTCTATTTTGAGTAAGGATATATTATTAACTTTTGATTATTATAAAAATGCTTTTATTAACGAGTTAAAATGTTATTGCTGAATACTTTGCATGCACATAGCCTACTGTGCTCACTAAAGTTGGCAAATATTCTACTTCAGCAGAGGGCACAATACCTAAACATCAGCCACTAGAGGGAGACAATAGAGCAGTTCAAAGTCAATGGGGGAATAATGCAGTATGATTCTGTCTTGTGCACCAAGTGTGCAGTTCTTATGTACAGTGCTTATTAATAATGCTTATGTTATTAATATTAAACAGTGACAACTGAACACCACCCGTCTGACAACTATATAATTTATAGTCTACACCGGAACGCCACTGAAAAGCTTTGGTCATGGAAAAGAGACAAGCACAATCAGAACCTCTGATTCAAACTTTATTTAATTTCAAGGTTCACAAACAATATTATATCATAGACAGCAATGCACATTATTGAATCAAAATATGGCTAACTTTGTTCATTTATGTTAATTCTCAAACGGTTCTTTCTCTTTTGGGAGAAAAATGTGAGTTGGCAGTTGAGAGAGCGACAAGGCCGACACCATCTGTCGGATCATAACTTAATAAAATAAATATGAGATAATTTTAAGATATGTCACCGATAACATTTCAAACTGCTCATGTAATACTTTATAAATAATGAACAAAAATACAAACAAATAATAAAACACAAAAATAAGTTATGGATTTGAAAATGAACAAACAATTGTTCAAAAAATAAATATGCCTTCAATTATTCTAGACTGTACCATTCTGCATCCTTTAAACTACAATGCATTTCATATTAAGCCTACAGATTTTTGTTCATAATGACAAGTTACTGAAATGTTGACGCAAAATATCTGTAACCAGTGAATGTAAACATTTGATCTTTTCGCTACGTAAAAAAAAGCTTATGGCTTCCCTGAGATGTATTTGATTCAACTAGAATTTGTCTTGTTCAGTGAAACAGTGAACAGCGAACCATTCACAGGATGTGACTTGATGGCTGGTGTAGGAGTCAAACAATTCTCTTTTCCAAGTATTCTGTTGATAATTGGAAGAGAGAGTGTGTGTGTGTTAATTGAGCCTGGTTCCTCCGCTGCAGAATGTGTGTCTGGATAGAGACAGTGTGTGTGTACAAATGCGTTTGACTCCTATTGCATCCTGAGTTCCTCTGTGTTTCTAATGAATCTTCTTGAATCTTCCCTTTCCATCCATGGATATACTGATCCAGACCAAAACATTGCGAAACTCTCTCATCGCTTTCATTAGAAGTCCTGGCTCAGACTGTATACAAAAAACAGAGGGAGGAATTTATAAAATAAAATTCAATGGACATCTCATGGACAAAAAGATAAGCTTTGGGGTCAATGATGAGTAAAAGTGAAAATGTTTTCAAGAAATCTACTTTAAAACACAATGTCCTTTAATCTTGAATACATGTGACTTTACACAGCCTAGCAATTTCCACAAAAACAACTATATAAAAGTATATTAATTATATATAAAGTACATAATATCAATTTCCCGAATACTATATATTTTGTTAGTCCTACATAACATTTAACAACCTTACTAAAACATTCTGCTGTCAAATCAATTAATCACAGCTAACATAAAAGTATATATATATAGCTGTGTGCATGATTTATGTTAGATGTGATTAATGCGATTAGCAGCGCTAGAAATTAAGTTTATAAAAAAACGTATAAATGATGTATCTTGAGGGTCCGCAGGGGTCCTCTCTATATCATATCCTGTTTTATGTTTATTCTGCATGTTTCTGCATGTTGGTCACACTTCTTGATTTTGATTTTGCAGACCAATTTTTCATATTTTGGCCTAAGCCACTGAATAACTTAAGAACTTTTGAAAAAACATTGCACACTTTAACTTCAAACAGATAGAAATAAATGAATGTTTCTTACCATCTTAAAAGTGTCCTCGATTGTTTTGAGATGCTCTCTTGCACAGCGTGACTGTTTGCCTATGCTCTCCTGAGTCAAGGAAAAATAAATCAGTAAATGTGCATGAAAATGTAACATAAATATCTGGTTTAACAATTATATTGAATTTACCAAGTGGATAGTAGATGTTACTTACACAGCGCTCGATTATGCTACTGAGCCTTCCGAAACTTTCCATAAACAATACTGTCGCCGGATCAGTGCTATTCATCTTTTGGAACACATGTTCATCATAAATTTCCAGGATGCGTTTTAAGTCAGCGACGTTCAGTTTCTGTCAGGAGATATGCAGATCAGTTTATTTCATTTTGTCTAACCAATTTGTTATTATGAATGACAAAAGGCTAGTTGTCACAAAGAGTTAAAAGTGAGGTTGATGAAAGCTGTTGGATTTTTTATGGAATTTATTAACTGTTAATTTATCAATATATTGATTGATGTTTGTATTTGAATAGCACGTAAGTCACAATTAATGAAAGGAAAAAAATGGATAAGGATCCTTATCCATTTTTTGTCTTTCATTAAATGCATTTCATGATTGTTTAAGCATTTAAACTTTACTTTTAACATCAGGTTCTTGTTGTGACTTAATCCATATAGTGTGAAAAATGTCCCTCAAGTTTATGAATATATATAAATATACTCTGTATAGGTTCAGTTGTATAGGTAAATAATGCACCATTATTTTCTTACCTTGTAACAACTTCTTTTCCCTAAGTTTCCTAATATTCGATGGAAGGGTTTGTTGTCCTTCTGCAACAACAAAGACAATGTCAAAAAACAATGTCATCCCCTTAAATGTGCATATTGTTACTGAAGTCCATGTATGAATTAGGATACTTACATTTAGAGATTCCTGGATGAATGCTGAAGTACTGATCATCTGTTTGATTATAAGCCGTGAGAACGGCTGGTTCAAGCACTCTTCCTGCTCATGGCCTTGAGAGAAGCACAGGAGAGCACAGAGAGCAAGCAAAGTTAAGATCCACATCCTAGTTCGGTTTCAGAAAGGGCTGAAGTTTATCATACAGTCTGTGCAGTGGCTCAGTGTGCTTTAGACAACCAGTGACATTCATAGCTTTTATAGCTCCATCCTTTGTCAAAAAAATTCCCATGCTCATCATAAGTCAGTTTTTTTTTTTTTTTACCTCAAACGCTGTGGATTTACATGCTGCATAGCTCTAATTTTTCCTTGTGACTTCAGTCACCTGTCATCTTATGTGGTTTTGTATTGTAGTGACGAAAGCCATATTGATTACTGGACGATGAAATCTAGGTTGCGAAAGCGTCAAACGTGTTGCGATGCATTCAAACCTGCAGTGTATTTCCTTTGATGTGAATAGTGTGAACTGTGTCTTGAAACTGGGTAGCTGTTGGAAAAACACTGTGAGAATTTCTGAACAATATAGAACATAAAATGTAATATATATAAAATATATAAAATATATATATATATATATATATATATATATAAGTGAACTGAGTCACTGAGTCATATATATTATTCTACAAAACTGACATCATCATTTTATGTTCTATATTGTTCAAAGGAAATACACTGTAGGTTTGAATGCATTGCACCGCATTTGACGCTACCGCAACCTACATATGTGTGTGTATATGTTCAGGAATCTGTTATATATTATATAGTTATACCATACATTTAACTTATATCTGTGATTTAGGCTACAAAAAAATAAAAATAATAATATTTGGCTAAAATATGTCAAATATATATGTATAATGATGTCAGATATGCATTTGTCCCAAATTAAAGGTTAAATAAATAAAAGTATTTTCTCAGGTCCCCTAGCAAATTTAGGGAAGAGTTAGTAACAACTGTTTTTATTGTCAACATTTACCGAAACACGTTTCACCATGACAAACTATAACCCCCTCTTCCAGAGGACTTAACCACATTCTCAAACCAGGTCAGTACCTACAAGACTCAGCAAGGAACTTAACCTGACCCAGAAAGAGTTCTCAAGAGCTGCCGCATACCAATCAAACCATCCACCATCAATGAACAATTGAGTCAGAGGGGGAAAGAGTTAGTTAAACAATTAAAATGTGCTTTTATTGGCCCACTAGCGCGACTCAGTTCACTTGTTCAGAACAGTTGAATTGAATCACGATTCAGCATGAATGGAAGGGCAAAAAGGCTTCCCAATATCAGTGGTGGCAATACTACTCTACCTCAACCACAAGATCTGATAACATCAGAGGTGAAAGTTAAAAAATACCCTGGCTCCTTGAACTTGTATGAGCTATTTTTGGAAACTTTCGCCTTTGTTAGTCTGCATATTATACATACCAAACAAAAGACACATGAGCCTGTAAATTCCCATGCCTTTCATGATCCTGTGCAAATTTTTCACGTTAAAGTTTTGAAAAGTGTCCGATAGTTGGGCAGTTCCTGGGAATTTCACATTGTCTCATACCTGCAGAATGGAGGGTAGTACATACATATGCAAACATGTATATTTTTTTGCGAGGGGTGATGCAATTATGACATAGACATTGTGGATGTGCAAAGAAAGGAATCAGAGAAGTCATTCAAACGACTTTTAAAATGTGTGATTGTACACCCAGCTAACAAGGAACCTTCTGAGAAACATTCTGGCAAAGTTCTCTCAAATATATGAACAAACCGTTCCGTAACATTAACAGAACATTGTTCAAACTTAACCGGTATTTACAAATGTTCTCTAAACATTATTTATACTTTGTTTGTGAGCTTTTTTTCTGAATTGTTTTACTTGGTTGTTCGTCTGTTGTATTTAAACATTACAATTTATAATTTGTTTCAGAATGTGCAGAGAACATTTAAAAGTAACATTCCAATCTCTATTCCAAAACATAACAATGTTTGCAAAATTATAAAAAGGAACATTCTATTAATATTTTCTGTAATGTATAGTAATAACCAATGATTTTTTATAACATTTTAAAGAAACTGAATGTTTTGAATGTTCAGAGATCTTTTAGAAATAATATTTTCATGACATAATGTGTGTCACATATTTGTCATGTCTCTGTTTACATCCTGGTTCCACCCATTCTCTCCCAGTGTCATTTCATTCACCTGTCTCGTAATCAATCACATAGTCAGTCTTGTCAGCTGCACGTCTTTATACGTTTTTCTTCCTGTGTCTTTCCCAGTGGCCTGTGCTCATCCTGTCGGACTGCTTTTCCTGTTTTGCACATGATGTGCTCTTTTGTATTGTATTTAAAGTGTATTATTTACACTTATTATTATTTCCAATACAGTACTTGGAAAATTATCCTTTATCTTAAATAAAAACACGTAATTTATTAATATATTAGCACACATTATCAAACAAACATGTTTAACAAACCCCAAAAAATATAGCCTAGGCCAGTGGTTCTCAAACATTTTAGAGCGGCACACCCCGAGACATTTAACATCCTTCTGCATACCCCTCTCTTCCACTTAGACTGCAGTCACACCTTTTCCATTAAGGGACAATATTTGTCCCCTTAATTTAATTATTGCTTTCCTTTATAAAGGTAAAGATTTATTTAACCCTATTAAATGCATGTCATGTTTTATGTTCAATTCTTAACATTCTATGACTTTAATTGTAATAGTCTAATAAATAAAGCAATAAATTAAACTAAATCAATCATTTAAATAAAAAATGTATCAATAAAATCTTGATTTACAATATTTACACTGCTCAAAGGTGGCATGAATGAATTACAATGAAGTGTGTCATTTTATGACATTCTGTTTGAACGTGTTTTAAAGAAGAAGCACATTTCCTTATAGCCTCACCAATGAAGTTGGTTAACCCAATAATAACCCCTTTTTTTTTTTAAAGACATAAACAGAGCTTTTCAGGTAGGTCTGCCGTAACATGACCATCAAGGGGTGATAGGTGTAGACCTCGATAATCCAAAAGTGTGTTTTTATTTATACAGAAATCAAGATTTGGGGTGCTACCTACAAGTATTACAATACAATTAAAGCAAGAGAAAAAAGGAAAAAATACACAGTGGAGTTCACTTATCTCGACCTCGGTTAACTCTATTATGTCGACTTTTTTGAAGTGGAACAGCCAAACTCTCTAATTTTCTTAGAAATTTCTCATCGGTTATGTCGATTATTTTATGTAGCCGAACCCCTAATATCTCGAGCACAAAAGAGGGACAAATTCGCCACTTAACATAGGTTATCTCGATTTCGTGACTAAAGATCGCACCTAGTTCACTGCGCATGTGCCAAGTTCAAGTTGCATGTGCATGCATGACCATTTTTGGTCTTTCCAGTCCTTCCGGCTGCTTTACATTTGCCCAGTCAGATTGTGATTTTACAGCGGTAGGTCGATTTAGTTTGTGTGGTCATGTCATGTATGGGCTATATGTTGTGTAATTGATGATTTCATGTTATATAATTGTGACCTCTAGCACTTTTGTGATATACACAATGTTTCGTTTATTTTTATTTTTTAAGGGACGAATGCTGGTGTTCAAAAGTGATTATGAAATGACACAACGCAGATTACACACCTACAGAGGTGCAGGAGTTCCCAGATTACATTGACATCGACAAATACGTCATTATTGATAGAAGCTTAGAAGCATTTGTTTTCAAGCAGACCATTAAAAGCAAAACGCAACAAAGCATTTTAGACTTTAAAGAAACCATAGTAACCGCTTGTGCAATACTTTTCAGAACTGCGTCAGAGCGAAATTACTGTTATGAGCGAACGTGTTGTTGTCCCAGTCATGTCAAGCTCCTCCTGTGTGTCCCTCCTATGTTGCCGTAGTTTGTCATGTACCAGACTCCCTTGTTTGTTGCCAGGTGTTCTGTGTTTACCCCAGCTATTTATACCATCATGTGCTCCATTGTCCTTGTCGATTGTGAACATTTCATGTGTCCGTGTGTGGATGTTCCTGTTTCCGAGTTTCTGCACAATAGTGCCACTTTTGTTTCAATTAAAGTGTTTCAGTTGATCTCCAAGTCTGCTCCTTCCGTGTCTCCGCATTGCACGCCAGCACATCGGTTTTACAGTTGTTGTGTTTTGTGAGTGTTTATGCTGTGAGCGAAATTGTGTTTGCAATGTTGGAGAATATGATTAAAGGTTTGTTTCGAGAATCGAAGGTGTTTTTTATTGTATACTGGTAAATCTCTGCTGTCAGTTGGTGCACATATGCCTTTTGTTGTCAGCAAAAATATACAGTGTATGTATATTTTTATAGCATGCCTTCATCGCTTCATCAAACAAATTGCCATATTGGCTTTTGGTTATCTCGATCCTCGATTATCTCAATTCTTTTTTGCAGCTAGGCCGTTGAGATAACCGTATTCCAATGTATATACACAAACACACTTGTTCTGATTTACAAAGAACATAATGAAATTTACTTAAGAAGCACACACAACAGTTCCACATAACTCAATGAACCCCTTTGCTCCTAAAGACTGAGAAGGTCTAGCTTAAATATCCTAATTTCCTGCCAGAATTGGAATTGGACTAAACAAGGTTGCAAAAAAAAAAAAAAAAAACCCGAAAGATTTTCTTGAGCTCAAAGAAACTAGACATCTACAGCAAAAGAAAATAAACGGATATAAAATATGCAACTAATAAACAGATCATATGAAATATTCTTTTACACAATATCTTTGTAAAAGAGACTTTACATATAAACATACAAAAAGACCCCACAACTGGCTTCTTCCAGTCTTTTAAATATGTGACCCTGGTAGCGCCCACTCCTTTAGGAAATCTGCAATCCAACCCGGAAGTAAAAGCAAACTTTAGCTACGGTAGACGGCAGAGGCAAGCATTTTTGTGTGTCGCCTTTTCAAGTAAATGGTATAGTAAGACTATAAAACTAACAGTGGGATTGCTAAATTAAAAGTGTGGTGAAAGTCGCTTATACTGTATGTGCACCTATCACCAAACATACACAACAGCATATTAATTTCCATTAATGTAATATTACAACAGCAGCACAACGAATGAAACATACAATTAAATTTCTTGAAACATAAACTGTTCTATTGTTGGAGTGTCACCATATCTGTAAAAACTGTACATTGCGTTCATTCGCTCCTGTTACCAGGACCAGGTGACGGTATAACTACTGCATCTCACCGTCACAAGGTCTAAGAGTGGTTCCCTTTTGAGAGTGGGAACGAAACACTGCATTTGAAATGCATTTGCAAATTCCTCCCCTTCACGTAATTTTTGAAACCTTATAGGATAATGCCAGTTGACGCGCAATGCGGCTCTGGCTGACAGACAGTATAAATAGCATAACCTTTCCTGTTTATTGTGTCAATTATGTCAGAATATTTCCTTCACACTTCTCTAAACGGAATATGGAAAAGTCAAACCTTTATAGGATTGCGGGTCTCATGGACCTGCTGGACAACCACACATACTGCGTCGCCTGTCTGGGCCTAGCCCACGGCGAGGATGCCCTGCTAGAGTCCTCTTGCGTGCACTGTGCTGACCTGTTGGTACACGCACTGGCATCCAGGAGGGACATAGCGCATGATATTGCAGGGGCTTGGCCCGCTACTGCCAGCGAGCCGCCGACGGGCCCCTCCCCCACTCCCGGGGTGGCGGTGACAATGCAGCTTGGTGTCGTCATCCTCTGTTGTCTCCCCAATCTCCAGTTCATTTCGCGGACGAGGTCTTCCGACCTCCTGTGGTGAGGTCATGGGCTGTGCCCCAGTTGGCACGGGTCCACTCGTCACCTCGGGCCATATTTTTCCATGTGGACGGGGCGGAAGCCCGGGGTTATGTGCGGGAGCCCCCTGTCGAGGAAACCATGCCAGTGCACCTATGCCCTTACTCTTTCACGCTTGGTGGAAGTATCGGTTTGCAATCCAAGCCATGCAGGTTCACAGCACACCAGGCGGAGAAGGCCTACACCTCGGCTGGCAATGCCGCATCTGCACGCACTCCATGGCAGTGCTTCAGGTTTTCAGGCCAGCAACAGCCTGGACGCAGATTATGTGAGACACCAAACGGTCCGCTCAAGCCATCGGCCGTTCTATGGGCTTCATAGTGATCCTTCAGTGGCACCTGTGGCTGACTCCGGCCGACCTAAAGGACTCTGAAAAGTGCTCATCAACGCCCCTATCTCTACCACCGGCCTCTTTGATGAAGCCGTGGAGTCAGTCGTTGAGCGTTTCTCTGAGGTTCAAAAGCGCACAAAGACGATGACATGATGCCTAGGCGCGCATTCCAACTTCCCTCAAGAGCGCGGTCTGCATCAGCCACCCACCTCCCCCACAGACCGGTGGGACAGCAGTCTGCAGTTGCGGCTCTGGCAATTCCTTGTCTTAAGCCGGACGTTCTTCACAAACAATGGCTGGGACCTGGGAAGAGGCGTCACGGACCCAGGGGGCCCCCATTGCGATGGCACACCATCTCCCACAACCAAGCCTTCTTCTTGACGGTCCTGTCAAGAGGAAGAGAGAGTTTGTGGGTGGGCTGCCCCCCAAGCACCGTGTTGTACATTGTGTCCCCTCTGTTCACACAGGCGACGACTGCAATGCATGTGTGTTAAAACCTGTTTGTGTGAAGTCAGTAATAAAAGCAAATACTTGTTCACAAAGAATTTTTTCTCCCTTATTCTGTCAGTACAGTGTCACTTGCCCTACCTCATAGCAGCGCGGAGCTGCAGTATGCACTTGTACCCTCACTAGTAGCCGACATTCCACCGCTGCTATCGAAGCCTGCACTGGTCGAGCTGCATGCATCCTACCCTCTGCTTCGACATTTTCTGGAAGAATGGAGGGCCATTCCAACATTAGAGCTCACTCGAAGAGGGTGATTGCTTCGTCGCGGGCCTGGTCCAGAGGTATTTCAATGCAGGATATCTGTTTTGCTGCTGGCTGGTCTTCTCAGAACACCTTCGCCAGTTTTTATAAACTAGTTGTTCCATCTTTGGCATCTCAAGTGCTTTCTTTGAGTAATTGAATCAATTATTTCTGGGATATTGCTATTTTTCTCTAGATACAGTTGGTACCCCTTCGCTGTTGACGCTGTGGTTCTTGGTTCTTTCACTATGCTCTTACATTTGTTGTGCTTAAATGCTCTCTGAATAGTTGTGTCTGCCCTGTATTAGTGCAGCTCGCTACTTGTCAGGCTTTCTGATATGCAAATATTGGTAGGCTTCAGCTACTGTTCTCATTGATTTAGCTGCACCTATCAGTAGTGACCACACCTGGCAGCGTTGCCATTGCTGTGATTGGTGTATGGTTTTCCTGTGTTTCAGGCTGATCTGCGTCTCTCTACGGCGGGATTGAGCACTGTTCCCAAATGCATGTCAGATGCAGTGTCTCGTTCCCGCTCTAGACAGGAACGAGACACTGCATTAGCCGCCGTGTTCACCTCTTGACCAGCTGTGCAGTGTTCAGTCATGATTCTGACGCAATTGGGGATTGGGGATAACCGGAGACATTTTCAGGAACATAAATAATCACATATAAAACAAACACTATAGTTGTCACGAAGTGAGGAACAGGACGTGTGCGATGCTGATACGAACGGAGGCAGAACTGGAGCAGACAAGGATTCATTCATAAATCACAGACAGGACACACGGCAGGAAACATCCATGCATGAAACCAAATTACTAACTTTAACAACCGACAAACACAAGGGAAATGCAAGAGTGTTTTATACACAAGGGAATGACACACACCTGGGTAGACTAACGATTAAGTGATCACACGACAGGGGTAGGGAGTGAAACAATGACCTTACAGACAGAAAGTGCACAGATGACACAAATGACAGGAAGTGTTCCCAATACCTCACCAACAGGAAGTGTAACAATAACAAGACTGACAGGAAGTGACAAAGAAGACCCAGACAGACAGGAACAAGTGTTACATAACGGACAATCCACAATCCACCCTGAACAATCATAAAGACAGTTGTGGCGTAACAATGTAACTATTTTTTCCAGCAGAAGGAAGGCTTTTAGTGATTGTACTTCATGAAAGTCGCATTGATACATTATTTTTTGGCTTTAATATTTGTATTGTGCACACATCCTACCATATGCATGCTGCTTGTGGGGATGCAAAAAGTTTTGATCGCTATATGGAGTCATTTGATTATATGTCATGTATTTGAACTTACAAAATACAAAATACAGTGGTCTGACGAATGTACAATCGTACCTATCAGATTGTGCCACCAGCCAAACATTTATGTGGTGAGGCATGGCGTGGTTTCAGGCTTTATTAATGTCCATCCACACCCCAAACCTTAAACCTACCCTTAAAACAGTGCAAATATTGTGCATAGCATTATAGCATTATAGCATTATTCATCAAGACAACGGAATTACCATTATCCTGTTTTTACACTAGAGGCAGCATTTTGCCTGTTAGAAATACACGTTTTCTTTCCTTTCAACTGCATCAAAACAGGAACTGTAACAGTACTATTTGTTTATATTTAGCGAGCAACATTTCTATTAGCAAATCTTTCTACCTTTCTCTTTGAGAGAGTCCATCTTTGAGGTGTGACCACACACAGCAGCTTAAACAGCCACACTTCACCTGAATTCACCCTAGATACTACATTTCGGTTTGGTTTTCACCAAACCCCATCCTATACCCCCAAAACACTCAGATGCGACATGTGTTGCAAGGGACCGTTCAATGGTCTTTTTGCATCTTTTTTTAAACGCTTGATACTGGTATTTACTGCTATTATATGGATGAGGATGAAAATGACGTTTTGTTTCTAATTCTCATTGTATGGTCCAAAAAAAATGAAAGAAGGGCTTAAAACAATACCAGGGTGAATAAATGTGTCAACAGCCACCCATATAAATTTAATTATTGAAATCATTTGTTGAAAATTATTTTAATTAGTTAAAAATCAAATAGTAAGCATTATCCACTCTCGGTCACTAGGTGGTATTTCACCAAACACTTAACACATCTATGGGAACGAATGATTGGGTTGTTCTGGCTAATGCTTTATAGTATCATATTAAGACAAAATTTGGACATTTTTACTGTGAAATAAGCAAAAACAAGTTTAAGAGAAATAAAATATTTTATTTTAAAAACCCAAACATCACTTATACTGTATATGTTGGAAAATAAATTTAAAATACAAAATACAATTTAGATAATACAATTTGTGTGTTAAAAATGCTTTTACAATGCATTTACTTTGTAGTGGTCTGTCTTAGGATGTTTATCCCAAGTCAGTCACAACAGCAGCCACAACTGTGACCTTACAACACATAGCATGAAAACACAGTCCACATGCCATTTGTAAAATTTCATATAACATACAATAAATAACAAAAATAAATAAGTCTTAATAAATAATCTTTTGAATATTGAAAAAAAAGAGACACTACTGCTGAGGAGAGTTTCAGAGTCACATTTTTGCAGGGCAGGATTCAAAAAGGTAGTGGAAGAGAATAATCATCTCTCCGATTGCTTTGTTACGAGCTAGTGTCAGACTCTGGAGAATTAAAAAAATGGATATTAAAGGAATGCAGAAGAACACAATCATCACCGATTTAACACTGTTGTTTTAACAAAATTAACTTACTTTACGTCCAAAGGTACGATAACTCGCCTTGAATTCCATGACTTTTGCATGTTCTGCACTGGCGCTCTGTAAAAAAAAACGAGTGTTTAAGTACAAAGCACATATATTTTGGTCAGCTGGTTCAAATTATCAAACCATTTTCAAACACTTACACACTTTGGTTTCAAATCATTTACGACCCTGTGCAGATCGGAGCTCACAAAATGAATTTGTGGGTATTTCTCAATGTGCTCCTCTGCATGCAAGATGTGCTTTAGATAGTAATCCAGAATCATGGTGTTGATGCAACAAGCGTCCTCTTCCTGGAACAAAGATAAACATAGTGTATTAGATTAACGCCATGCAGTTTAGTAAAATATACAACTAAAATCCAATCAAAATGACTATTTATTTGATTAGTTAGTACTTATTAAATTGCTACAAGTATCTGTTCCATTGCCATTTTGTTTCTTTTCTCCTTTTCTCTTACAATTACTATTCATCTCAACAATGCTAGTGAATACTGACCTTTAGCAAAAGAAAAAGTATTAGTATGTAATGCTTAAGTAGTAATGACTACAGATACTAGATACTACAGTTACACTTTATTTCAATAGTCCAATTAGACAACATAACTATAAGATTTCACAGTTATTATTAGCCTATATACTACTACAGAAATAACTTTAACATACATTTAGCATAACCTCGGAGAACACTGGAAGCAGTCGTGTTTCGTGGTCTTTGTCTTCCTTTTGTGCCTGCAAGGGTTAAAATACAAAATGTTATACATTTGTATTATAAAATAAATAAATGATTGATACATTGTACATATCCCTATATGAATTAAAGGTAAAATATGATCGATCTTATATATGTATATAGAATAAAGATATCAGCTGAAGCATTAAGACGTACATATACAGCCATCATACAGAGGTCGTTCCAGGTAACGGAACTGTCCAATGGTGCGGGGCGCTTGCGCTCGAGACGCATCGCCTGGCCGCAAAGAAAGCACCAGCACATCACAGCAAGAAGAGTTAGGGACTTCATATTGCAGGCAGATTCAGAAAATGTCCTCTTATGTTGACTGATGTACCCCGCAGATGAGATTTGGAGTGCATGTTGTGACTAGAGCTTTTATATTCTCCCGCTTTGTCCCAGTTATTACCACTACGTCACTGTGGTATAGTCTTTTTACCTTTGGCGTAATCCCCCAACCTCTGCACCTGAGTTTATCAGGTCAAACGGATCTCTGAGAAACCGTGCATCCCAGCAAACACGTGAATGTGGGGCCCACATGGGTTTTACATGGGCTACAGGGGTACAGAGTGGGCATGGGCTCAAAATGGGCATCTTATCTGGGGCCCACTTGGGTTACCCAGCTAGGACCCACATGGGTCCACCCAGGTGGGCATCTTATCTGGGGCCCACTTGGGTTACCCAGCTAGGACCCACATGGGTTCACCCAGGTGGGCATCTTATCTGGGGCCCACTTGGGTGACCAAGCTAGGACCCATATGGGTGAACCCAGGTGGGCTCCCCATGTGGTTCCCAGGTGGGTATTTAATGGGAAATTTGTGCATGGGCTAAAAATGGGCTACACATGGGACCCTTTTTGTTTTATCAAATACAAACATAATTGCATAAGTGCAAATATAATTAATTCCATAGGTGATTACAATGTGCATATATGCCTTTAAAATTATTTTTGTTGTTGTTGTGACACTTGAATTAATTTTAGCAATCTTAATTTAATCATAATTTAAATCAAAATCAAATAGACAGTACATATATTTGTTGCTTTGACACTTGGACTAACAACCTACTTAAATAAAAATTAAAAAATGTGAACACTCATGCAATTGTACCACATTTTCTGATTTTAAAAAGATCAAGAGCCCACGACTTGAAAAAAATAAATAAAATAATTGTGAGGTCAAAACTATTGCAGGAACTCACGCAGCAATTCCCATCCCCCTGTCGACTATATCGCGAGATCTTAAACAACACTACCATCCCCCACCCGCTGTTACGCGCCACTTTCGTCTATTTTCCGTTGGTGATTTTGCTGTCAACTATACTTAAGGTAAGAACTACAACACTACATAAAAACTGAAAAGTAAAATGTATTAGAAATACCTTGTTTTCACAACATAGTGTTAACCAAAGCATTAGTTTAACTATTGTCTCGTTAGAATGTTGACAATTACAGTTAGACATCTATCCTCAGAAATCGCGCCTCTTTTTGAAAAATGTTCGCCGTTTTTTTGTGGCTCCCCATAACAAAAACGATAGGAGTTACAATATTAGAGTAATATATTTTCTTATAATTTACAAACTGTTATTAAATTGTTTCGAGTTGAGGCTTATATTTGACTACTGTTTTACGATATACCTCAATGGCATTTATAGTGCGCACATCAAACGCCCAAAAAGAATTAACGTTATCGGTATTTTGAATGTAACCTGTTCAATCTGTCTGCTCCCGTTTATTTTTAAGCACAGAATTATACGTTACACAAAACACAGACCGTAGCGCTTTTAGTCCAAAAATTGGGCACATTCATTGAGATATAATGCACTTTCATGTGTTTAATAGGCATTTATTCACTGAACTATAATGCACATTGATTTTCCACTGAATTATGCGATCTCCGCGTTCTGCACATTCGGGACTGGTACACATGAGAGAGAGAGCAGGCCCGTAGCAGCTAGCTAGCTCACTCAGTACATGTTTCATGTTTAAAATAAAATTTGTTATCTGAATGACTAATTTGCTGTTTAAAACCCCTCAGTACTCATGAATGTGTTTATGTATAATTTTATCATGTATAAAAAAATAATATCGGGGCTCTACAGTGTGACCATTACATAATCCAGTGAGATTTTTGTCAGGTAGGTTTCTTGAAGCATTTTGGAGATTTATGTCAATATTTTATTTGATACCATTGTTTTGTGGAAAACAGTAAAATTGGAGAACTGCTTCTTTGATGCAAGTGGTCAAATATGGAATTTAATCTCTATTATGCTCTTTGTTTATATGCATTTCACAGGCAGCTTGAAAAAAAAAAGCCCTTACGAACCAAATAAACAGAAAAGAAGCAGAAAAGGCAGTGTCAAAGTGGCTCATTGGTGCCAGGGACAGGGGAGGAAACCGGACTGCGAGGGCACATGTTGGAGAGCAAGATGAGTAAGAGATGCAAAAAAATAATAATAATTTATTACTATGTGCACTCTTAAGCCCAATGGATACTTTAGTGTCAAACCTACACCGTAGCTACGCCATAGGCTGTGTAGTTCACGCAGCTACGCTGTTGCCTGACATGCACCTCTCCAAAAATCTGACAGCGTGTTCTACGCTCTGTTGGTTTGCTAGAACCCCTCCCTCCCTCCCTATGTGTTTGTTTTGTGTGTGATTTTTGCACTTTACTATACTTTAATGTTACATCTTCTTCGGCTTTTGCCATGGTACTGCGGGTCACACATCAACATGCCCGTGGACACTGCAGACTAGCGGTCCGCATGTGTGCTGCATGTGACGTGGACAACGACGCAGAAGTATAAATTATAACCGATGCACAGGCTACGGCTTATGTCTGACGCAGAAGTATAAATCAGCTTTTAGACATTTTGCTGTCACTTAGTTGTTTTTGGTCGCTGTGAATGTAATACTAGACGCTGTGTCTAATACTTATTTTTGACACTTATTTATGCAACTGACCCCAGGTCTTGGGTTATCCACTAATAAACTGATGACCTAAATCAGGTGTGTTTGATTAAAGAGACATGCAAAATGTGGTTTAGAACCACTGATTAACAGCGTGATGTGAGATACGAAAGGCTAATCAATCTGACATGTTTAAACTAAAAATATAAAATTAATTGTATATGTATTATATAACATTTTAGATATTTTAATATAATGAGTGGTAAAATATATTAATTTGTTCTATCTTTTCAAAGGGCCACTGGGAGAGTGAGAACGGAGGACTGAGGAGCCACACTGTTGCTTTGGCTTGTTTTGTCTTGGGAACTCTTCAGTTCAAGAGGTTATTATAACAAATATGTTACTGGAGCATTACTGCACTTTGTGTTTTGTATTTGAGTTTTAAAAAGTTCTTAATAAATGAAAGCATGAGCTACTGGTCTTTCTTCATTGACTTTTCTGGACATTTTACTGTACTTTATTGGGTTAAATGTAATATTTGTAGTTAGGGGTTTACTGTAAAATAAGGTAACCCAAACAAACAAGTATGTTAGCCCATATATATAGCTGTTGTGGCCCACACGAGACCTACATAAAACCTAGCCAGGTCCCATCATTAACCCATTAAACTGCCTCCTATGGGCCCCAAATGGGCCCTATATGGTGCCCATCAAAGGCCCATCATAAACCCATGTAAGCAGCCTCCTATGGGCCCCACATGGGATTGCCCAAATGGGCCCTATATGGTGCCCATCAAGGGCCCATCATAAACCCATGTAAGCAGTCTCCTATGGGCCCCACATGGGATTACCCAAATGGGCCCTATATGGTGCCCATCAAGGGCCCATCATAAACCCATCTGGGCTAACCCATGTCGGGCCACCATGGAAACTGAGGACAAAATTAGCTGGGTCCCAGTTGGGTAGCCCAGGTGGGCCCCAGAAATCAGCCCAGGTGCAACCCCTTTGGGCCCCACATGGATGTGTTGGCTGGGATGCTTCATATTCGCTGACTGTTATGGTTGCATCGGAAATTCGTCAGACAGAAATGAAATCATTCTCCCAATAATCAGGCTGCAGTAAGGAAATTGAACGGGGAAGGGATGTGAAGTGGACAGTGGTTAACTTCCTGTGAATTTCCCTCACTAGCATTAATTAGTGCGCCACAAAAATAACGTTTTTATTATGTATACAGTTCCTTCCACTTGATGTTGCTAAGACACCTTTCAATTGCTTTTTTGATGATCAGGTAAAGTATTACATAATAAACTAAATAGTGTTGGCAAAATCCTGTCAGGATGTTTGGGGAACGCTTGTGATGGGCACAATAAGGACCACTGCAATAAAGAACAAGAGCGTTTTAAATGAATTCGTTACGTCAAACTGTATATTGGCCAGAGTGACATAAAATTCTGTGTATTTATGAATTTATTAAAGTTATGTAATTTACTGACGTCAGATGAAATAAAACTCAAGAATCCTGTCGTTGAAAAAAAAAACTTTCAAATTAGTCTTCATTCATAAAGGAGGGATACAAAGATTATTAGAATAAGAATAAGACTTTATGGACGAGCTGTGTGATGTTTTAAATATTTTGTCATTGAAGTGTTACTGTCCGTTGATTTTTGAGAGAGTCATAATAGACTTTTACATTCAGACTGCAAAAGTGACACAAATGATTTATTTATGTGTTTCTTGTATGATCGCGAACAGCACAAATCACATCTTTTTTGATTTGGGCCACTTGTAGCCATATGTAGTCAGATAACAGACCATATTTAGTCCTAAACCCGTGTTTTGCGATGTTGTCAGTGGACGGCCAGTGACAGCACAAGGGCTCGTATCATAAATCTTTGTTTTTATTATATTGCCTGCGCATAAATTTGCTGGCTTCCGAATAATTTTTTTTTTTATCGCTCTTCTGTGCACGTGCGTTAGTTCAGAACCACCATCTGTTCACACTGGAATCTGATTTTGGATGGACCAAAAATCGGATCTGAGCAATACAGTAATACCTCGGTTTACGAGTTTAATTCATTCCAAGAGCGAGCTCGTAAACCAAAATGCTCGTACACCAAAACAATTTTCCCCATAAGAATGTACTAAAAATCAATTAATTCGTTCCACACGACCATAAATGCCCATTTTAAATATTTTTGTGGTTTTACCCAATTGATTACATTTAAAATTATAACCATTAAGATCTGATATAAATACTAATTAATAATTGACAATTCAACTATAAAAATACTTGACAATTTACTGTAATGCACTTCAGCTTTCAGCAGTGGAGGAGATGAAAAGAGGGAGGAGGGAGGAGAGAGGAGAGAGGAGGGGGAGCGGGGAAACCAAGGATTCAAGTGCAAATGAGTGAATTTATTATAATAGTGCAGAAAACAAACAAAGTGATAATCCAGAGGTGTATCACACAAGGGAGAATGAACGAACGAACACGGGAGCCGCGAACGAAGGACTCGACAAGACAAGAGTGGAGAGAAGTGAACTAAATAGGCAGATGATATGAGAATCAGGTGTGTCAGTGCTCTCTCTCTCACACACACACACACACACACACGGGCAGAACTAGGAGACAATTAATTCATGAACCGTGACAGTTACTGCTTAGAGGTACTGTACATATATATATTTCACTACGTGAACAATAGCGATAACAATTAATGTTAACAACAGGAGGTAAAACCGCTGTAAATCACTTATAAAAGTATCACTGTGGTGAATGATGCAGCCAAACCAAGGGATACTGAGAGAATGAATGAGTTAAGGGCTGATAAAGGGGTTGGATCCGCGTGACTGATTTATGAGAGGCTGTCATTAGGATATTTCCTGTAAAAATGCGCGCGACGTTGTTGAGCGTTAGGACCTTTCCACACAAAACATGCGCGTGGGTGAGGGAAAAAATTTCTCGTACACCGATACAATGCTTGTACACCGATTTGACCCTCCATGCTCGTACACCGATTTGCTCGTATACCAAGTTGCTCGTAAACCAAGGTATTACTGTACATTGGAATGGTTCACATCTTCGCCCTTTTTAATCATCTGAAATGCTGAATCCCTGTCAAAATTCAAAAGAAAGCTCTTCCATGAGCACCTGTATAAATGTAAAAATAATCGGTTACATACTGCTATGACATGTGTTATGTGTCCAGTCAGAAATATGGGAATAAATAAACATGGCCAACAACGAAATTGTAAATGGAATTTGAAAACAGATTTAATTGTGAATCAAAGTGTAAAAGTTTACATCTTTGCATTGATCATTGTAGAAAAAAAGTCATACTAAAAATGTAAATAAATAAAATAAATTGCAAACCTCTTTTCTTTAAATCTTACAATAAAAAAAATGGGAAAGAAATTTCATTTTACATCCTGAGAAGTAAATGGTTATCTTCCAGCCGATGCACAGCTGATGAATGGGCGCTAACATATTAGCTCTTTCCCCAGAATTCCTCCTTCCTTCTCTGAGCGCGGCCCAAGAGCTCGGAGGCCACAGAGCGTGAAGCTGCTGATCTACATGAGATCTGAGACATCTTATCATCTGGAATTAATATGAAAAAAATATATATTTTTAAAATTCAATAAAAAATATATTATAATAATCCCCATATTAATACAATTACACAATATATAATAATTTTAAAGAAGATATTTTGACATAGTACGGTTTCCATAAATGAGTAATAAAGTGCAACATGTGTGCACAAACAGTGAAAAAACGCAATCAGTGAAACCAGTGATTTGAAATGCATTAGCTGTTCTTGATATGTGAACCACATCAAAGGACACACTGATCTAATTTAAGTTCCTACTAAAACTGCTAGACCGACATACAAACGTGAAGTAACTGTCAGCAACCCCTTATAGTTGCTAATATTAAGAAGATATTTTTACCATTATCTGACATACCAGAATCAGATTCAGGAAACACAAACAGCTCTGGCCGAAAAACTCCCAGATTACCTAAAGTTGACACAAAGAGGATATTGTGATCACGTACGTGTGGATTACATAAATCAATGTAATATTATATGCAGTGAAACTTAATCACGTAATTTCCACTTTCTACACTTTACATGTTTTGTAAGTTAACTGGAAATACAACAATATCTTATTTAATATGGTTAAATCAACTGGACTATGTTAGGTTAGAGACCAATCAAAGTAATTGTTAATAGTTAGATATAAGTCAAAATAATAACTGACATTTTCACGTCACGTTTGGCAGTAGTTTATAATGATTACACATTAAATATAAATACTGATCAAATGTTTGGGGTTGGTCTTTTTTAAAATAAAATAAAAATGTCTCTTATTCTCATCAAGACTGCATTTATTTGATTAAAAAATACAGTAACCATATAAACATTATTGCAATAGCTGTTTTCAATTTCAATACATTTTATATAGTTTATTCCTGCAGTGTCAAGGCTGTTTTAAGCAGTCATTACTCTTCAGTCACATTAATCTTCAGAAATAAAAACGGTTTAAAAGTTAAAACGGTTGTGTTGCTTAACATTTGTGTGGAAACTGTGATAATTTTTTTTTAACTGTGATAGAATGTATTTTAAATAGAAATCGTTTGTACAAGTCTTTAATGTAAATGTTGATTCTCCTTTTATTTATATACACACACACGTTTTTAATCGAACTAGTTAATTAGTTAATATCTCTCTAATTTTAGTAATTAAAGGACTGTTTAAATACACTATGTATATGAGTTTTTTGAATAAGACTTTTTAAAGAACTTATTAATTTCAAATGCTTTTTTGAGGTATAAACACAGTTCGTGTAAGTTCTCTTGAATAATTGTAATAATTAGGAGTTACGCAAATATATCTATCAATAGGTGTATCAACGACACTTAATAGAAGTTGAATCATCTTTTGAAATAAATGACCCCAGGAGGACGAGGGAAAATCTGACCAGATAGCATGACAACTTGAATCAATAAAGTGGTACTAAAATAATGCAATGACGTTAGTGGAAAAAATAAAACAGACACAAAAAAACGACAGGAGACTGACCTAGATTATTCTCCCCCTATTGCTGGCGGTAACCTAACCTCCCTCTACACTTTCTGCTGGTAAATGACTCAGTCACGTTTCAATTGCGTGCTTATAGAGTGCCGTTTGTTCTTCCTATGTATGGATCAATAATCACGCAATAAAATAAAGCCATATTTTTTTAGCGCAAAGTAAAATGTTCACTTCTAACATGCATAAATGTCTTTACAGCTTAAGTGTGAATTCATAAATGGTAGGCCTCTCATAATAAAACTCCCATGGCTCTGCAACGAGATCTACATCAGTGGATGCTGAAAGGAACCGTACCATTATGCTGAAACTCCGGGTTTCTCATTGTTCCTTGAATTCTGTTGGCAGGTGGAGGGACAGCAGCTTTGTGACAGTGGCTCGTCTGTTGTTTTTGTGAAGGCTTGGGTTTTCTTGAATGGGTGTTGTCTGCCGCTTCCTCATCCTCAGACCAGGCATTTTCGCGCATGGGAAGTAGGTCTACGGTGGTCAGGCCAGCGGCCGCTGAGAAACGTGGCAAGCTTCCATTCTCAGCCTTTGCAATACAATGTAGTTTGAAATCTGTAGACATAATGTATGACATAATACTCCACATTTGACTTAAGAATCGTGTACCTTACTGTGTGGCCGCTGAGGAGAGCCATTTGTGACATGTTTGTACAGAAAGTGAGGTTTTCCTAAAGGTGGCTCGCTCCTCCTAAATTTCCTGGAGGAATCTTTGATCTTCGGAGGAGAAACCAGCAAAGCTCCTCCTAATAATGTTAATAAATTGTATATTAAAATCGATGTTATATTTACAAACATATACATAAACACACACACATAGCTCAAAAAATTAAGAAAAGCACTAGTAAGTTAAACTTCAGGATATCAATAAATTAATTAGGACACTGACATCCTCTAGTCACTAGAGTCTAGTGGGAGCTGAGCTCACAGCTCAGCACCATGTTATTCAATTGGCATTTGCCAGAGAACACCAGAATTGGCAAGTCCGCCACTGGTGCTCCATTCTCTTCATAGATGAGAGCAGGTTCACAATGAGCACATGTGACATAAGCGAAAGAGCCTAGAGATGCTGTGGGGAACGTTATTCTGTGTGCAACATGAACGGTTTGGCGGTGGGTCATTAATCACGGACCTCCACATACTAGCCAATGGTTCTCTTACTGCTGTTAGGTACTGGGATTAAATCTTGGGAGCCACTGTCAGACCATACGCTGGTGCAGTGGCCTTGGGTTCCTCATGTGGCTAGAGTGTGTAGGCAGTTTATAAATGACAAAAGCATTGATGTCATTGACTGGCCCTTACATTCCCCAGACCGGAATGCTATTAAACGTCTGTGTGTGGTGCCACAGTAGCACCACAGCCTATGCAGGAGCTCACTGATACCCTGATCCAGGTCTGGGAAGAGATCCCAGGACACCACACACCATCTCATCAAGACCATGCCCAGACGTTGTTGTGAGTGCATATAGGCACATGGAGGCCATACACACTACTGACTTACATTATGAGTTGGTGTGACGAACTTCATGCATGTTGAATCAGCCTATAACTTCAGATTTTTTACATTGATTTGTGCTGGGATTTTAAATCCAGCCCTCAGTGTGTTGATGATTTTGGTTTCCATTGACTTTTGTCACATAATTTTGTTCTTAACAAATTATTTAATGCATATAAATATATTTTCAAATTGCATATTTCATTTATTGAGATCTAATGTGTAATTTAAATTTTCCCTTAGTTATTTTGAGCAGTGTATATATATATATATATATATATATAAATGTTTTTTTTCTTTATTGATTACAAAGTATGTCTAAGTAAACAAGAGGCTTAGAGTCTTCTATTCTTACTGCAAACTCAAAATCAAAGTGAAACTGTTGTGAGATGCCAAAAGTATAGGTTCAAGGTGACAGACGGATGTACTATCTGCCCAGAAAACCACAGCTGTCTGTAAAACCAAGTGACTAAACTAAAACAACTAAAACATTATCCATTAATAATAAGTCGATGTAGTATTGCCAAGTACTTTTGTTACCAGTGGATGGAGTTGTCCGATCGTGATGTGTTCTTTGTACAGTCTGCTTGGTCTTGAGTTTGGGGGTTGGTAATCTGCCCGCATTAATGGAATCTCCAGACCCATCCACCACCAATGATGACTCAGTTTCCAACTGCTGCAACCTACAAAAGATATGCGTACACACACCTGAATGGTGATATGGACAATTCAGAAATCCATTGCCGCTTATATATATATATATATATATATACTGGGGGAAAAAAAAATATATATATATAAAAATATATATAACTGAAAAGAAAAAAAAAAAAATATATATATATATATATATATATATTCTTATCTTTTTGGCACCATAAGGAGATAGAATTACTTGTTGTTCTCGACAATCTAATGCCTAAGAACGCTTTTCTGCAACCTGGAATATCATTTAACGTGTAAACAAGAGGCCTTGTTGTCAGCCATGTGTCAACCACAAACATGTGATTGAAGAAGATATGCTTCAGACTGTCTGCTCTTGTGTGAAAAATGACTAGTTTTGTTTACTTTTCTTTTCTTCTTTCTTAGCCAATCAGAATCACTTAATCTTCAGCAATGATGTAGTTAGCAGCTTCTGCTAGAGTGAAATTGCTGTAACAATGTGATTGTAAGTGGGGTGGTCTACGAACTCCTTGCAAGACTTGAAGCTGGCTTCTATTGATAAACTGCATAATACCTTTTAGAACTGAACTGGAAATGACACTTGAATACTTGGATACTCGGAATTCAATACTTGAATTAAGTTTTCATGAACTTAAAATAAAACTTAAATTATAATACATTTGACATTTCACTTGAATTAAAAAAAATTATTTAAAATTATTTATAACTAATAATGTAATTTTTATATTATTTGAATGCTCATTTCTTTGAATGGTAATTCATTAACTTCATTAATTTATCAATTGTTACAGCCAACTCAACTTAAATTCTACAAATTTGACTTTTGCTTAACAATTAGGCCATCATTGTCAGGATTGGGGAAAGAGTGACAACTCGATCGCAGGGAGGACAGGGTTTTATTGAAAAAAGAAACAAAAACTCAAACACAAACCACCCTGAGGGGGGAAAACCATAACAAGACTGACAAGGCAAGATTCATGACACAAAGAAAGACTGGAAATGACAACAAAGCGACACAGGACGCCAAACACGAGGAGACTAAATACACAGGAGGCAAGGCAAATTGATGAGAAACACAGCTGGGAAAAAATCTAACTAATGATAATGAAACAAGACGGGCGGGGGAACAGACAAGAGATGAACACACAGCCAATGGGGATGCGCGTCGCTGCATGTTCACATTAAACAAAAACGACGGACAGCTGGTGACAACCAAACTGAGCGTGACAAGAAAACACAACATGAAAGCACGTGGCTGATGAAAACACGAACCGCGTGCTAAACATAACACACAGACGAGAGAGAGCGCAGTTCGCGCCAAGCTTGAAACCCAAATCTCGATCCAAAACCGAAACTAAACCAGACCAAAGTTTTGGGACCGGACATCATAACTCACACAAAAGATGTCACACAGACAAGCGTGCACGCGACTCGAACCCTTGAAGCCACACGCACGCACACACAACTCGAGACATTACGGGAGTGTCAGAGCCCTGCCACAACAACAAGAGATTACCAGACCGAATGTGGCAGAACCCTGACAATCATGTCCATTTTGGTTCTTGAGTTAGCAGGTGACAGTTCAGAGGAACATCAAGCAAATACCTCTCATTTCTCTCCTTCCCATGCTCATCTTTTGGATTCCACTGATTTTTTTCAACTGTGAACCCATTTCTCTCTCCATGTCCTTCTTCTTCATCCCAAGCCAACTTCCTCTGCACAGGGAGGGTGGGGTCCTCAGGAAGACCTACCTCTCCAGGAGAGCTTCTGCTGGCTGCCACAGAAGCAGAAGGTCCGGGGCTAGAGCTTCCCGTGGCACTGCCAGGCCTAAAGAGACATGTCAAAGAGACCAGGTCATTGATAAAAGGAAGCTCTGAACTGTACTTTCGATGACTGAGCTCTGTTCACCTGGCTAGGTCAAGAGCCTCAATGATAGGGCTGCTACTAGTACTTCTGCAGGCCTCAGATCCAATGGAAGATGTGGAGGTGCCACTGGAAGGCTCCCACATCCAGTTGTGATCTGACTGGATCTGATTCAGGTGTTGGCGTGAAAAATGAGTTCCCCAGGCCCGCTTCCTGTAGGCCTCTGCCTTCTCACGTAGCTCCTGTACCTGTCAAAAACAGCAGAACTTGAGTTGTGAATGATAAATCATTGCCTGGAAAAATAGTGCTACACTGCAGATAATATGTACAGGCAAGAAGAATGATAAATCATAGCAAGCACAGACAAAACAATGCCTTAGATATTCAGGGCTCAACAACAAGGAACAGTGAGATTTGGGGCTAGCTGACATAATGTTTTAAAAAGAAAAATAATAATTCAAATTTCTATAAATAAAATATATTTCTTTCAGACATATAAAAATTAAAATTTTCTGTGGTGCGAAATGTATTGCTGAGCCCTGATATTGTTGAATCAATATAAATTCACATCATGCAACAATGTAACATCCGCTTCGAAACCCGTGGAGAATATGTCTAAAAGTGGGGGCAGACATGCTCCGCTCCGCTCCTAAAGAGCTGACTCAAAAAGACTCCTGCCCCATATGGCAAGACTTGCATTAAAGTTTTGCTGGAGCCGCATTGAAGCGCACTTGACACCGTAACCTAAAATCAAATACTTGTGTCTTACTAACGTTTTTACAGGGTCAGTCTGATTCAAAAACTGCTTTGAAAGCTCTAGACTATAAGGTGTACAGCCTAGTCAACAAACATTAAGGATGTACACATTAAAATAAACAGAAAAGCACTGAATTTACTGATTTGACAGATGCTGAATATCGTCACCTTCCTAAAATAATTGCCTAAGTCATTTTTTGACTAAAATGATTTTTTTGCTTAAGTCATCTCCTCATGATGCTGGCCACCTCTGTTAAAATTCTCCACATCCTCAGTTGAACAGATCATACAATTCTACCTCTGTAGAATGGCTTATGTCAAGTGTGTTATTCAGTTATTGGCTCAGTTTTTTGTGTATTCTGAGAAACCTGGAAAAATGACTTAGGCAATTATTTTAGGAAGGTGACGATATGTAAAAACAAAGAAATCGGATCAAATTTACCAAGCAGCAACGGTCATAGTTTGACACTTTCATACAAATTGAGAAAAAGTGATGAGAGCCAGTTAATAGCTTAACTAAAAGCTCTAGCTAATCATTTATGTAATTAAACTTCAAATGTTAATTATACTACATCAAAAAATTATTTTTTTGTGTCTCTCAGCCAATTTTATTTATACTCTTGCTGTGTATTGGCAATATTGGCAATATTGTTGGCAATACTTTAACGTTTAGCTATTTTATGTTTAGATTTTATATAATCAGCGAGTGAGCCAAAAGTAAATACAGGACTACCAGACACCTGAAAGCAGAAAACCCACAAAACCACCGACAACTTCAAAGTTCCAAGTATGCTGACAAGATAACATCTTGCTGAGTGATCCGTCACATACACACTTTCACAGGTTGAACAGCCACTTCAAGTCTAGGTCCATATGAGATGATACCATTTAGTCTTAGTTTGAATGATGTCATTTGATGTGGCAGCCCAGAACAGACACATATAAGCAAATTAAGCTATCTGTTGAGACAGCAGAGGAGTGAGAGGATGGATATAACAAGCGGAACAGTTACCTCATGATACCATCCGTGAAAACCATCACACTCCTGCAAGATTAATCATACAGACCAGTGATTAGAGAGGTTACCTTTCCGTTTCCTAAAAGCTCTTTCACTTTAATCCACTACAGTTGAAATGTAGTGTAATGTGGTGTCAGAATTGCTCTTCAATTATTATTGTACCCTTCATACTCTCTGCTCATTTAGTCTTTGCGGAGTTTAAGTTAGCCTTGTGAATGTTATTTAGCTGCAGTTCTAGTAATACTTTCTATTTTTAATAGTTAAAATATTTTTTTATGGTTTATATGTTAAATATTTTTGTCATTAGAAATGCATCTCTAGTCTTGTTAAAATGTAGTACATGTAATCTATTCATTTACATTTTTGGGTCAACTATTCCTTTTAATATCAAATACTGTACTAGATATTCATAAAGCCTAAATGCAAATACAATCACCATATAAAGCAAATCAGACTCTACAGAAAATTTGGACTAAACCACTCAATTCAAATGGATTTGTTTTGTGATGTCTTTATTAACTTTTTAAAGTGACAAATTTCTAGTTGTGTTGACTTTCAAAAGATGGGACAGAAATTTAAAATGTTTTCATTTGTGTTTTGAAGATGAATGAAAGTATTTATTTTATTTTGGGGGAGGTGAACTAACTCTTTAGTTCATGAATTTTATTTATATTTTAGGCCTGCAAAAAAATTTTTCCCATGAATTTGTTTTCTTTTCTCAGAAGCTCACCTCCTCTGACGTTCTGGCCTTTACACATGCTACATCTCCGTATCTGTATTGAAGAGGAGAACGAAAGTTGGATCTGTACTCAGTTTTCACTTTCCTGTCAGACAGAAAAGAGGGAGACTCTACATTTTTGAAAAGAATCAATTAGACACAATTTGAAGAATTCACAAATGTAACCTGTTTAATAAAATATGGGTGTCAAAATAATTATGTTGTGCTTAAGTAAAATTCATGAAACGGGCCAAATATAATACATTTTTAGTGTTATTTCTGTTTTTTCCCCAGTCCTGTACAAGAAAAATACAAGTCACCTCATAGCCTTGGGTGCAGGATCTCTCAGGGCACGAGGTGACCTCACTTCCTGTTGCAGTACTGTTTCTTCGGGGCTTGAATTCCTGCTTTGTTGTCGCTCCTTCTTCTTCTTCCTTTTACTCTGTTTTGATGGGCATTTAGGGAAAAGCACAAGAAATCAAGAAATACCATGTCAAAGGTACAAACATTTTTCTAATGTAACATACTTCTTCACTATACATAACTCTGCATGTGTAAAAAAAATTACGAGGAACTAACATATTGAAAGATTATATGCATTTCAGTTCTCTATACCGCTGAATGCATTTACATTGTGACTGTCCCTCACATACAATAAACTTTGTCTGTAAGGGTTTGATCAAGATGGCCCATAGAGATGATCTAACAAAATGTTGGTGATTCTGGTTTATCCAGGCCCATACTGATGGCTGTGATATTTAATAAGTCTGTTGTATGTGAATAAGCTTAATGTATATCCACCTAAATTTGCAACGGAGAACTAAGCAATTTTCTTTTAATGCATGACACTTCCCATTTATTAGGAACTACAGGGAAATGACTAGAAGAATAACAAAGGGCAGTAAACTGTAAAACTACTTCCACTACTAACCAGTTTGTTAATTAAAATAGTATGACACAAAATACCAATCTGCAATATCAAGCAGCATAACACTGTTTTTGTACACCTAAATTAAGAAAGACACTGTACGCCTTTCAGGTTACAAATGGCCGCACTCACTCTTATGTTCAAAATAAGGTGGATATTTCTGTGTACCTTCTCTGGGGCTGTGTTCTCTATATCAAGCAGAGGGACCGTATATTGTTCAACATCTCGCCTCAAGCGTGGTGGTCTGGGAGGAGGTGATCCTTTGAAACTTCTCTTGTACTCGCTCTCCATTATTACTGGGTTTGATTTGAAAGGTGGGATGGCTCTATTGTTACTGTATAACATCTAAAACATATTTGAAACAATCCAAAACAGTATTTTCAGTAAACAATTCAAATAGAATATTAATAATAACATACTTATTAATTATGTTAAACTAGTCTCTCTCTCTGTGTGTGTGTGTGTGTGTGTGTGTGTGTGTGTGTGTGTGTGTGTGTGTGTGTGTGTGTGTGTGTGTGTGTGTGTGTGTGTGTGTGTGTGTGTGTATAATACAAATACTGGCATGCAAAACTGTACTGCCATCTACTGGAAGACAGTTTTTCTTTGCACTTAAAAACAATCAAGGCACTCAAATATGCAATAATTCACATCTTAAACTATAAGAAATGATTCAGGCGAGCAAGAGTGCTCTGTCCAATAATATATCAGTTAATCTGGCCAGGGACTGGATGCATCCCTGTGTGATGATAAAAATGATTTTGAATTATGAAAGTGCTGATAAAAGTGCAAAGTACTTCGTTTGCAGCAAGCAGGGGCGAATCGGCCACAGGTGTTTTCCACATGAACTGTCGCTGGTACTCTGAATTTAAACGGCCATTTCTCTGTTGCTCAGACCTCAGTCCCGCTCTTCTTCGCAGTGCATGGTTAATCTGATAGACAATACATGCTCTGAATTATTGGCATTGGCGGTTGTATTAATAGTTAATAAAACAATTCTAATTGTTATACACCAATTATGATCTCATTAATGGATTTGATAAATTCAAAAAATATTAGAATAAATATTGAGACTGGGCCTTTGAATGTTTTTTATATATGTAAAATTTTCTGCTGGTCTGCAGCAGCGGTGGATGATTGAGCTGCTTTTTGCACCTCTGCTTGTAATGATTGGGATGGTACAGCGGTGCCCTCTGGTGGCACGGGGTCTCTAGGTGCCAGAGGGGTCTCCACTCTTTCTGCACTAGTGGCTCTGAGAACAGGTGTGACAGGCCTGCTCTTCTCCTGACGCTGTGGAGATGAACCATCCCCTTTCCATTGAAAAGAACTGGATACCTGAGGTGGAGAAAATGGGACTTTCTTTCTGGATATGAATTGGGGTTCCCGAGTAATTCCTTTAAATGACAGGAAATAATCAATCAATTCAATATTAACCAAGTTATTATGTGATAAATACTCAAAAATTAATGTATTTTATTATTTTATCTATCTATCTATCTATCTATCTATCTATCTATTTGTATCTCTATCCATCTCTAGCTGTGTCTCTCTAACTATCAACCTGTTTGTCTCTATATATCTATCTATCTAATCTTTTATTTTTTACTTGATTTATTCATAATTCTACATATGTATATATAGTACTTTTATTCTATTTCTATTTCAATTTCTTGTGTTTTTTGTAGCTGTTATTTTCACTGTCCATGGAGCGGACCTGTTTACATTTCACTGCCGATTGTATATTCTGTATATAACTGTGTATGTGACAAATAAAACTCTTGAATCTTGAATCTATCTGTGTCTCTCTATCTATCAACCTGTTTGTATCTATCTATCTATCTATCTATCTATCTATCTATCTATCTATCTATCTATCACATACTTGACTGGTCAGAGCGCAGTCCTGCCAGTCGCATCCTGCGATGTGGAGAATCACTTCTGGATCGTGTTGTTGTTCTACTCTTGTATTTACTTCGATACTCACTGGTTCCCTATTAGAAAAAAAACAATCACAATTTAAAGTTTCAAAGTAAATCACAATTTGCATTTGCAGTCAATCTGCATGTTTAAAAGAGCGGTATAATAAATTGTAAATCTGTGATTTATTAGAAAAGCCATGATTAATAAATAGCTCTTAGCTGATAACTAGATAATCTTGATGCCTGTTAATCCGCGCACACGCTCAAGAAATAACAGGAAGTACGAGAAGTAACTAGTAAAGGGTTTACCTTTTGAGTTTAACACGTTTCTTAATAGTCAGGTAAGGTTCTCTTTGTTTTTGGCAAAGCGTAAACTATTTTTTTATAGAATTCATTTGAATGTATATTTGGTTACCTAAAGGTAAACACGCAGACTACATTTCAAAACTGAAAGCATTTCTGCAGCGCGCGCGCTCTGTGTTCCTCCAACAAATGACGTCGCACAAGCGCGTGCACCTCCAATCTGTGTTAAAACAGTTTCCAACGAATAATTTAAATAACTCACCTTAAAATGGACAGTCATTCTGAATAAGAGCTAATAATGGATAGTGCACAAAGAGGTCCGTGAATAAAATAAGTGGTCTTGTTACTCGCTTGGCGGAATGAGATTAGATTCGGTTGCAAGCTCGGCTATTACCTTGGTGACGACCGCAGCGTCCCACGATACGCGCAAGCGCACAGCCGTAATTCTTTGTTTTGACGCTTTACTGCACCATGTGTTTGCAGTGTATTTAATTACGATTCTACTATTGGTCAATTTTAAATAAAACCGTTAAGGTAAAATAAAACAATGCCATTTATTTATCAGGAATTCCTGTTCCCCATTTAATTTATATTTGGAACATTTTGACATGAAAACAAATGTCGTCCCACCATTCAAAATAGATGCCGATACTACTTTAATCGCGTTACATATGTCTACCACCAATTATATTTGGTTTGCGTATATACAGGGTGGCAGCACCTTTATGCGAGTATTTGCGGGTCTCTCAAATTTGGGGACGTGGCAAGACATACCCAATAGGACAATCAGTAGGTGCGCAACTGCCTCGAACGACCCATCAACCGATTTTTGCAGTGTCTTGTGCTGATTGGTTTGCCGATTCGCTTTAGCCAATCAAAAGAGAGCGCGTAGAGTCAGCGATATATTGAGCAACGGTTTCCGTTGCATCCGGGGTTTGTTGTGCTGAAGTGGCCCAATGGAAATGGACGGGCTTCACTATTCACGCTGTGATTGGATCGCATCGTTGCTCTTGTCCGAAAAAACGGCGTGGCACAGGGGTGTGCAGATTAAACCAAAGACCCCGTCTTTACATTACCCTGTCGGACACTGTCTTGTGTCGGAGATTCTCGGCCTCATACTAAATCTAGGTAAGTTTGTATTTGTATACGTGTTTGTTTGTACTATAGAAATATGGTTGACTATTGCACTGCATTGCCTGGCCGTGTACGTTATAATGACGACTCACTTAAAGGGACAGTTAGTGTTGACAATTAAAGGGATAGTTTACCCCCTAAATTAAAATTCTGTTATCATTTACTCACCATAATGTTGTTATAAATGTTTTTCTTTCATCTGTGGAAAACAAGACTAGAATATTAGAAGACTAACAGCCCTAGTCACCATTTGCTTTCATTGCATTCTTTCCCCATACAATAAAAGAGAATGTTTAGCGAGACTGCCATAACATCTAATATGTGTTTAAAGGTATCTTATTGGCCTTCAGTTGTGCTTCTATTATCTGGATCATATCTGTCTTAAGTTATGTTTACGTATTGTTTTACCACTAATAATGAGCTTTGTGTTATTTTTGTGTTAGACCAAAACATCATAAATGTTTCTTATATTACTGTGCTTATCAAAGTCACATTGAAATGTTTATGCAGTTAACATATGTGTTTTATTTCTGGTGTTACTAATCTTTGATTGACACTGAAATTATTTAAAGGCATGCATGTTACTGTGATAACTGTATTATTGCATTTTGGTTATTTATTATTACTTTCAGCAAATTTTTTTTGTGTGTGTGTACATCAAAGAATGTGTGATTCTGATGGTCAAATGTCTTTTGTCCCATCAGAATCGATCTGTGACCTTTTCTTGCGCCACACCCACCGGTTCAGACCACTTTTTTGTGTGCTAATTTTGTTTGTGTCTTGGACACTTGTATTGGATGGGCTACGTGTCATTTTATTTTTTATTATATCTTTATTACTTTTTTTATTTATTTTTTTATACCCCTTCTCTGGAAACACATTTTTGTTCATGTTGTAAGTTTCCTGTCAAAGGTTCCGATATTTTTGCCAGTCAGCATGATTTCCTCTGCTGCACACATTTACACTGTTAAAAGATTTTGGGGTATTTTTGTCCCTTTAAATGCAGCTTGACTCTTACCTTACAACCCCAAACTTTTGAACAGTAGTTCATGTCACAGTTATACTCAAACATACAGTGTTTACATTCACTGATTTAAGCAGACCTTGTGAACTCATACAATCATGTTTGCACGGTGGTTTATTTAAACAGCCACACTGAAAATATTGTGGTCAGTATTGTTTTAGTTTAAAGGGGATTTGTGACATAACTGCTAATATTTGCTCTTCTTCCTTCAGAGCTTTCGTGATGAAGATGGAGATTAGGCCTCTGTTGATGTGCTTTGCTCTGTGTGTGGTTTATGCCACCAGCAAACCCACAGAGAAGAAGGACCGTGTCCACCATGATGCTCTGTTGAGCAGCAAAGAGCACGATGATGGCACAAACTTTGAGTATGATCACGATGCATTCCTTGGGGAAGAGGAAGCAAAGACTTTTGATGACCTGACTCCGGAGGAAAGCAAGAATAGGCTTGGGTAAGGATAGTGCTGAGTGTTAAGAGGCGTTTAGCAGTTATTTACAGCAACAAAATGACTGGAAGTTGTTCAAGTTGTGACTGTGCCAAAAAATAATTAATAGATGATGTTCTTATAGTTAATTTATCTTTTTGTTGCCTTACAGTAAAATTGTGGATAAGATTGATGCAGACGAGGATGGTTTTGTCACAGAGGCCGAACTGAAAGCATGGATCAAAAAAGCTCAAAAGAAGTACATCTATGACAATGTGGAAAGGCAGTGGAAGGATTTTGACATGAATAATGATGGCATGATCTCTTGGGATGAATATAAGAATGTCACATATGGCACTTACCTTGGTAAGAATTTGGTGTGTGTATATATAGACAAATGACTTTTGGCAACAAATATATGTTTTAAGGATTGGTTGCCAAAAATAAGTCTGTAGTTTACCAAACTTTAATTAATTTCTTTTTTCATTCACAAAGATTTTTTTTTAAAATGTCTGTTTTTTTTATCATATAATGAAAATCAGTGTAATACAATGTTTTAGATCCCATTCCCTTTTATTTTATGAACAAAAAACGGTCGAAACATTCTTCAAAATATAATCTTTTGTGTTCCAAAAAAGAAAGTCATACTGATTTGTAACAATATGAGTGAGTAAATGGCAGAATTGCAAGAAGGATTATTTTAATAATAATTTGTGCTGTCTGTGTTGTTCTAGATGATCCTGAACCTGATGATGGTTACAACTACAAGCAAATGATGGCCAGAGATGAAAGGCGCTTTAAAATGGCAGATGGAAATGGAGACCACATCGCTGGCAAAGAGGAGTTCACTGCCTTCCTACATCCTGAGGAGTATGAACATATGAAGGACATTGTTGTGTTGGTGAGTCTGTTAACGTTAATTCTATCTCAGAATAAAGTTATTGTGAAATCTGTTAGTATCTCAGAATGGGGGAATTAATTATTATATCGTGCACACACACACACAGAAGAATTATTCATTATTTTGTGCACACGATTTAGTAAAACAAGGGAACAAATTAGTTGAATGTGCTGACATATTAATACGTTGTGGGAATGAATTGTTAATTTTCTTCCTGCATGTTCTGTGCGGAGATCTGTACAAATAAACTGCTTTAATTTTAAATCATTTATACGATACATTTATACGATTTTTTTATGTCCAAGCTGCCACTTTTGATCAATTTAAGCACCATTGCTGAATAAATATGTTCACTTCTCTCTTTTGTTTTTTATTTCCTACCCCAAACCTTTGAATGGTAGTGTACTTCGGAATGAAACGTGTAATTCAATGAGGAAGGAAGAGTGTGTAGCTTTTTTTTCTCTCATTGGGAATTGATTGGGTCATAGAAATTGGTTGTTTCATTCCAGAATGGATCTTTGTGGTTGGTATTTAAAAATAAAATATGTTCTTAATCATGTACACTAATGGATTTTGCACACAAGCCCATGTATGAAGGAAGTTAATAGCATATGCTTAGGGTGTTTCCTGTTTAAATGTAATTTTCTGTAACCGATCTTCAATTTTATCATCAGGAAACCATGGAGGATATTGATAAGAATGGTGATGGTTTTATCGACCTAGAGGAGTATATTGGTGAGTGAAATACAGTATTGAGTATATTTTAAATTTGAAAGTTTCTTAAAAAATCTTTTAAAAGTTTTTATGCATTGCATAAAGCAAATGCGTTGTTATTTCTTAAAATCGGTTGAATTTGTTTGCATATCAGGCGACATGTACAACCACGAGGATGAAATGGACGAGCCACAATGGGTGGCAACAGAGCGAGAGCAGTTTTCAGAGTTTAGAGACAAGAACAAGGATGGAAAGATGGATAAAGAGGAGACTATGGACTGGATTTTACCAGACGACTACGACCACGCAGAAGCTGAAGCAAAGCATCTGGTGTACGAGTCTGACTCAAACAAGGTAACCTGTCCATAAATGTGTATTTTGTCAGCTTTTGTAAAGTTTTAATTGAAATACTTTTAACTGAGTCTGTCACACTGTTTTACAGGATGGAAAACTCACCAAAGAGGAAATACTCAACAAGTACGATTTGTTTGTGGGAAGTCAAGCAACTGATTTTGGGGAAGCGTTAGTTCGACATGACGAGTTTTAAATATTTTTTTCTAGTATAATAGGAAAATTACATTTTAACTTGTTTTGGTAAAGGAGTATAATTTATTTCATATTGCTTCATCGTAATACAACACTAAATCCTCAGATTTAGTTCACTTGATGGATTTCCAGGTGCAAAAATGGAAAACATTCACATGCTTTATTTTGTTTTGTTTGTTTTTTTATCTGTCTTTAGAAACATGGTCAATGTACAGCATTTTTATCATTTCAATAACTGTTTATACTTGTTTTTTTTAATGAGAAGCAGTTTATTCCAAGCTAGATTTAAGGCAATTTTATACGTACTATCGATTAATGATCAGCTCCCCTTGCTGTTCACAGTCTTGTTCATTAGGATACTGTACATATGGAAAGTTCTTAGATTGGTTTATACAACTAGATATAAAATATATGCATATTGGTTTATTCATGTAATCTCACAATAGGATGATGAGTTTCTGTTTTCTTCCTATATTGATTTAATTCAATCATTTGATTCAATCATCTTTATTTACACATCCCATGAATTTCTATCAATACTACATGTTTGTATTCTGAAAGACTTCTAAATTCTGAATCTTCCGCTCTCATTGTGCCTTTCACTCAATTTTCTTTATAATTTGGCTCTTCAGTTCGAGCTATATGTCTAAAACTTCAAATCATTTTGGTTTGTAGGGTCCAGTTGAACACATTTTTTGAATAATTTGTTGCTTTCATTTTAATTATTTGGAATACACTTTCAATTATTTGTGGTCCATTAATGCATTTATATATAAATAATATGTGGGAGTGTGATGATATACATGCACATATATGTTTTAGCACCCAAGGTTTTCAGGTGACTTCCTATAAATGGTGCTGTTTTAGCTCAACAGATTGTTTCTTGAGAATAAATAATTGTGACTGATTATCTTTTTCCAGTAATTACTTAAAATTGTAACTTTAGTTTGAGATTCCAAAAATAGAATAGAGATGATTTTATATATACATACTGTATATCACACACAATAGTGGCCAAATATAGTATTCAGAGGGGATATTTGCACATTATGCTATTAATGACACTTCAGCTTAAGTTTGATTAAACAAATCAAAATTTGAGGCGTCTGTTAAACTGTTCCACTGTATTATGCAATCAAGGCATAGAAAAACAAGAAGCTCACTGTGAATAAAACATACATTGACTACAGTGTAATCAGTTATTACTCATTTGCTGGTTCTTCTTTGTTTTTGAATGCTGCAGCCAATCTGTTGGGCTTTGACTTCTTTCGTGTTTGAGATAAATGTCATGTTGGAAAGTACAGACTTGCTCTCCAAACAGATCCTCCATACTTGGCTACATTGTGCTAGAAACTTTGCAGATCCTTCCAACACCTGCAGACATGCTGCATCAATACCATTGTGTTTCCACTGTAGTGCTTTATGGTGCGACTGGTGTAAAATACTGCAGTTGCTTCGTTCGAAAATACCTGACATCATCCAATGTCAGGTATTGACATTGTATGTTGGTCAGTTTTTACTTGTTTGAGTGCAGAACAAAGCTGTAATCTTCCACAAACCAGTCATTATTTGGTTGGCAAATACAAATTTTTGCAGTGGATAAAATTAATTTCTTTAAATGATTTCTTTGCTTGTTACACAACCTCTCAATCCAGAAAAAGAACCGTGCACATGTGCAATACCCAAAGCCGATTGATCACATTATTGCTACTTCAATAATGTCCTCCTTGATTGCTTATTATATATTAAAGTAATATATAATATATCAACATGTTCAAATCTATCATCCTTGATTTTGGTGATTTTAGGCAATGGGATAAAGTCAGTTTCAGTTGATTAATAGAAACCAAAAGGTAGAGGGGAAAAATGCATCAAGCAATATAAATCTTTATTAATTCTAAAAACAGCCAACATGTACAAATTCATGCACACTGCATGTCTAATTACAATAGAACATTTACAGAGGTAATATAGATACAGATATTAGAGATCCAACATCATGAAGCCAGTGATTGGACAGGAGCTGTCATTCCTGATTTGTTACCTGCAAACTTACAATGAAAGGTTCCTCAACTGCAAATAAGCAGATAAACTAGGATTATTCTTTGTGATCTTATGTATTTTGGCTAAGCCAGCCAGAAAGCTGGTCCTTAGTGGGTTCTTTGGAGGAGAGGAGAGTTAGTTACATTCCTTAGTTACATTCCGCTCTTTTGTCGAAATAAGCACTTTTGTTGGTATGGAGTTTTAGAATATTCTCAATGCTTAATTTCATTCAGCTCTTACTGTGATTGCATAGCATCTCTAAAATGCATTATGCTTAATCGGTCAGTCAAAGACAATTAAAAAAAAACTAAATCAGGAATTTCCATTTTCAGTTTGCACAAGTCCATTCACAAGAGATGATGTTTCTTTTTTTTCTTTTTTTCTTTTGCAAGTTGATAAATTAAATATTCTACTTCATCATAAATGCATACTGCATTGTGTTAACATGAAATATCATTGTTTTTTTCATTACAAAAAAATAAAGAAAAGATGTATTTGAAGATGTACCAGATAGTGTATATACCAGTTCTGCACATGAGGGATGGTGGGATATCGCCCCCGGTTTGGCCATGCAGTGGGCTGTGTCTTCGGGACAAAGGGCTCCCTTGACCGCTGACAATGTATAAAGGTATGAGATTTGAACAATCAGGGTGAGGATAACAGGAAAAAATGTCCAGACAAATTGTAAATGTGGTGTGGAATAATTTATGCAGCCACAGAAGAGGTTTCGGTCTTGCTGGAAACCTCTGAGGCCTCATCAATCTTCTTGCCAAATACCGTCTCCATGATGCAGGCATTGAACTGGAATTTAAAAAAAGGAAGATAAGCGTTTGTCTACATATAGACTGTTATTACTCAACACACGTGTGTTGCCCATCTCACCTGTTTGTTCATGAATGCGTAGATTAAAGGATTGTATACGCAGGAGCTCTTCGAGAAGAGAGAGGGGATGGCGACCAAACGGTAATCCTTGTTTGTGTCTTCAGCATAGGCAAACCACAAAGCAGTTAAAGCATAGGGGGCATAGCAAAGCACAAAAGAGCCGACCATTACAATAACCATCCTGGACACTTCCTTCTCGGCTTTCTGGGTAGAGGCTGACTCAGCCTGCTGGGCTGCAACCTATGGATAAATATTGAAAAATTTCAAGCATTTCAAATATCCATGTTTATTTTGATGAAGTACATATACATATATTTAAATTAAATTGCTGTTTTAAAACCATATTAAATGATTAATTTTGTATAAAAAATCCTTATATTTAAAGAATCCACATTCGATTGGAAAAGTCATGGAAAAGTCAGAGTAATTCATAAAATCACAATAGCTAATGGGAAGGTCATGGTAAATTGTAATGCTTTGAAGAAATTAAGTGAATTTCCATGAAGAATAATTTGGCAGTTTGGCAAAAAGAAAATTCTGTTTATTTTGTTCTGCATTGCTTTCATGCAAGAACATGAACAAGCCTGATTTAAGCAAATTAATTAAACAATTGTAAAATGTTTAATATTCATACATACATATATTTACATATTAATAATTAATAAACCACAAATTCTGCCTGCATGTGTGCAATAAATAAGTATTCTTTAAAATCATAAAAATATACACTTTTTTAAAATCTATTTCTGGCTACAAGAGTTGATTAAATGCAAAGAGTTGGGACACTCACAGCACGCAGGGCTCCCAGGAGCTGTGAATAAGAGAAGATGATGATGGTCATGGGCATGATGAAGCAGGAGATGATGAGGAAGTAAGTGTAGGTCTCTGAATTGTATTCCTCGCTTTTTGTGTACCAGTCAGGTCCGCAGGCGGTACCGATACCCTCGGGAATGTATCTACAAATTTAAATGTGAATTTAAATGTTCAATTCTTAACATGAGTGTGTTTACTAATATTTTACCAAGAAAATTTCCTTCACCTGCTCCATCCCCAGAATGGAGGTGTTGCACAGAAGACACCCATGACCCAGGTGAACGCCACGGCTCCCAAGGCCTGGTTTTGTCCGAACTTGAAGCTTCCGAAAGGTTTGCAGATAACCACGTATCTCTCAAAAGCCAGAACAGCAAGGGACCATCCCGTTACAAGACCTGCGAGAACAAGACAAGCATCAGTACACCATTCTGAACATAATGTGTATGCTGTTTAAACTCTGCTGCTTACCTGCAATTGATCCCATTGCTGCTTCCATTGCGCATAACGTATGACCAAGGAAGTAATAACCTCTAAGAGCAGCAACAAATACTTGGCTTACAGAGAATGTGTCGAAAATGAAGCCTGCTAGAGAGATGTTCACCAGTATGTAGTTGAGAGGCTGTCGGAGCTTCTTGTACTTCATTGTAACGATGAGAATGATGGCGTTGAGAGGGGTGCCCACGAAAAATACGAAGCCCATGAAAGCTGCCTGCAGGTAGAAAGCCCACTTGGGAGCCAGGTGGTACTGTGGGCCCTCAAAGGGGCTGACTTTGGAAAGGTTCGCAAACTGAAGGGCCCACGGGTCCATGGTTGCGCCGTTAGAGGCCTTGTTCTAGCACGGGGAGTCGATGAGCAGCCTGACTGACCAAATGTGGATGGGATGGCCTTTTATAAAATCCTCAAAGTCTTGCAAGGTGTGAAAAGTTGGGGATGAAAAGGAAGATCATCCTCCTGCTGATCTTCCGGACATGTTGCCGGGATAATCCGTCCTGTCCATGCGAATTACACTCAACACTCCCCTGGAATCTCTAAGCACATGATTAGTGTTGTTCTACGAACGTGTTGTTATATGAACGCAGTGAATGTTTTATAAGTTAAATTACATGTTTTATAAGTTAAATTACAACTTATATGTTTTATAAGTTAAATTACAGCATAAACAACAGTAACATGGCGTATCCCACATCTAGAAAGACAATTCTAAAAGGTGATTGATATTCAGTAATACTATTCTGAACTTTTTTTAAACTTGAACTGAATTGAGCTGGATAATGGCATTATTGTGTTCTGTAGAGCTTCTTTATACATTTATTGAATTTGCTTCATAAGTGATAAACTTAGCAACATCCACACAGTACTTGAACTGAATCGAATCAACATTAAACTTGCTTGAGCTGAATAATGACACTATTGCCTTCCGTGGTTGCTTTAAATGTTTCTAAGTTGTTTATTATACCGCAAAGCTGCTGTGAAACAATCTGACTAGTATAATGCACTTTTAAATTTCTTGCCCTCAACAACACAACAAACTCACATTTTTGTCCAAATTTGACCATTCATTTGATTCTTTATATGAAGGTTTCAGGTTTTTAATGAATCAATGGAATCAAACTCTCTTGAACAGTATAACATACTATGCTATATACCTCAGTTAAGGTGCTGAGGTATATAGGTATACATGTTCTGTTGGTGGTCTGTTGAAAAATGATTGACGCATTGTATATGTTTCCTAACTGGCACTTAACTTAAATGGTTTTCTCCTTACCAAAAACACTGTCCTAATTCACTGGATCCTGATAGATTGATTTGGGTGCGCTAAATCACATTGAAGGTATAATATAACATGTTACTTAAAAGTATTGGCCTGGTTTTTTGGGGCCAAACAAGCTTATTAAGTCTCGGCTTGTATTTCATGAGCAGCAGTATAAGCGGGCGAAAGGCAAACCAAACTCTTAAGGTCCCCAAGCACAAGGATGAGCCGTAATCTGGAAACCAGATTTACCTAAACCAATCCCTAAAATCCCTACAAACCACACTGATGTCACAGAGGGATTACGACCAAACTGACAGTTTATCTTGTTAGCTGAGACTTAGATTGTGGGTCAATTTTGATAATCTGGAGAGAGATGAAGAGTGTTAAACTGTAAATCCTATACCATACATCCAGCCTCCTATACATACAACTCACTTCAGTTCCTTCATTTCTCCTTCAAGACTCTTCTCTTCCACACTCTCTTTCTCTACTTGCCATTTCTTTTCTTTGATTTGGTAAGTGTTGTCTCATAGGTTTGGGAGCATTTTGCAATGTGAATTTTAATGATTCATTATAGCCTATGAAATGTAGCACCATAACCTAAGAATGTACTTATTGCAAAGTAGATTTGTTAGTTTAGCTAGTTTGGTTTGAGTTCTTCATTTCCACAGATATAATCAGAATCTAACATTTGCAGTTACTTTTTTAATGTTTAATTTATTATTTGCAGATCTGGAAGAAATATATTTCCTGTTTACATATGTAGGTATACAATCTTAAAGTGTATATATTCTGTTCACACAAACGTAACACTATTAATAACCAGCATATTTTACAACATATATTCAGTTTGTATTGTGTTTTGTTTCCCTCCAACTTCTTGATGCATTGAGATCTAAATGTTGTATCCTCTAAAATTCAAAATAACAATGATCATATTTTTGTGTTTGATATTTTGCACTGTATGTTGATTTTGTAGTCTCATCAATTTTACACGGTCCAATTCACCAAAGTCAGAAGCCATCCAGTGACCCAGGGTTGTATTGTAACCAAGCTATGTATCTGAGTTGCATGGGTATGATACGACCTGGGTTACAGGAAGGTGATGGACATCCTGGGAATTACAGATAAAGATGTAATGCACCTTTATCAATAGCATATCAATAAATGATAATACATATGTTTACATTCATTGGATGTGTGTGAATAAAGTGGAAGATTTATTTGTAAAAAAACTGAAATATTCATTTGTGTGTATTTGGTGTCATCCATATATAATAAATCTCATGGAATTGTGCTCTTTAGAAGATATTTTCATTCTAATCTGTCATGCCATTGTTTGAGAGATGAAAGAAAGAGAAAGAGAAAGACTGAAAAACTTCACTGGCTGAAGATAATGAAACTTATCTGGAAAGTAAAGCTGATCACATTGATTTTGTTTTATTTATTACACTTTGAATAGTCCTTTCAAGGACTGATTCTGATAATATGAGCAACTTGTACAGCACAAATGCAAATAGTTTTAATAAAATACAAAAATATCAAACTATTATTTAACTAATAACAACTGTAATTAATAAAGTGTAAATTACTTCACAATACAGATAACTGCAACAGTAAAACACACAAAAAATAATTAACTTTTATGAGTCTGTTCTTTTTTTTTTAAATCAACATCACGTAAGAACAGCGTAGTCCTGGAAGAATCTGTTCTTTTTAGTGAAAGAAATCTATTCAGTTGGGGCGGATACTGACTCAATTACTGAATTGAAAATAATCAATTTAGTGATGTCTGACTTGAAATTAATCAAGAACTGCTACGGTGTTATACCACAGGGGTTGGACAATGAATCTCTAACATTGTAGGCAAACAGCATCAATTCATTTTGGTAATGACGGATACAAGTCGTTCCTCTTCCACAACGGTGGCCAGGTCACTATCTGATACTGGTGGAGGAAAACATTTTCATACCCCAAAGTAGCTCAAAAAGATTTAGATCTGACGAAATAAATATAGAAAAATATAGTAGAGCATTGGTGTTTACAATGCCAAGGTTGTGGGTTTGATCCCCACAACGCAAGAACTGATTCAATTTGTTCCTTGAATGCAATGTAAGTCGCTTTGGATAAAAGTGTCTGCCAAATGCATAAATGTTACTTAGCATATATGTTAATGTTTGAACCATTAGGTGACATTGGCAGTGACACACCTATCAAGCATAATAGGGAATGCCATGATAGTGCAGTCCAAACATCACTGATCCACCCCCGTGTTTCACTCTAGCCATGCAACAGTCCAGATGTTAAGACTATCTGTGGCTTCTCCACAGATGTGGGTAAAACAGTGAAGGTGCACTCATCAGAGAGAAATACATTTAACACACAAGATTTGCACTGTTGGCAGCAATGCAACTGACATTTGGCATTGGCACAAGTGACTAAATGTCTGGCTAGAGTATCCCGACCATAAATATTGACTCTATGGAGCAAAATGAACAGTTTTGGTGGTTTTTGAACAGTTGAGGTGCCAATTTAATTCTATGGTAAGTTGGGCAGTGGTGATTTTATATTTTTTTACAATCTGGGTTAATACCTGGAGACTCCTGTTTAGACAGTTTCCTCTTGTGTTGACAATTACTTCTGTTGGATATAGTTCATCTTGGTGGTATGACAACATTACCCTGGATACAATAACTCTCTATAAACCAAGACTTAATCGCCTGGTTACAAATGAGCCAGCGAGACATGTACCAACAACCTGTCCACTTTTGAACTCTGTTATGTCTCCCATTATGTTACGTGGGCTGCAATGTTTTATGTCAAGCTGTCCTTTTGCTAATTCAACCTTCACAATCTGCTCTTACTGACGTAATGTAAAATCAGTGAAGATGGGCCAGGCGTGAAACCTCCAACACTACATTGGCTAATATCTCAGTTTCATTTTCCAACCCTTCATGACTTATGACTTTTTCACTAATAACTAAGTCACTGACTGGTTTTCATATATAGTGCAGTAGAGCTAAAATAATATGTTTTCTGTTGAAGTCATTGATAAATAAACCTCACCTTTTCATATTTTATGCAATATCCACTAATTACACATACCTTCAGAAATGTATTAAATGTCGCGTTCCAAATATGCAAATGAGAGTCGTCAGGAATCGATTATGGTTCAATTATAATCGATTCCTGACGACTCCAATTTGGAACATAAATTGCTCCGTCACTGTTTCATGAGAATAAATGTGTAACAGTGGGTGTGTCTACAACGAAATTATCTCCGTAGTACGTATATCTCGTAATATGCTGAATTCACAAACATCAAAACACATTCAAACTTGAGGTTTTATTCTTCATAAGTGGATATTTATCCAAGAACTGTCCGAATAGCGCGTTGTTATTATAAATTCGCTCTGTTCTGGGCTAATTCTAGTTCCTGTGTCTCGGTTTCTACACGGACTTGTTTGACAGGAGCGCCCTGTGTCTGCTTGAGATGGCGGCCAGATCGGAGAACGCGAGGGCCGAATAAACAGTAAACCTGCGCGTCTACAACCTTCCGTGAAGCGCAAGCCGTGTCATTTATCCCATATCTACGTCCTCTAGAAACAGAAGAGCGCCATGGAAGGCGGGAAACCCACCCTGCCGCTGGTTTACCAGGCCGTTCAGGCGCTTTATCACGACCCGGACCCTGCCGGCAAGGAGCGCGCCTCGGTCTGGTTGGGAGAGCTGCAGAGATCGGTGCGTTTATTAGCGGGCCTACTGCGCCACAGCACCCTCACTCACTAATTAACATTTACAATATTCACTGCGTTAAACACGTTGTCGGTTTAGGCCGCAGTGAAGCTTTTTAAAACACCAACGTTTGCTGTGTTTGAAAGTGGAGGTGGTCACATGTGTTTGGGGGTTTATTTGTATCCATTGCTAAATCCATCTAGCTTGTCTGTGGTTTGATGGTCGAGTTAAGGGTGGTTTTAAGCAGGAAGTTTTGCGGAAATAGTTCGTCTAAACATATTAACTTATGTAAATCGGATTTATCACCCAGAGTGCGCTGTTAGAAAGCGGGTGGTGTGTTTGAAACATGGTAGCGAGTTTGTAAGTGGGCATTAGCTGGGTTACCATGTTCCCAAAACCAGCTTGACCACCTCATAACCGGAATGACCAACTAGTAGTTGCTCATTTTGCTTTCCTTTTCTCTTTTTGTTTTGGATGTGGTTGTTGGTCCAAGATGTTTTACTATTTTGGCCAGTTAAAAAGCAGAAATCATGTTCAAAAACACAGATATACTGGCAGAGTAGGTTGAATTCAAACTAGGCTGATCATGGTAAGACATTGGTTAAATATTAATGTTTTAACATCAATACTGCAATTGTAATTCCAGTGTTTATGCATTTACTATTGTTGGTTCTTGACTCTGTTCCTCTTAAGCAAACCATGAGCTTGAAATGGAAGGTGTTAACTTCAAGCCACAGGCCAGTGGGTGAAATTTTGCAAGACATGTTGCTTTTTGCAGAAGAAAGTAGCACAATATTATGTTACCCCATAGTTTGACTGACGTCTAAATGTAGTAAATTCAGAAGTAATATACTTTTTTCAATATGTGGTAAAATATTATGACTTCAATATAATTAATTGCATGGCTTTGCATTGACAATTTAAATTCTGCCATATTTACTCTCCAACATGTTATTCCAAACCTGTAAGACTTTCGTTCATCTTCAAAACACAAATGAAGATCTTTTTGATGAAATTGTAAAACTAATCCATATGAATTGAGGGGTTTAGTACAAATTTTCTGCAGACACGGTCACTTTATATGATGAACATTGTATTTTGGCTTTTATTCACATATAAATATTGATCAACAAACACAAACTGAAGATCAACCAAATTCAGTCTGTTCATTATAAAGTGAGTCTCCAGAAAATGTGGACTAAACCACTCAATGTATATGGATTAGAACTTTTTGAAGTGTCAAAGTGGTAGTTGCATTGACCGTCAGTTGAGGGACAGAAAAGGTCTCAGATTTCATCAAATATCTTCATTTTTTTTTTTAAGATAAACGAGTCTTGCAGGTTTGGATCAACATGGGGTTAAAAAAATTAACAGAATCTTAATTTTAGGATGAACTGTACCTTTAAGTTGATCGTCCTGCTTTGCACACATGCGGATCTACTGAGACGGTCTGTCTGTCAGGTTGTGTATTATGATGCTACACGTAATGAGTTCCTGGTTCCTGATGTTTCGATTTATTTGCATGAGTATTGTTTATCTCTTTGTGATGCTGTTCAAGTTTTGTTTTTACTAATGCAAATTGCTGCTGGTCTGACTTGACATTCAGTGGTCAATAGTATTAACTAGAGTGGGGTGGCTGATATAATGCTGATTATATCTGTGAAATGAGTTAATCCAGATTATTTAAGGTTATCGTTTTTAGCACTATTTAGTCATTGAAAATATAAAAAAACAGACACTATGCATTGAGGGTGCGACCATCTCAAAATGCACAAATCATCTGAAATTGGCACGTCCTCAGTGAAGTTGTGTGTCTGTGCTGAACCTTGCAGATGTACGCGTGGGAGATCTCGGATCAGCTCCTACAGCTGAAGCAGGACGTGGAATCGTGTTACTTTGCAGCCCAGACAATGAAGATGAAAATCCAGACGTCGTTCTACGAGCTTCCCCCAGAGACCCACACCGCACTGAGAGATTCACTCCTGTCCCACATTCAGAACCTCAAAGACCTGTCTCCCATCATCGTCACACAGGTAACGTCCCATCGGACCAGGGGTCGGATCTGCTAAACATGCATGATTTGTGCCCTGTGGTTTCTGAATCAAAATACAAGTCAGTGCAGAAGACCTTAAACATCTGCTGTTAATGATTGTGTATTGAACATGGAGTGTGAGGTGTCGACTGGGACAGATCGTCACGACCACACTGTAACACTGCAGTGTGGTCGTGACGATATTGAGAACGATATTGAGAACTGTTAAGAAAGTGACGCTGGTGTTCTTCTGTCATTCTCTCTCCTAGCTTGCATTGGCAATCGCAGATCTGGCTCTTCAGATGGCCTCGTGGAAAGGCTGTGTTCACACCCTCATAGAGAAGTAAGAATCTTCTACAGAGTCGGAATTAGCTGCAAAATGATCTGAATGGCACCAATTTAATCAGTTGAAGAGCAAATAATCCATATGGTCTCAGTTGATGTGAGCCCAAAAATGGCATGTGATCATTCTAAAAGAAATGTTTAAAATGGTTTTCCATTGTCACACCTTGAAATTTGATCTACCAAACGCTTATTTTTGCTCCTTCCAGATATAGTAATGATGTGTCCTCCATGCCTTTCCTGATTGAGATCCTCACAGTTCTGCCGGAGGAGGTTCATAGCCGCTCTCTGAGGATCGGAGCCAATCGACGGACCGAGATCATAGAGGATCTGGCCTACTACTCGACCACAGTGGTCACTCTTCTGGTGCAGACTTTCTACAAAGCAGTTTCTATCATTCATTGCCCACTTTTTTCAGCTTAAACCCATTTTAACATTATTTGCAGTAATACAAATAATATATTTTAAAGCTTTTATGTAACTCTGTGATGGCTATAATATTTTTGTTAATTTCAAACGGATTCTTCTAAAACTGTTACGCTGCTGCTTGTAATTTGGACAACATCTATTTCCGGCAGCTAGATTTACCTTGTATAAATCAACAGAATGAATTTAGGGCATTTCTTCTATAGGCCCGTCATTTGTCGTGGACCTGCCTGGAAGTTTTTAGTATGCCTAGTAAGACCTTGATTAGCTGGTTCAGGAGTGTTAAATTGGGTTTGGAGCAAAACTCTGCCAGACACTGCCTCTCCAGGTCCAAGATTGGACTCTTCTAATTGAAATGAATGGCTTTTGATTGAAAACTGATTTTGGTTGCTATTGTTGTTTCTCCTTGATCAGGTGTCGTGTGCGGAGAAGTCTGGACATAATGAGAAGATGCTTATAAAGATATTCCGATGTTTGGGGAGCTGGTTTAATTTAGGAGTGCTGGACAACAACTTCATGGCCAACAATCAACTGCTGATGATTCTCTTCCAAGTGCTGGTGAGATCAACAAATACAATTACATGATCACTTCCTTCCTCTCTTCCTCTTATGTTTAAAAATCTTGTTTTCTTTTTTTGCAGCAGAGAGATGAGACGTCTACAAACCTGCACGAGGCTGCATCAGATTGTGTGTGTTCAGCGCTGTACGCGATTGAGAACGTGGCCATAAACATGCCTCTGGCCATGCAGCTCTTCCAGGGTGTCCTCACTCTAGAAACAGCCTACCACATGGCCGTAGCCCGAGAGGACCTCGACAAGTATGTGTGGCATGGTTTATGATTTATGTTTGTAGTTCATGCAGACCTCTAACAGAATGGCTCTGTTCCTGTGCCCGGTGGAGCTGCATGCTGCTTACATGGATGTCTTTTTAAGTCACATGGGATCATGGGTGACAATTGGAACGATGTACATGAATGGCTAAAACAAATAGTTTCACACAAAGCCTATGGGAGACTCCACGCACAATTGATTTCAATAGATGTTAGCATGTTACTAAACGGAGGACTCTATTGAATTGAATATAGTTTGACATGAAGTTGTTGCAATGCTAAATGTTCATGTTTGTGCAATACTTTAAACCAGAGAGTTGATCCACTATTGATTTCAATAATTGATGTTAACATGTTGCTAAGCTAAAAGCTCAAATTGCCTTTTTATTCAAAAGGGAGACTCAACTCGCATTGATTTCTATAGAGTTTGTCAAGCTAAAAGCTCCATTTGCGCTATGCTATAGATGAGAGCCTTGGCTCAGTTGATTCCAGTAGACTTTGACATAATATCAAATTGTGCATTCAGTTAAATGGGGAAACTAAGTTAATTTCAATTGAGCCTGGCGTTAGCATGCTGTTGTGCTAACCTTAAATTGTGTAGTGCCTGAATTTATTTGAGCATTGACATTAACGTGTTGCTATGCTAAGTTTTTTTTATATAGCTTTAGCCAGTTGATATGCCAAAATTCTTTGAATTGGACCCTACACTAATGATTGATTTCAGTAGTTTGATGTCATTCATTTTGCCACGCTAAAAGTTCAAAATGCACAATACTTGACTTGAATTTGATTTCAATAGTTTTGTTAGCCTGTTGCTATGCTAAAGCCTCAAACTACACAACACTCTAAAACCTTTAAGTACATGGCACACAAATATTGAATGAAAAGTTTTAAAAAGTAAACTTTTTTTTTAAATGTTATTTGTTTTATCAAGTAAATATATTAATACAATTTTCACCCACTGTCAAGTCACCTTCATTTATATACTTCACTTTTTGCAATACAGCTTGTTTTAGCAGCTTTACAGTGGTAATGGGAAAATAATGCAATGATGAAGGTGTTTTCGAATGCACAACAGCTCTAGAAGAAAGTTAAAACCACAAACAGAAATGTTTAATGGGGAGCCAATGCAGTTGAAAGAACCGGGCTGATATGTTCATACTTCCTGGTTCTAGTAACTCCAGCTGCTGGAGTTTAAGCGTCGAGCTCTACAATAATCTAGCCTTGAGCTTATCAATGCTTGAACTAACTCTTCCGTGTTTATTGATACCATATGTCGTAACTTAGATAATTTAATATTGAAGAATGCAGTTTTACAGATGCTATAAATGTGGCTTTCAAATAAAAGATTGGGGTCAAAGAGCACAAGTTCCTAACTGACCACAAAGACACTTAATTATTACTTATTATTTTAATATTTTAGGTTATGATGTGCTTAGGTTTTTGGTCCAATAATTAGATTCCTGACGTAGGAATCTCACTATGTTTTGGAACTTGCTTGCATTTTTCCACTACAGGGTGCTAAATTACTGCCGGATTTTTACGGAATTGTGCGAGACGTTTTTGGAGATGACGGTCAGAACTCCAGGCCAGGGCATGGGAGATCTACGCACCCTGGAGTTGCTGCTCATTTGTGCCGGACATCCCCAGTATGAGGTGAGTGTGAAGTCTGACACGTAATCAATCGTCTGCACCCATAATGACCAGTGAGCATGTTTATGTCCTTCATCAGGTGGTTGAGATCTCGTTCAACTTCTGGTACCGTCTGGGAGAGCATCTTTATAAAATGAACGATCCGGCACTGCACCGAGTGTTCAGACCGTTCATACAGAGGCTACTTCACAGTCTCGCCCGCCACTGCCAGCTTGACTCAGATCATGTGAGCATTCTTCCCTTTCCACATGTCTCTATTACTACTTCACAGGAAAGACTCATTCATTGATGGCTTCTAGTATTTGTAATAAGAATGAACGAGGTTCGTGATTTCCAGCTGTGTTTCTTCATCTCACATCTCATATTTTGTGCTTCCTCTACAGGAGGGAGTCCCGGAGGACACTGATGATTTTGGGGAGTTCAGGATGAGGGTGTCTGATCTTGTGAAAGATGTGATTTTCCTAGTCGGCTCCATGGAGTGTTTCTCACAGGTAGAATTTATACTTTCAAGAATAGAAACATGAAGTGAAATTGATTTGAGGTAAAGAACCCAAAGTGATTTCTAATTTATCATGGTTTCCTGAGAAACAAAAGGGAATATTCAGCATAAGTTAACTATTCTTTTTATAAATACTTTGTGCCCCCTTGTCAGCTGTATTCGACTCTGAAGGAGGGAAACCCCCCATGGGAAGTAACTGAGGCTGTTCTGTTTATCATGGCTTCCATTGCTAAGAGTGTTGATCCGTGAGTATCACTTTCAGTCATGACACAGCAGCTTCGTGTACTTATTTGATTATGTGATTTACACCTGCATATTGTATTTTTATTTATTTTTAGCTATGAATGTACAGTTTTGATGACGTATCAAGTCATAAAATAATTTTGTCCATTTGTAGAGCTGGGTATCGAAACCTCTTATTGACACGTTCTTGATTTGATAGGATGGATATCTTGTCTTTTTAAGCTATTCTTTTATAGAGTTGTTTGTTTTGTTATCAGTCTACATTTGTTGTGCTGTATGTTTTTGATTCGTCTTAAAAGAACTGTTCCTTTATGAGTCATTGGTTTCTAGTCACTACACTGGCTTTTCTGGATTTGATTCGCAAAATGTATGTATGGCTTTGTGTGAATTTGGTTGTTGAATGTTTGCTTTTGTGTGCTACCCTTGAAGATGACTCACTAGAAAGTTATTCATTTGGGGACTCGTTCAAATGAGATTGCAATTAATCACAAAATCGTAATGTTTGTACCTTTTTAAAATCTCTCCTTCTGCTCGTTCCTAGTGAAAATAACCCAACCCTAACAGAGGTGCTGGAGCAGATAGTATTGCTTCCTGAGACGGTCCATCTTGCTGTCCGCTACACTAGCATTGAGCTGGTCGGAGAAATGAGCGAAGTGATAGACCGGAACCCTTGCATGTTAGGTGACTGTCACAAAAGAGCCTGGTTTATCTTCACCTGTAGGATGTGGTGTTTCTCTCCGTTTATTCATGATGTATGTATTGGTTTGGCAGATCCTGTTTTGAACTTCCTGATGAAGGGTTTGCGGGAGAAGCCGTTGGCCTCTGTGGCAGCTAAAGCCATTCACAACATCTGCTCAGTGTGTCGAGACCACATGGCACAGCACTTCCAGGGCCTGCTGGACATCGCCCGCTCCCTCGACTCATTTGCCCTGTCAACGGAGGCTGCCGTCGGCCTGCTGAAAGGTGTGGTACCCTTTTACACTGAAGAGTTTTCTTTTGTTAGCTGGCGTTTTACACGGATACGTTTAAGTAGCGTTCTACGCTTTTCTGTTGATCTTAGTCATGCCCTTGTTGTATGGCTGGTTTGGTTTAAGTGGTGTGATTGGTTTACTTCAGGCACAGCGCTGGTGTTGGCTCGACTCCCCCTGGAGAAGATCGCGGAGTGTCTGAACGATCTGTGTGCAGTTCAGGTCATGGCACTGAAGAAGGTTAGATGCTCGTGACTGTGTGGTCTGCATGTCTACGGTCTGTCTTTTAACTCAATAAAATAATGTTGTCTTTGTGCCCAGTTGCTGGCTCAGGACTCCAGCAGTGGGAAGTCGTCGGACCCCACCGTGTGGCTGGACAGACTGGCTGTTATCTTCAGGTTAGACTCTCAACATCTTCAACAATGTGCTTAATGCCAGAGCTCACTGTCTGTGAAATGTTTTATTGGATGGTAACTATTTCTGGTCCTCTGAGAAAATCGTTTTTTGCATGATGAACACTCTTAGAAAGCATTTAAGTCTCTACAGGAAAGTTTTTTTTTTTTTAGCAGTTTTCCATTAATTGTTTATCCCTAGATTTGTTTTTGAGTGTTGTTTTTATTTTATTATTTAAACCTGGATCTATTTCAATAGTCTAATGTTTTGCCATTAAAAAATATGCCATAGAAGCTGACATGGTGTTAAAAACAAACAAAAATAGTTATTTTATCATGGCTTTGAGGTTTAAGAAAATGTTCAAATCGAACGTAGGACTAGCAATTATCTGTTTCTGATAATTGGTTTAATGCGAACATTTATTGGTTTATTTCATGTCAAAACGTATTAAATGAGATTTGGCATCTAAATTTTACTTGTTTTCTTGCTCTTAATTTGCACAATTTATCCGTGCATCGACGTTGCGGTGTCTTAAATGAGTATTGATAAAATAAAAAGCCCTCAATGTTCTGTTTTTTTTTTTTTCCTCTTAGAAAGTTTCACATAAATCTAAATGTTGTGAAAACCATTTCATGCTGGGTTTTTACCCCTCCCTAAAATGGTAAATTTTTCTCCGTCAGACACACAAACCCTATAGTAGAGAATGGACAGACCCACCCCTGCCAGAAAGTCATTCAAGAGGTCTGTTTAAATGTACGTTTATTGACACCGTATTTCAATCTATCGGTAAGTTGGTTTCTTTCTGATCAGCATCTCTATTCTTTGTTGTAGATCTGGCCGGTGTTGTCAGAGACGTTGAACGCCCATCAGGGTGATAACCGGATAGTGGAGCGCTGCTGCCGCTGCTTGAGATTTGCAGTGCGTTGTGTTGGCAAAGGCTCTGCTTCTCTATTACAGCCACTCGTTACTCAGGTGTGTTTTTGCCCTTCAAATGGACGTTGTTTTTTTGGAATATAAAGCTGGTGTAGGTCTTGAAAAGGTGTTTGTGTTTCAGATGGTGAGTGTGTACCAGGTGTACCCTCACTCCTGTTTCCTGTACCTGGGCAGTATTCTAGTGGACGAATATGGCATGGAGGAAGGATGTAGACAAGGTCTTTTAGATATGCTACAGGTAACAGAAACATACTTCAGTCTAACAAGCTATACTCTCAGTTAGCTAGACTTTGGACCATGTGTGGTTCAAATATTTGAAAGTGGTGTAAGTTTGTCAAAACCATACGAAACATTAATACAGAGAGTACATGTTTTAGCTAGATTTTTACCTGGGAAACGGTTTCATTTGAATCTTGTGCTTTGATGAAGATGAACTACGCATTACTGATCAGTGACTCTATCTCTTCCTCTTGCAGGCTCTCTGTATGCCGACTTTCCAGCTGTTAGAGCAGCCTAATGGACTGCGAAATCACCCAGACACAGTGGACGATCTTTTTAGACTTGCCACAAGGTACCATTTCTGTGCTTTTGTGCTTCTGCTGCAGATAGAAAAACAAGCCAAAAATGAGTGACTTGCACACCAAAATAACAAGTTAAGATGATGCACCCATTTTCTCATAATTTCAGGTTTGTTCAGCGCAGTCCGGTCACGTTGCTGAGCAGCAATATTATCGTCCACATCATCCAGTGTGCCATCGCTGCAACCACCCTGGACCATCGAGATGCCAACTGCAGCGTCATGAAGTTCATCAGAGACCTTATTCACACAGGGGTCTCCAATGATGTAAGTGGCACTGTGGATCAAAGTAAACCAACCAGTTGAAAGACCTTGTGTATGCATTGTCGATCCTGTTCATTCATTGCATACAACTTATTTTCCTCTCTTTCAGCATGAGGATGACTTTGAGGTGCGGAAGCGTCTGATTGGCCAGGCGATGGAGCAGCACGGGCTGCAGCTAGTGACTCAGCTGATCAACACCTGCTGTTTCTGCCTGCCACCTTACACTCTGCCTGATGTGGCGGAGGTACTCTGGGAGATCATGGTCTTTGATCGGCCGGTGTGTTTTCAACCTTTTTAAACGAGCACCACGTTCTGACCATCATTCAAATGCCAATTCATATTGTCATTGTATTCAAGCAGGCATGAGGTCTTTTAAGTATTTTTTTATTGCGGTCTCATTTAAAATTTGTCAATGTTTTACTCAACGCCCAGAATACAATTTGTGACTGAATTATGTATGCATGTATAATTTTATTGTAATTTCTTAATTTATGTTTTGCTTTTTTTTTTACTTTCTTGTTACCACAGGATTTTCTACTACATCTCATCTGTTATATTTAGATTTTATTGCAGCCTATTTTTACATTTATTAGTATTTTTCTCAACACCAGAATGAAATTTGTGATTTTTAAAATGTATTTATTTTTAAAAAGCGTTTCTATTTGTCTCTAGACATTTTGTCGTTGGCTGGAAACCGCACTGAAGGGTCTTCCGAAAGAAACAGCAGGAGGCGCTGTAACAGTCACACACAAGCAGCTCACAGACTTCCACAAGCAGGTCACAAGGTGAGTGTCTGTGCGCCTGCCGTCACCTGAGCCTTCGAAGAAAACTGTTCGCAGCATTAGGATTGTTTCATTACACTCCTGAAAGAAATTGGCCTGTTCATTAATTAAACGTGCTTTTTTTTCTTCCCCCCCAATAAAAAGTAATATAGTGCTCATCAGTGTAGATTATAGGCTGCATTTGTCTTTTGCAAGCTGGTGCACATACGGTTTTCTGGCTGTGGTTAGCTCGGTGTTGCAAGCCTAAACAAGTACCCATAACCAGTCATCCAGGAGGGTGAGGTAACTCATACTTTAGCAAGTCTTGACCTGAGATATGAGGAGCCTCCCAGTGTGGTGTCATGCATAGATGCCAAATACATATTCTGACAGTGCAGAATGAGTCACAGCCTTGCTTGGAAAGTCCAAGCCACACCAGACTAATGCAGTGCCGTTGCTTTGCTCGCCCTTCCTGACGGCATGTTTGTACTGTGATTAGTAATAATAGGCTAACTTATTGTTTAGTGGTTTGTTGAAAACTAATGCTAATTTGTTCCTTCTACCACAGTGCAGAGGAATGTAAACAGGTTTGTTGGGCGATAAGAGAGTTTACAAGGCTGTACCGATAGCTGTCTTTTACCTGCTGATGCTGCAAGACCAGGTGAGAGGCATATTAAACCAAATTGAATATATTTAGTATTGTCTTATTGTGCAACAGGGAATAAAATACATTTTTTCTTGTTACTTGTTTGTATATGAATTTAAATAAATTCTTTCCATTTTACTTTTCTCAATCTTATGTTTGCAAATAATTGTTACTGAATTTTAAATTAACATTCTCAGGGCTGGAGAATTAAAACCATTTTTTTTTTTACATCACAAATGAGTTTGTTTTTGGGAAACCAATTATGAAATTCTCTCTTCCCCGCAGGTCAGATTTTTTGTTTTGCTAACATTTGGAGGAAGTGGCAAAGGGAGCCATGATGACCACTGTTGATAAACTAAAGGGAACTCTTGCATGAAGGATTTGTGGGACGTGGCACCATGGGAAAGCCAACCTATTGGATTGGAGCTTTGGAATGGCAGGGTTTCAGGAAAAGCAAATTGCCTTGTGGGTGTCTCAAGACCGCAGCCCCATCCCTCCCTTTTACCCCTCCAAGCACACTGATGCCAGCCGCAGCGGGAGAGGGGGATTTCGGAAGGGACATCGTCGTCTTGAGAGGGGGGTGGGCCATCGAATGGACATTTGAAATACATACGCCCATTTCAACGTCTGCATCAGTCAGATTTTTGGGGATCCATCAAAAAAACAACCCAACAACAAATAAGGATGTGCCTGGTTGCAAATCATAATGCATCGTTAAAAAAAAAAAGACTTGTACGTTTTTAAAAACAAAATGGAGATTTATTTTCATGGATGTGTGTTTAGAGATCGAGACATGGCTTTGCTGCCAGTGCCATAAAAATGATTACCAAACTAAAGATTGTCACAGCAGCAGCCTGCGCCTGTGGGACATTTGCAAAGGGAGAATCTTGGGAGAGTTGGTGTCACCCTTGATCTTTTTAAAGTTGGCTGGGATTTTATCCGTACAGGTTATGCTGTAAATTATGGAGGGGACTGACTGGCAGGTGCTTTTTTTTTTTTTTTTTTTTTTGTTCTTTCACTATGTTGGCATATCTCCAGAGACTCCAAAATCATTTTAGGAGCGCGTGTGTCCGATTGTGCGAAATAAAACCAACATTGGGAGGAACAAACCAATCTGTCTTGAGTATCATTTCAGATGCACTTTTGTTTGAGAGCTGATTTGCACTCTTTCCGCAGCTTTTAGAACCTGTTTAACCAGGTTTCATTTTATGAAAAAGTTACTTGGGTCCTTCAGGTCTTGTTTTCTGAGTAAACTGAACCTTCTTTTATTGTCAAAGGCCCTACAATCATGTGTTTCTCACAATTGCACGTGTAAACCCTCAGGTCATCCCTCCCGCATCCCATTTGATGAATGAACGTTATGTACTCAAATAGATATGACTTCGTACTGACACGTACGAAGTCTGACATGTTCATGTTACTGGCACAGATCCTATAGGATGAGGTCAGCAGATGTTATCCACCTACCCTCATAATGTAAGAAATTTTCATGAAATAGGATTCTTAAATCTGTGTTGCCCTGGGTTAAACAGACTCAGAGTCGTAGTAACGTCTAGTAGTTCATTGGTAACCTGATCAGGCCAGCAACCATTTAAAATACTGCAATGGTATTTATTGAAATCTAACACTTTAAAAGACAAGAAAATTTACATTGAAAACAAAACAAAAAAATTAAGGGGGAAATGTCAAGAGGTCTGATCCGATGGAAATGTTTTCAGTAAGGCAGTGGTGAGGCCCTATATACTCCAGTGCTGAGAACACTTCCCATTTTGAGCAGGCACTGAACAATATGGAGGTGGTAATGCAAAAATAGGTTCCTCTTTGAGTTAGTGGATATTTTGAGGCCACGTTGAGTGCATGTTTTGACTCTGCAGCAGTCTATGGAGTTCTTTGAACTGCTCCACCGTCTGGTCTTTCAAGTCAGGGTTGGAGATCTGCAAGCGGATGCTGTCTGTAGACCACGAAAGCTCACCTGAAAACATCTCCGTAAGGATTCTAGCAACAACTGGAACAACCTAGGGGGAAAAAGTGACAGCATAAAGTTTCAATAAGAGCAGCGACCTTTCAAGTGGCTCAAGTTTATTTTGATACAGCAATCTATGCTAGGTTTGACAATTAAATAAAACAGCTGTGGTTTCTCTGGATGTTGATTGGCTGAAAGACACTATACAGTAACAGCTATGACCATATTAATAGGCTTAAATATATTAAGTTAACATTTGTTCACCTAGTAGAGCTTTGCTAAATTGCACGATTTAGCAGTATAGCATAGTTAAATATTAGTTAGCCAAGTTAGAAGAATGCAAAATTCTAAAAGCGTTCTGGATCCTGATTGGCTTCACAATACACTATTTTTGACATGAAACACCCGTTCACAGCTATGCTATATTGCAAATACAATGCCGTACTACATTGCTAACAAATCACAGCCTTGGGAGGACAGGTTTCTTCACACGTCAAATGAAAACAACATATTTTAGGTTCAGATTTCATCCACACCTGGACAATGATGAGCTTTTTCTCCTTGGGCTTTCTGTCTGGCCAGTCCTCACCGAAGCAGAAGTAGATCTCAAAGGGTGGTGGAGTGAGTACCTCCCCTTTCTGATACAAAATGAGATCTGATGGGGGGAAAAAACAATTATATTCAATTCAACCGAGTTGATCACATATCAAATCATCACAATGATCTCAGATGGTCACATACACTTTTGGTGCCTCCTATGAAGTTCATGCATATGAGACTGGAAGTGTTATTTTAAAAATGTATATTCCGAATAAAATGGAGTTGGGCAATTTGCTGTTGTGACTTTTTCACTTCCCAGTACAGACAGGAAACGTCTGTAGCACAAGCGCAACAAAATGAAGTGCAAATGGTGTTGAATTGGCAGTTTAAACTCGTGGTGCCGCAGTGAATGGAGGGAAATGTTTTGTCACGTCATCAGTTACATTTGTCAAGTTGTATAGCTATTCTTAATCAACAGTACATAAAACGTGCTGATATTTAAAAACACTAATTTATTCTGACCAATATCACATCTACTATGATTCTTCCAAACTCTGAATCTTGAGTCTCAAATTAAATCCAGAGGTTGCAGTCACAATAAACTTGATCTCACAATCATTGAGATCCAAAACAGATTCCTCTTACCCTGAAGGAAGTTGTTCAGACTGAAGACCCGTATCTTCATCTCTCTTTCCATTGGATTGGGTGGACCCTGATCAAGCACACCTGGCCCAGACCAGAAAACTTTACACTGGCACAACCTGATGGCATAGATATCTTGTCCCCTGATCTCCAAAATCAGACCTCGGTCCATCACATCAAGCAGATGATCGGTGTAGAACCTCTGCTTTTCGTTTGGGATCTCAGCAGTTCCTGGAAACAGGACCTGCTGAAGTGTGACTGGACCGAACAGCTCCACTTGCTCTGGTGTGGGTGCCAGGTTACCGTAGTAAAGTCTACAACCCTGTGGGTTACTGACGGTCAAGGAACCAGTTGTCCTGCCTCTGTATTGGAACTTGATATCCAGATCAGTTACTAGAAGAGAAAGAGAATGCACATTTATCATCATAATTTACTCACCCATAAACATAAAAGATGTTTAGAAGAATGTAGATGCTGCCCTTTTCCATACAAAAAAAAAGAAGGGAATTAAGTCCCAATAAAGTACAAAGGGCATTATGGAAGTAGTCCATATGACATATTCCAAGTATTCTGGAGCCTTATATTGAATGGAGACGAGCAGCATGAACATCCAACCTGATATTCTCCTTTTGCAGTCTATATAAAGGCATGATGAAAGACGTTTAATCTGTGGTATTTCTTAAAATATTCTCAGTCAAACAACTGACATTTTTATATTAATATAGACAAGGTGTGGACCATATGTTGCGAAGTCATCTAACATCAGCATTACTCAAGATGAGAGGGTGAGACTAGGCCTTTTCTGAGATTTAGGTATGTCTTCATCATAAATTGCAACATTAATCTCAGAAGAACAAGGCAAAAGAGGCTTACAGGGCAACATGTGTGGACTGCTCAGCAACTCTGAAATGCAGGGATGAATCTGGTTCTCCACTTGAGCTGCTACCTCTTGCATTGGGGTGTCCACCATGGTTGAAGGGCCTACAGAATGAGTGATCACATCCTGAAGAGCAGGAGGCTGTATGACTCCACTCCCCATTTCCATTCCATTCTGAAGTCCTCCCCCATGAATGGGAAATGATCCCTGCTCAACTTTGATTGCACTGTGACTGGAATATTCAGGAGGTCCTGTGCCGGGCTGGGCATGATGAGTGGTCATTGGAGCACCTCCATTGGGATTATTATGGACAATTTCTCCTAAGAGGTTCATTGGCGGGTTATGATGGGCAGAGTTATAGCCATCGCCAACAGAAGACGTGAACGGGACGTCAACTCTAGGAGGGTATGCCGAGTAGCTGGAAGGGTCTGTCAGAAAATATAATTAGATTTTTATTTTTCAGATGTATATTATTTAAATTTTTAATCTATTTTGAAGAATTCTTACCAATGGAGAGTTTGACAAAGTTTTGTAACTGAAATTAAATGAATGAAAAAGATCATTAGATTACTGTATGAAGAGTGACAAAAATTTTGTTGATTTTACCATTTATTTATTCAGAACTTACCTCCTCTTCCTCATCCTCTCCAGCATCTAAAATCAACAAAAGAAGAGTTGATTTATTATCTTGTGCATCTTTTATCAAATATCAAAGACTATTTAAACAAGAAGTTCAGGAGGGAAATATTGAAAAGACTGCCCTTATTTTGGATGATCTTTTACTAGTCAGTAACCGATAATATTGGGCAACAGAACAGTTTTAAGTTAATTTTGCAGTGCATTTTCATACATGACAGAGACCATTTAGAACTCAAAAGCCAACGCGGTTGTTTTAGATAGTGTCTCGTGTTACTGGCTTGTAGGCATGCATTCTAGGTCTTTACCTCCATTGACTGACTGGTCGCACACCTCATAGATCTTATAAGGCTGGACAGGGGTGTCCTTAGTGCCATCATAGTGGAGTCCGAACTCTCGGCTTTTGTTAAGGGCACAGCGAAGGTTAGCCTTCCATTTGGCTGGATCTGGCTCATCTACTCCTTCTTGGTATTTGCCTGTTTCCAGAGCCCATGCCTACGGAGCAAAATGAGAGAATGAAGGCATGCTTATTGGAAATGTCTAGACATATGTTCCTTTCTTAAGTGCTGTCTGTAAAACCAGGTAAATGGGTTTTAAATTAAGTCACAGTCCATTTCAAGTGTAATTAGGGGGGCAGAACATTCCTATTCTAGCATTTAATTAGGCAAAATCTGCATTGTGCAGGATGAGTCAACAATATTTTGGGCTATTTACAGAAAATATAAATGAGTTCATTGTAAAGCATATCTCAATGCTAAATGTGAAGTTTGTTAATACAAATCAGCATAATGCAACAAAACAGACAAACTCTCATTTTTATTTCACTGGGTCTTTAACCTCAAGGCTCTAAACTTTTCATGACTTCCTCTTAAAATGTTGCTACAGTGAAGTTAAGTGGAATTGAAACAATTTTTAGTTCTCCAAAGAGTGGCTGTAAAAGTACTGAAAAGCCTATCTCTGAACACATCACTAGAACTTGTAAATACAGACATTTAATGGTTCAATGTTTCGCGATGAACATTGAGCGTTGGAGGACAGTGGTTCACTTTTCAAGCATCTTCTGTTACTGCAAGTAATGAATACTGAAAAGTGAAACTACTAGGAATTTCTGTATATTGAAACTCTAAAGCACCCCCAAAATTTCCCCCTAGTTCTAACTTTAGAATAGACTAAGGGTTGTGACAAAGAATGTAACCTCAGGATCCAGGTGACAATATTGGGTTGGTGTTGAATCTAAGCTCCTATATAACAAAATTTAACATCCACAAAAATAACACAAGGCAAAACAGCATGGGTGAAGCCAAAACCCTATGATTCACCTTAAATATAGTGTTCTCCTCTTCCAGGGTAGGCATATGGCGGGTGGCATGTCTCCATGGGATCTGGAATAGCCTGCGCTCTTGATTAAGCCAGTGCAGTCCTGGGTATTTCCCACTGTTAATCTGGCAGAGTGAGAAATGTTTATTTCACTAATGTAGATCTCGCTCAGTATGTCAAGATTTCAAATGATTCTGTTCTTCTTTGATTCCCTCCATTTTAGATGCTAATTTGTGGAAGTGCTGAATGGGTGAAAGCAAGATGGCAGCAGGACTCTGACATCTTTCCAATCAGTCTGAAGCATTGAAGATGAGGTAAAGATTATAACAAGTGTTTGAAATGGGGTAAACTACAACCCCACTGACGTTTTAGTAATCTCTTTGTTGATTTGGAAATAAGGATAAAATTGCTCAGACAAATTTTTACCTTTATACAAATTTGCACAGAAAGCATACAGTGATCAGAGACACTGAGTTTCAAAAATGACCAGTCACCATTTAGGTGGGGTCAAATTAGCAAAATGGTCAAAAAATGATTAATTAGTATCAATAGTGAAGCGATGCAGGAGGCACGGTTCACACAGAAACCTCTCTCAAATCAAGCCAACACAGAGAATTCAGAGCGTTGTGATATCTGCATGGGGAAATCATTAGTCCTCAAGTAAAAATCCCAATTCCAGTAGACTGGATTTCACAATTCTGTGTCATAAAGGTAGTTTATGCAACTTTTGCATTATATTCTAAAGGAAAAGACTGAAATTCACATCGTTATTCATTGAAAAACTTTCCCTCTGCTCTTTTTCTCATAGCATTTGTGTATGCATGCACATATAAAAAAAGAAAGAAAGAAGGAAAAAAGAAGCTGAGTCATGACTGGTCATCTGACGTGAGAATAAATGCTTATGTCATAATCAGAGTCATTAGAACTACTTTTATGGTGCTGTTTGTTCATGCATGGAGCTTTATGAGACCTGGTCATCATTCACTTTCATTATATTAAAAGACCATCTGCTTTTATGTTCCACAGAAGTCAGTGATACAAGTTTGGAATGACACAAGGACAATGGATGAACCATTTCTTTCTTTTTTGTGGCTTATCTTGAAAAAAAGTTATTCAAAATTATAATGTGATTAATAGATCACAATTCACCTGTGCCAGTAGCCATGGCTTCAGACGAATTCTCCGTGGTTGACCACTCATGGTGCTGGAAAACGAGGGGGACGGAGGAGGTGGAAACTGTGAACACTAAAAGGATAGAAATAATAGAAGAATAGTTACAATGTTGAAAGATGATTTAATCTGGAAGTTGGCAATAGAGTGGAATATAATTAAAAAGTTGAATCTGCAAAGTTTATACATTCATAAAGATACCAAAAACAAAACAAAAACTGCTAAAAGGCATCTTCAACTAGGGTAATGACTTGAATAATGACTTCAGCACAATGGCAAATGTGACAAGACGCAAGCCTTCAGGCCTCGGCCAAGTCCTCAAATCGCTGCTATAAAAGCAGGTGCTTGTGGGAAAACAGAAAGCATGTGGGTTTTTAGTTTTTGAAAAGCTCAGTAGCAGGGAGGTCATGTTACCTCTGTAAATAAACGAGAACATGACTGAGCACAATAACAGCCAAGCTCCAACGCCATCATTAGCACAGTCTGCTTTTACAAAGGGGAAAAGGGCATTTCAACCAAGGTATCCGACTAAATGCAAAAATGAAAAAGAGGCTGTGAAACTTTCAAGACCATTTTTTACTGAACAGTCATGAGACTTCATGCAAGCTTTTCAATGAGCGTCAATCAAACGGTATCTTGATGTTGTACTCCCATAAAGGAAGTTCTAAATACTACTACTAAATTCATTCATTATGCATTGATAAGAGGAACAATATTGACCAAACACTAAAGAGTAATTTTGATTTGGTTCAGGATGGAGAAGTAGGTGGGGTTCCTCAATAAAGAAAATCTGTTCGGTGTTCTCAAATTTAGTTAGATAACATACTCAGTTCTCCACTTTCTGAGAATCTAAATGATTCAAAATGAAGGGATGACATTATGCATATGTGAAGGTAAAAAAAAAAATCTTTTTTTATATATGTATTAAAAAATGAGCTATGTATAATCATAAAAAAAAAGAAACTGCTTAGAGCAACAATGTGTGTCAGCAGAGAAACAGGGTATCGTTTTAACATTTAAGGAAAAACACAAAGCAAATAGAGATAATTATATTACTCTGAAGCAATTTACACTTAAGCACTCTAACATTCATTAAATGTTTAGTCACACATTTTCCCTTCAGACATTTAAATAATATTTTTTAACTAATTATTATTTAATTTATTTCCATTTCACGTCCTTTCATTCCTAAAATAATGTTTTTTTAATTCAATTATTTCTTTTAAATGACGTATATAGCCTAACTGTTTTGTTTGTAGACTTTAGTAACGAGGTCAAAAACGTATGCACGTAAAATACAGAAATTGACAAGCATTAAGCTTTTTAAATGACTGATGCAAATCCAAACAAAAGACACTTTGCCTGTTACTCAAGAAACCACAATGTTACCAAAACGCCCATTTAATCTTCACCTGTCCCAAAACAACACAAATTTCTCAAACTTCTTAAACCACATTTTACACGACAAAACCGATCCAAATTGAATGCTCTGCAACTTTTGCAAATATTAAGCGAACCGTAAGTCACTTACCTGCAAATGGAAAGTATCCGACCTGTGATTAGGGCTCAGTCCAGCGTTACGTGACGGTGAGATCGGATCAGATCAGGTGAGGTGAGGTGAGGTGAGGCTTCGGTGCTCTCGGCTCCAGCAGCTCAAAGGGCCGTGGACTTGCTGAACACGGCTCTCCCGGAGGACTCTCTCATATCCATGTTGTTGTTTTTTACAGGCATGAGACGACAGAAATCGTATTTGCAGAAGTAGAACAGGTACCACCCTTCCGGATGACAGGGGCTAATGTAAACGGAAGTGGTGTGTTTCGTTTTTCGTGCATGCTTTAGTGACCCTGAGTGTTGCATTTAAAAAGAAAACGCCATTATGTTTTACCCTCTGGCATTTAGTTTAGTTATTCTATTTGTATTGTGTTCGTGAAAATATTTCTTTATTGGTTTCTATTGTTCCTGTTTTTATGCATTTGTCACATTTTTAATTTTGTTGTCAATAAAAAACAAACAAACAAACAAACAAGAAAACGTTCCCCCAAATAATAACCAAACGGGAACTATATGAGAACGTTAGGAGAACGTTCTGTGTTTACTGGGATATCACTTGGCAAAATAAGATAAGTAAATTCTGTTTTTAGAATTTAGAATTAGAATTAGACTATTAATGCTGCCTTTTTTAAGGTGGATGGTCTGTATCCCATTAGTGCAGATTTTATGAGTTATAAACAACCTAAGGACAGAAATACAGGAGGTAAATGCTCTTTTAATAAGACTGTATGCCATATTCAGTGTTGTTTAGAACATGAATGGCAATTTAATTTTCTAAATGGGTGGATTCTGTGAGTTTTACTATTTGTTGAGGCGTCACATGACAGTCTAGAGAAAAAGTGTACAAGTATTATTTTTAATTAATATAAATTAAGATTAGATTAAAAAAATATATATTACATTTAACAGTATATTACTCTAGAAGATGTTTCTCTTTTTAAATTGATTTCAAGATTATTTAAATGAACTAAGAGAAACTTCATTTACATTTTTTATTAAAAAATATGTTTGTTTAAGGAATTGCATTTACAGTCAGCGGTACACTGAATAAACAAAATTAAAATAAATACATAGAAAAACAGACAACATAAATGTTAAATAAAATATGCTAATGGAAACATTTGACCATTATCTTATTTTTTAATCAGATGAATGGTTTTAAAATGTAAAATCAAGGCTTATTTTCTATGAATACTAAATGTAGCTGAAAGAAGTAGCAGATTACTTCAGTCATATTTGTTATGATGAGATTTATGATGGGAGAAAAAAACTTAATATTTTTAAAGCACAGTTGATGATGTGAGCACAGGTCATGATTTGAGCCTTAATAAAAGAACATAAATCTGATCAAAAACAAACTGAATGAGGATAACTCGTAAAATGGATAATGATAAAATGTTGGAATATGTAAACCAGAAAATGTACAAAATATTTCAATAGCACCATTAATTCTGCTTTGAAGATAATAATGACAAAAGTAGTATTTATAGATGAGTTTATATTTAAAAAATAAATAAATAAACAAAGAAATAAAAGTTGTATCAAAAGTTATTAATACGCCGTCCTTTTCAAGATTGCGCAATGACGTCGTGCGTGACTTGCCGGGGGTTTCCAAGGAAACGGAACTTGTTAGGACTCGGACGGGCGGTGGAAATATTCAGTCGCTTTATTAAATTCGATAAAAGGTTTTTGTTTCTTTTTAACATCTTTAATCCTGAGCTTAAAACTGCCTAATTAATTTGTCTGTTTAAAAAAATATCCGGTTCATTATTATTTAAAACTTTACTCGTATTGTTGTGACAAATATCAAGTTACATGCATTGATTTACACCAGGTTTAAACCTGAAGGTTGTTATTTATTTATTTTTCTCCTTAAATCTTATTATATGATTGCTGAAAAGTTTGTTTTTAACTTAGGCCTATTATTTGTCTTGACTAAACTTGTCTTGACTAAACTTGACTAAACTTGACTAAATATATAACGTTAAACCTTGCAGCTTATTTAATTAATTAGTTCAGTAAATAAGACTGTAAGACATTTCCCCAGTCTAATGTCGTAAACATCATTGTTCTGAGAATGACTGAGGAAATAACAAGCACCTCAAATGTGAAGACCTCCAAATGATGGACCACAGTCAAGAGGTTCACGACCTTCTGGGACCTCTTTCGCTTCTCTCCCGTTTGGACATCAATAGTGACTGGATGATGGGTTAATACTTTCACTTGTTCATTCATTCATGAAGTTTTTATATCCATATTACAGTATTGCTGATTTACAAATTCATCTTCAGACAGGTTTAAGGATGTGCGATCAGAGTCTTCAGCTCATAAGAAGGATAAAAGCATTCCGACCTCTTTGACACAGCTGTGCAAACAGCTGGAGGAGAGAATCACACAGAAATCACAACATTACTCCGTCTGCCATGAAGACAGGCAGTCTCTGGTCAGTCTCAAACAGATGCTTTAAATAATATTCATCTGAAGCATTTTGCACCGTACAGTATTCAATATTCTTCTAATTAACCAAAAGCATCATTTGCCTAGAAGTTTTCATGCTGTTTTTTTTTGTTGTTTTTTTTACAATTAAATTTACAATTAGAGGGATGTTTTTGGTGTTTTCATATGTTTAGGTTAAAATTATACAATTCTGCTTTTGACGATGCTCTCAATCCCTCATTATTTTTTCTTTCTCTTTTTTCTTTACGTTTATTGCTATTCTTTACTAGATGTATGATATGTTGGGTTTTATGATTGTAATTATACTATTTCTCAAGCATAATTGTTTTTTGTTTTTTTTATTTCATTCGGCATGAGAAATCTGTGCAGAAGAAGTGGAATATATATTTATAATTACTTTGAGGTTGATAAAAACAAATTAAAGTCTATCTTGAGATATATCTTATGCTCATCACAGAATGAGAATACAGTTATTACAGTTTAAAATAACTCTTTATTTTTAATTATTATTATTTGAAAATGTAATTTATTTATGTGACGGCAAATCTGAATTTGCACACATAATCCTTCAGAAATTATTCTAATAAGCTGATTGAGCTTGGTGTTCAGTAATGATCAGCAATGGAAAACTTGATGTAATTTTTTCAAGATTCTCTGATAAATAAAGATGCCAAAAGAACAGCAGCCAAAACAAACACATGTTGAGATGTACACTTAGAGTTTATGTATTCATTCTCAAACGTACCATTCTCCCAGAAGTAATTAATTCTTTAAAAAATGTTCTTTTTGCTTTTGACCTTCAGACTGCAGTGTTGAACTCTGAGCTGGGTCGTATCTGGCAGAACCTGAAAACCGCATCTGTGGACACAACACTGACCCAGGAAGAGCGAGTAAAGCTGCACTGCCAGACCTTCAGTGAAGTGCTGCACATCTGTGAGCAGCTGTTTCTTCAATACCTGCAGCTCACCAAAACTATACAGATGAGAGGCGTTTTCAGTGACTGTGTGAATCGCAGAAGGTTGGCAGCTCAGCTCGCTATGGACTGTACTAGACTGTGAGTGCTGTGAGACTCTTTTTACCTTATTACAGTGACTTTAACAGGCATTTGATGACATATATTGTAGCATTGCTTATTTTTTATTGATTGTGATTCACAGATTGAATGTTCGATCCATAAGATGCAGGATTGTCACCGGAATCAAGGCTGCAAGGAAGACCAGAACAAGTGCTGTTACACAGCAGATGGGACTACAGACATGCTGTCATAGCATGGAAAGCTCTATGATGGGAACACCAGGGGAAAAAGCTGTGGAGGATGACCTCAAGGAGGTGTGTTTGTGTGTGTGCTTGTTGTAAAGAGAGATGGTAAGGTCTAATAAATTTAATAAATTTCTGTGTGTCCAGATTCTGGATAAAATCGGGGAGCTGGATCTGCAACATGTGTATGACCTCCTGCCCTGCCACATGGAGCCAATCTGCTATAAGACAGACACACAGTGTACGGCAAGATATGCAGATATATTTAGGGGTAGGCTAAAAATAAAATGTTGTCATTCTATACTTGCCCTCATGTTCTTCCAAACCTGCAGTGCTGTTTTGGTAGATAGACAGACAGACATAATAACACATTTTAAATGGCCTATCCCAGGGGTCGGCAACCCGCGGCTCCGGAGCCGCATGCGGCTCTTTCACCCCTGTGCTGCGGCTCTTTCATCCCATACACGTAAATTGTAGCAGCGGTCCCGCTGTGAAAAGGGCCATGTGAGAGGAATAAGAGCGCTGTTTCAGGGGACTTTTATTCTGAAACTACGATGCGCATTAGTTCAGAAAGTTAAGCGGTTCAGTTCAGAGTGAATCATATATCACTCACCGCGGCAGATATCAGTTAACTATTACACATGAGCGCTGGAGAAAAGCCAATAACTTGGTTAACAGCCTCGGAAAGAGTGCCTATTGTGTGTTTTGTGCGTCTTAGGAGAGTGAGTTCACAATTACCACTATGTTTGCTTATGTACATACTCGTCTTTGTTATGACGCAGTTATTGAAGTGTTATAGCCCGATGCTAATTTAGCTGTGCTTCGTTTTCTGTGTTTACATTTTTATCTGCTATGTTCAGATAAAGTAATAATAATGAATGACGGTAATTGTGTTCATGTATTAGGGGAGAAGCCAATAGTTTCTATATATATATATATATATATATATGTGTGTGTGTGTAATTCTGTTAAGAGAATCTTGTTTTATCTGTCACAGGAAAACGTCTCCGGTTACTATCGTAACCTCCGTTCCCTGAGAGAGGCGGGAACGAGACGGTGCATGGAAAAGATGCATTTGGGAACCTCCCCTTCACGTAAATTTCTGAAACCTTATAGGATAACGCCAGTTGACAACTGGCCAATTGTCGCGCGATGCGCTCTGGCTGTCAGACAGTATAAATAGCATAAGCGCGGCACTTGCGTCAGAATCATGACTGAACACGGCACAGCTGGTCAAGCGACGAACACGGCGGACATTGCACCGTCTCGTTCCCGCCTCTCTCAGGGAACGGAGGTTACGATAGTAACCGGAGACGTTCCCTTTCGAGGGCGGGAACGAGACGGTGCATGGAAAAGATGCATTTGGGAACGGTGTTCAATCCCGCCGTGATTGAGACTTAGACCAGTCTGATACAGGGAAACATACACCAAACACAGCTCGTCCAATGGCAACGTCGCCACGTGTGCTCACTACTGATAGGTGCAGCTAAGCCAATGAAATCTTAGCTAAAGCTTGTCAAAATTTGCATATCAGCAGCATGAAAAATAGCGGGCTGCGTTATTACAGGGCAGACGTGACTATTCAGAAAGCATTAAAGCACAACTAGTGTGAGCGCATAGCGTCAACGGCAAAGCGGTGACCGTGAGCACATAAGCACAAACTACTGTACAGAAATCCCCAGCGTCAACAGCACAGCGGTAACAACTGTATTTTGAGAAAAGTAGCAATATCCCAGGAATAATTGATTCAATTACTCACCGAAAGCACTTGAGACGCCAAAGATGGAACATCCAGTTTATAAAACCTGGCGAAGGTGTTCTGAGAAGACCAGCCAGCAGCAAAACAGATATCCTGTATTGACGTACCTCTAGACCAGGCCCACGATGAGGCAATAGCTCTCGTCGAGTGAGCTCTGATGTTGAGAGGGCATTCCTGTCCCTGATTCGCATAAGCCAAAGCAATAGCGTCCACTATCCAGTGAGAAAGCCTCTGTTTAGAGACAGCATTTCCTCTAGTAGCGCCACCATAGCACACAAAGAGCTGGTCCGACTGTCGGAATGTGGCGGATCGGTCCAAGTAAATACGCAAAGCCCTGACGGGGCAGATAGCCCTCTGAGCGCCGATGTCCCGTGAGGTTGACGGCTCTGAAGACAAGGCGAGCAGAGAAACTACTTGCGCTTTAAATGGAGTAGAGAGCGATTTTGGCACGAAGCCAGGTCTCGGCCGGAGAGTAACACTGCAGTCTCCGGGCCCGAAACGAATACAATCGTCACTCACTGAGAACGCATGCAAGTCCCCAATGCGCTTAGCCGATGCCAGTGCGAGAAGCAGCGCCGTCTTCTGTGAAAGCTCCTTAATCGCGACCGATTCCAAGGGCTCGAACGGCGGCAGAGAGAGAGCTCTCAGAACCAACGCCAAATCCCACGGCGGAACCGATGGGGGGCGTGGGGGGTGTAATCTCCTCGCACCTCTGAGAAATCTGACCATTAGTGGATGCCTCCCGATCGATTGCCCGTCGTCCGGTGAACGAAACGAGGCGACAGCGGCCACATAGACCTTTAGAGTAGACGGAACACTCCCGTCATCCAGCCGGAGCTGTAAAAACTGTAACACATCTGACACGGGACAGCTCACCGGGTCGATATTGTGCTCGTTGCACCATTTCACGAACACTCCCCATTTCAGGGAATAAAGGCGTCTCGTGGAAGGTGCACGAGACTCCGCGAGAGTCTCCAGCACACTAGAAGGTAGTGCGAGCTCTTCTAAGGCCCCTGAAGCGGCCACGCGTGCAGGCTCCACAGCTCGGGGCTGGGATGCCATACCTCGCCGCTCGCTTGAGACAGTAGATTCTTGCTGACGGGAATCCGCCACGGGGGGGCTGCCAGCAACTCTCGTAGGTCCGGGAACCAAGGCTGATTCGGCCAGTTCGGGGCGACTAGGATCACCGATGCTCTTTCCTCCCTTATTTTGCATAGGACTAAAGGCAGAATTTTTACCGGAGGAAACGCGTACAACCTGGCTCTCGGCCAACGCGATGTCAGAGCGTCCCCCGCTAGAGGGGCGTGCGACAGGGAGAAAAACAGCGGGCAGTGCGCGTTCTCGCTCGTCGCAAACAGATCCACTTCTGCCCTCCAGAAGCGATCCCAGATCATTTGCACCACCTTTCAGTGAAGCCTCCACTCTCCGTGAGGAATCCCGTTCCTCGAAAGCATGTCCGCTCCGCGGTTTAGTACACCCGGGATGTGCGAAGCTCTGATGGAGAGGAGATGTTGATCTGCCCACAGCAGGAGGCTCGTTGCCAGCTCGAACAGGGCCCTGGAGCGCACGCCGCCTTGGCGATTTATGTATGAAACCACGGACATGTTGTCGGTGCGAATCAACATATGCTGCTGTTCTATTTGCGGCAGGAAAGCCCTTAGGGCCAAACATACCGCTTTCAGCTCCAGGCGGTTGATATGCCACTCGCTCTGTGACTCCGACCATAGACCGGAAGTCGGAACGCCCTCGCATGTTGCACCCCAACCTGAGCTCGACGCGTCTGTCGTCACTACGGTGCGTGTCGTCACCAGCCCAAGGGGAACCCCCTGGCTGAACATGTCCTGATTGGACCATGGTTCCAGAGCGCTGATGCAGCTGCGGGAGATCGTGATGCGCATGCGCCCCGCTGTCCACGCTCTCCACGGGTCTTCAGCCACAACTGCAGTGGACGCATTCGCAGCAGACCAAGGTGGCACACTGAAGATGCTGACGCCATAAGACCGAGTAGCCTCTGAAAATCCCTCAGGGGAACAGACCGGTCCTGTCTGAAGCCACGCAGAGCCGAAGAGATGGTCTCTATGCGTTCCGGGGGGAGGCGGGCTCGCATCGCCACTGAGTCGAAGCACACACCTAGATATGTCATATACTGACTCGGGGTGAGCATGCTCTTCTGCATGTTCACTCGCAGGCCCAGTGACTCCAGATGATGAAGCAGCATGTCTGTATGTCTGATTAGCACCTCCCTTGTATGAGCTAGAATCAGCCAATCGTCCAGATAGTTTAGAATGCGCACTCCGCTCGCTCTGAGGGGGGAAAGTGCTGCATCCACACATTTTGAGAACGTGCGCGGTGTTAAAAGTGCAACAGAGTGGGTTTCGAACCCGGGTCTCTCGCGTGAAAGGTATACGCAGTGTCCGCTATACCACAGCACACCCATTGCCAGCCCGAACGGGAGCACGCCATACTGGTATGCTGAGCCCTCGAACGCGAATCTCAGGAAACGCCTGTGGCGTGGCGCAATCTGAATATGAAAATACGCATCTTTCAGATCTACGGACGCTAGCCAGTCCCCGGGACATACCTGTGCCAGTATCTGCCTCAGCGTTGCCATCTTGAACGCGCGTTTGTGGAGCGCGCGGTTGATGGGTCTCAGATCCAGAATCGGACGGAGCCCCCCATCTTTCTTGGGCACCACGAAATAGCGGCTGTAGAATCCGCTCTCTAGCTCGCTCGGAGGGACGCGCTCTATCGCTCCTTTCGCGAGCAGACTGTGAACTTCCTGTCTCAGAACAGGTGCGCTTTGAGGGAGCGCCAGAGACGGGACCACACCAGTGAAACGGGGCGGTCTGCGTCTGAACTGAAGAGAATAACCGTGCTGAATTATTCCCAGCAACCAACCTGAGATGCCTGGAATGGCCCTCCAAGCTTCCAGGAAATGATGAAGCGGAGGGTAGGCTGCACGCTGCTCGACGAGTGTCGGGAGCGGCGGGGAAATGTCGGCTACTATTGAGGGAGCAAGTGCATACTGTGGCTCCGCGCCGCTCTGGGGCAGGGCAAGCGACACAACACTGACAGAATGAGGAAGAAACAACTCTTTTTGTGAACAAGCATTTGTTTTTATTATTGCATCCACACAAACCGGGTTTAACACACACACATTGCAATCGTCGCCCATACGAACAGAGGGGACATAACGCACAACATGGTGTTTTGGGGGCGGCCCACCCGCGAGCTCTCTCTTCCTTTTGACGGGACCGTCAGGAAGATGGCTTGCCTGCGGGAGGCTGTGCGCCGTCATGACGGGGGGCCCCCCTGGGCGCGTGACGCCTCTTCCCGGGTCCCGCCCATTGCTTGCGTCGGACATCCGGTTCCGGGCGAGAAGCCGCCGGAACTGCAGCCGCCGATTGCTGTGTCACCGGTCTGTGGGGGAGGCGCGGCGCCGACGCCGACCGCGCCCTTGAGGGCTGCTGGTACGCGCGCCTCGGCATCACGTGGCTCATCGCTTTCGCGCGCTTTTGCGCCTCGGAAATTTTTTCCATAACCGACTCGACTGCGCCATCAAAAAGGCCGGCGGCTGCAATTGGTGCGTTGAGGAGCATTTTCCGGTCTGAGTCCCTCGGGTCCGCCAGAGTTAGCCACAGGTGCACCACTAAAAAAACCCATAGAGCGGCCGATGGCTTGCGCGGACCGCTTGGTTGCCATGAGAGCGACGTTGTCGCTCTCAGGTCCCTCACATCCTCCGCGTCCATGCTGCCGGCGTCCAGCAATTGCACGGAAAAAAGGGGGGATCCCCTCCTAGCTCCAGCTTGCTGGCGGCTGGACTGGAGGAACCAGGAGTCCAGCTTACTTCTCGCGGGCTCCTGTGGAGCACTCCAGTCCAGGTCCAGCTCTCTAACTGCCCTCTCGAGGACCCTGACTAGCTCCTGCCGGAGGTCTAGAGGGCCCTCTGTGTCGAGGCACTCCGACGCCGCCCAGTCCCTGTCTGATGCAGCGAGGGATACTGAGTCCACGTCTCTGTCATCCTCGACCGGGAGGAAGTCCGCGAAGAGAACTGGTGATTTGGGGGGACGGCAGAGGACGGCATGCTGCGTCGTCACCGTCACCCCGCGAGTGTGTGGGGGGGGACCGCCAGCGGCTCGACGGCGGCAGCGGACCCCTTCCCCGCGATACTGCGCGCTATGTCCCTCCTGGATCTCAGCGCGCGCCCCGGCAGATCCCCGCAGGAGGACTCCAGCAGGGCATCCTCGGCGTGGGCCAGACCCAGACAGACGACGCAGCACGCGTGAGTATCCGGCGGGTCAATGGGACCCGCGCAACTTACCTTACATTTAGTTCCTGTTGATTCCATAACTGTTCATAAGTCCGTGTGAAGGAAATAATCTGACGCAAGTGCCGCGCTTATGCTATTTATACTGTCTGACAGCCAGAGCGCATCGCGCGACAATTGGCCAGTTGTCAACTGGCGTTATCCTATAAGGTTTCAGAAATTTACGTGAAGGGGAGGTTCCCAAATGCATCTTTTCCATGCACCGTCTCGTTCCCGCCCTCGAAAGGGAACCACACACACACACCACATTCCTTTCCACTCCCTTCCATCCATTCCAAGCTCATCCATTTGAGCAAGGACATTACTGAGATCTTTGATCACATGTGCTTCTTGTGCTCCCACATCTCAAATAAATCACTTTGAGACAATTTCTTCCTTCTCTGTCGTGTTCTGACCCCCTCCCCCCTCCCCTTAACAGAATGATCGCTTCATATATAAACCTTAGATTGCGGCTCCGGACATATTTGAAAATTTTTTTTTTGTTAAATATGGCTCTTTCAACATTAAAGGTTGCCGACCCCTGGCCTATCCCTATAGTGATATAGTGTTATAAATCAGGATATGCCATCAGGACACTAATTTGTGTATGTCCAGGTTCCACATCCAGCATGGCCAGTAAACCGACACAAGAGCAGGATCAGCATCCCAGTCAAAACCAGTTGTTCAGAATGAAGGTGACCAGGGCTTTGCACAAATTCCAAATTGCAACCTTTCAAACAGTATCCTGTAGACTTTATAATATTCTTCACAATATGTCCTTTTGCCTTCTCAGGGATGTCATTCCATGCCTGACCTACAGAGGGAGACACTGCTGGAGGAGCTGGAGATAACATTGCCCAATCGGCCTCCATCCCCATTGGTCCTTCTGTCCACAGATCTTCCCTCCAACCTGGAGAAACACATCAGTCCTGGGGAGGATCTGAGGAGGTTGGGCTACTAGAAAGTACCCATACAACATACTAACCACAGTGCCTATGTGCATGAGTATTCAGAACAGGAACATTTGTGCATAATTAGTTCAAGTTCAAGTTCAGTTTATTTGTAAAGCACATTTAAAAATGGCCAAAGGCCAACCAAAGTGCTGTACAACAGGATGAAAGAAAAGAAAAGAAAATAAGAAATAAAAAGCAAAATAGAAAACAAAACAAAAATAGAAACAGTCAAAAGCAAAAACTGAGAGGCAGATGCAAAGAGACATAGTCAAACCGTACACATATCAACATAAACACATATGTATACACATATATACATGCATAAATAACTGTATATACACAAAAACCCCAAATAATTACATATTTATTAATATAATATATTTATTACATATTAATTACATAATTACTTTATTTCCAGATTATTACAAGAGAGTGATTACAAGGATGACAGTAACTGTGAGACAGATCTGTGCCCACTTATAGAAGCCATGATCTGTTATAAGTCTAGCAGACTCCAGAGGCTCAAACAAAGACTACAGGTACAGAAACAAAGTCACTGCAGACATAATCATCTGCATTATAATGTGCCGCCTGCAAATGTGATTTACAATTGTTTTGTGGACATTTCATTCAAGAAAATAATGGAGGAAGAGGTGGAAACAAGGAAGCACAAAGATCTTATGAAGAAACCTTCGCACACACAAGGAGATGTGGTCACAGTGGCAGTTTCACCTAACACAATTGTGCGCACAGCAGCAGCAGCAGCCCGAGTGTCTGATAAGGTTCTCCCGGAGACCATCAAACTGAACCCACCAGTCTTCAATGACCTCAGTAAAGAGGTGCTATTCTGATATCCCAGTAGTATATATCCACCCTACATGATAAACTGCCACGACATGTAGTCCTTACCCATATAATCATTCTAAATCTCTAGATCGATTCAGCAACGGTTACTCAGCTGGATCGGAACTTGACTGGAGAAATAATGGAAATAAGCAAAGTCTTTGAAGAATTATCCAAAAGGATTTCAACAAAGTATTTCAGCTTTGATGAGGTAAGCTGAGTTAGGGCTTGTGGACTTACATTCTTCAAATGTACGGTATTTTGAAGGTAACATATCACAACATCCTCACATCACGAAGTTGAGAATATTAAAATCAGGTTTCTATCTTTTAAACTAAAGGACCCCAGGATTGAGCCTGCTCTGACAGATGCCACATGGTTATCAAAACATGTGATTGATGACAAACTAATCAACCCGTTTCTCAGGAAGCCGAACCCATACAGCATATCCCACAGGTGTTCTCTCTTATTAGCTTTGTTTGTGGTTCTTTGATACGCTGAAATTATTTAAAATCTTTAATTTGATTAAATAAATGTAGAGAGAGAACAGAGAGGGCTGCTAACAGAAAGAGGCCTGTGGATGCGACATCACGAGCATACATAGCCTGGTTTCAGTGGTGGAGGTGTCAATTATCAATGGATGATTATCTTAACTACATTTCCAACCAGGTACGTTTATAATGGGAGTGTGTTTATGAGTAATAAATGCTAAATATATACAGGATGCAGGCTTATTTGTGGACTTGAACAGTGGTTGTGTTATTTGTGCTCTGGTTTTGAAGGACTCTGATTATCTGTCAGTGCTGTTTCACCTGTATGACAGTGATGATGATGATGATGAAGATGATGAAGAGGCAGAGAGACAGAAGTTGGCGCAGCTACAGAGAGATGAGAAGAGAAGGTCTGGTCTTAACAACTGGGATTCATCTAGTTTCTCCTCCCTTTACTCTGAGAATGACACATAATGACTTTACATTGTTTTGTCAATGAGACAACACTGTCAACTGGACATGCGACTGTCAGAAAATGGCTAAACACAAATGTTTTAACTTTTTTTTCTATAATTAAATCAAAGTTAGCCTGTAGATTTCGCTTCTAATTTGTATCTGACCGTCATCTCTTCTAGAATGCAACTGGAAAGGATCAGTTCACTTAGGAGACGGAAACATGAGTTTGTGTCTGGATTCTGGAACATCAACACCATAAAGATGGGAGGTCTCGGGAGGGAACCAGAACTGGAAGGCATGTTACTGGTTTCTATAATAAAATACAGATACATTTATGAACATGCATAATTTAGAGTAAAAAAAGGCATGAGTGACGAAATATCTCTGTTTCAGAAAGTAATCCAGAAGAGGAAATACAAGATGCCGTGAGTTTGTGTTCTCTTCCTCATAATATAATGCTGCACTTCTATTTTCCACTGATTTCTGCTTTGTCTATCATGTCATGTTAGTGTATTTTTAGGACCGATTTTAGAATAGCTAAAATAATTTTGAAGTTTTTTTTAATGAGATAGGTAGACAGGCAGATTTATTGATCCTTGAGTCTGTGTGTCCTGGATAGGAAGGTGAAGGTCCAGCTGCTGGTCTGCTAGATGGAGAACAATTGCAGGTCAGGCTGGAAACCGTCTGGAACGCCCTGCGTCTGCCAGAAGGACAAAGACTAGACATGGCCATCAAATACAGCTCCAATGAGTACAGGGACCATCTGCAAGAGGTAGAGATAATGAGAATAAACTCTCCTGGTTTTCCATCACAATCTCCAAGGTTTTATGTTGTCACATGGATTTATTTGTGCTATCAGGCAATTGCTGCATGGGAGCAGGCTGCTCGTTTGATCCAGAAGAGGGAGCTCTTGCTCTCCAGGTTGGAGGACTTTGAGAGAGAGGCATCAGACCCCAACAGATTTTTCCAGCGAGGTGCACCAGAGGCACAAAATAATGAATTTTGAAATTTTGACCCTGTATTTTGAATGGTGTATTGCCTGCAAGGCTTTATATTTCAAGATATGAATCATAATAAAGAATGAAGCTAATACAGATTCTTTGCGGTGAATACACAGGCTATCATGGTTCATCTATCACTAGAATGGAGGAGGCAAGTCAAAGGGAGAATCTCCACTCTCAGATTTCAGTTGTAGACCAAGAACTGTCCAAGACTATTGGCCACATCATAGCCCGTTTCAATGACAACATAAGCTATGAGGTGAGTGCATCAAAGCACGCCATTGGTTATCTGCACATTTCATTCTGTAGTTCATCATTTTTGCTGTTGTTTTGGTTCTCACAGGGTCGGCCGTACAGGGAGAAGATGCGCTGGGACCGTACTGAGATGCTGTACTGGCTGCAGCAGGAGAGAAGATGTTCACTGGAGATGTTCGTTGAAGGACGGATGGCTCTGCCTGTAAGGCTTCCTCCTTTAAGCCAAAGTGAGGAGCTTCATTTAGAAAACCATCAAACTCTCCACAAACACAGACGATTATTGCAACACTGTGAGCTCTAGAAAAATATATGCTGATGTAGGCCAAATACTAGCAAATGAAGCAAGATTTTGTTCATTTTTATAGAGGGGTTTCATTTTGTTCATTTTCATTAGTTGCTGAAGAACTTTCAGACACAATTTCATTATTTTATATACAGGAGAATAATTATATATATAATTATTTCATATATAATAAATATATAATGTTCATTTCTGTTTAAAAAATATCTATATTATTTTATTTACTGTATGTAAAAGAGCATTTTACTTTTTATTTAATCAGAAATTAACAACACTCCAGTGTTATTTTAGTATCTCTAAGATTTTATTAATGTTTTTTAGTAGTTTGCATTTTTATATTTTCCATGTTCATTTGTTAAAACATTAGTCAATTTTATTTTACATTTACCTTTTTTTGTTTGTTTTGTCAGTTTTTTTATGTCCATTTATGTTTTTATTTTATTTCAGGTCTAATTATTTTAGTACATTAAGTTGATAATTAAGAAATGTTTGCCTTATAACAAAAATGTTTTGTGTGTGTACTATAATAACCCTTCTATATATACGGCATACATATATAATTAAAGTACTGTAGAAAATGGCAAATCAAGTGATATCATTTATTTATTCATTATCTAAATTAATATATATGCATCTGTAGTTATATGATGTCTATAAAGCAACAAATTATGGTATTAATTACATAAATTATTATCTTAACTGATACATTTTATACGCATTAGAAAATATTCTGCCTTTGCTTTTATCTTGAACAGTAACAGATGTCATTTACTATTTTGCTATTTAAAATAAAACATTCTTTGTTTATAAAGTTTATAATTTCATGACTGGTGAGGATATATTTAGCGTGTTTCCTTATAAATGTCCCTCTTTTTTCTCACTTTTTGTGAGACATGTTGTTTGACTCATTACCAGTAGTTGGCAGTGCGCTCTTTCCCTTTTGTTTGTGTCGATCCAGTCAAATAAAGAGAAGAGGAGACTCGCTGCGCTCTGATTGGCTGTCTGCACATCACGTCATCCGTTCTGTTTCCAAACGTTTCCTGTCGAATTCTCTCTTCGGGATTCATCTTCTCTGCTTTCAAAATAATTCTTAACGAAATGACAGCAAATAACAGGAACTCTCTAGGTAGGCTATTTTATTTGTATTTCTAATATCTCAAAACCGCCGCTTAAAAGTGCAGAATTATTTATTTCAGTCTTAGCTGACCGTAAGAACACCAATGGTGCGACGAGCAGCCTCTTAAAAACAACAAACAGTTATCTATAAACATATTTATTGAATGTAAAAAAAAACAATGTATTATTGTTTATAAAGACATTTATTTATAAAAACAGTCATTTTGGGCTTAGATTAGAGGTTCACACTGGCAAAAACAGCCTATATTCAGGTTGATATGAGGCACTTGTAGTGAGGTTTGTTATTTCTAGTGATACAAAACACTCATCAACCACCAGTCAATCGTTTTAATTGATTTCCATTGAAAGATATAGTTTACAAACATCACCGCAGAGACATAAAGACAGGTTTTGACGTTTTAAAAGCAAACCCTGTCTATAAGAAGAGTCTTGCTCTCAATGACATCCATCAGCCACTTTTCCCTGAACCTCGTTTGTCCTGGAATATGTTTGAACCTGTTGGTTTCGACGAGGAAGTGAACGTCCACTGGCAGTGAATCTGGTTTGATTTTGGAGGCTTGTATGATGAAATACACGCTTGCTGTGGCTGTGGGGATCGGGGCGGTTCTGGTCGGGATGCTCCATTCGGCTCTATATTGGTACTGCGTTTTAAACTCCAGCTCTGTTTCCTGGAGAAACTTCAGACTGTAGAGCCAGCCGGGCTGCTGTATCTCCCACGTGTCCATGTATCGCCTGATCTGCTGCTCTCCTATCTCGATTGTAAAGTCTTTGCATGAGACCCAGTCGATATTTTGGATTTTATGCTCGGGTTGTGCGATATTTGCGCTGTCCGTCTCCATAGCTGTAAGCGTTCGTCTCAAATTGGCGTCGGTTTCCATAGTGATACCTGACGTCATCGTGTTTTAATTCGGAGACGTAATATTTTAAAATGTTTTTTATATTTTATTTTGTGCTCATGGTATTGCAAACCTGTATGGTTTCTGTTTACCACAAAAATAAAAAAGGTCACACTAAGGTGACGTTGTTACACGAAACTACATGCACTTACTATAGTAATAACAGTAAATTATGTATAATTAACTAACCCTAAATCAAACCTTAACACTAACTTAATTTATATTACTCAGTGCTTATTTGAGGAAGTACAATGGAACTATGACACCTTAAATTGAAGGGTTACACTTTATTTTAAGTTGACTGTTACATTGTAGTTATGCATTTAAGAAGTGAGTAATGATAATTAACTACATGTACTTACTATAGGGTTAGGATTATGCATAATTCACAGTTATTAGTACAGTAACTGTATGTAACAAGGACACTGTGAATAAAGCTTCCCAACTTCAAAAAGAACATAAACGCATTGCAAAAGGGGTTCGTATTACTCATGCACTATATTTAAAATTTTCAAGTCAAGTTTCTATGCAGTTGGTAGGATTGTTTTTCTTTTTATGATAGTTGACATTATTAACTTAATAATAACAAATACCAATCTTTCACTTTACAGATCACCTTTAAGATGGGGAAAGCTCCTACAAAATAAGCACAGAGTGCTTATCTAGCAGATGTGAAATAACTACAGCTTTGACTGAGCTCTGCAGGGCTCACAAGCTCTGATGCCAAATCCACACAAGTGTGTCTGCTCAAGGAACATCCCAGAATTCCCCCGAGTAACCTAACCGCATGTCGCGCATCAGGAGCACACTGGACACCGTTACCAAGGCCGTGAGCGGAACGGTGAACACCGACCTCCTTTCTAAGATCACACGGTTCAAACCCAGTGCTGCCCAGGCCAAAACTATAGAAGTTAAAGTGGAATGCGTGGAGGCAGAAGCTGGACCTGTAATGACTGTCGCGGTACCTGATCCGCCCAGGGAGAAAGAAGTGAAAAAAGACATGGAACCTCATAAAGAAGCCCCAAAATCCATTAGTAGTCTGTCAAGCAGCACAGGAAACGCATCCAGCGGGGTTGCAAAGCAAACGCTGCAGCGGTTCCAGCCCAGTGCATTTACAACTAACATGGATGAAACGTACAGTCACCTGGCTGACCATGTCAATGCCTACTTTGGAAGCGACACACGAGATGACAAAAAATTACAACTGGATAGAGAAGACACAACGCCTTCAACATCTCAGATTCAACCTAATGCTCTTCCCAAAGTTAGCAAAGAGCATATCCTTATGGCAGCACCTGTGTCCCATAGATCCACACCAGAAACGCCCCCTGATCCATCTGACATTAAAAGTGATGGCTCCGTCCCAAGTCCACAAGGCCCTTCTGCTCCAGCTCAGGACGAGGGCGTTTCAGCCATCCCCATTTCGCCAAGGAAAGGCATCAGTCATTACCTGTCCTACCCTAGGCCAAGCGTCCAGGCTTTTGTAGGAAACTACATCACTCCACTTGTTCCAAAGTTCAGAACAGACTCAAAGGGTGGTGCGGCAGAGAAGGACAAACCCGCTGGAATCGAAGTGGCTCCGTCCCAGGATGCAAAGAGTACAGAAAGCAAGGAGCAGAAAGAGGCAGAGGAGAAAGCAAAGAGACTGCTGTCGCAAAGGGAGAAGGTAGAACATCATCCCTGTAAATATAATGGAATATATTTGAGTTATTTTTTTATTTTAAAAGTAAATGAATGCATTAATGTGTTTGAAACAAAAAGTTTGTTGGATTGCACTTTTAGACAAGTTATGCATTAACCATGCTTGCGTTTTAATGCACGATTTTATATATAAGTTGTGAATATTTAAATTACAAACATTTCAAAAACTCCAATAAAAAAAAAATCCAATAATCACCTTTCAGATTTCACTTTCACATTCACTTTGTTTTACTTTTTCTTCTTTTTTTAACTTTTTGTTTAAAAATACAGCCTATAATATTTGTCAGGCAAATTTTTTGGTCACTTTTTCGGACCATTGTTTTTGGTTCGCTTCACATTCAGGAAGAATTTTCTTTAAGCAAAATAATTAAATACATTTATTTTAATAAATAAATAAAAATGAAAATATGTATTAAAATATTGGATATAAATTAAGCTTGTTTTTGGAGCACAAGTAATTTTTAAATGGTGACAGGTTTTTTAAAAGACAAATACCCATATTAATGTAATTTATTTTTTAAATATGGAATATTATATAGAATATTATATATAATATTATAATATATTATATGTTCCTCTTATATATAAATATGTAAAATACATAAATTGATATAATGTTTAAAGAGCAAAAATGAACTCTTCTGTGTGTTGCATGTAGATTATTGCACGTGTTAGTGTGGATAACCGAACCAGAGCACTGGTCAAGAGTCTTCAGCGAGTCACTGATGTGAAGATCACCATCAGCAGGGTGGAGGAACTGAGCTTCCACCTGCTGGAGTTTCCTGAGACCAGAGGAGTGTCAGTCGCTGTAAGTGTGTGTCCAGCCATGACTTTCTATATTGTAATCTCAATTAATAACTTTCTATTTTTCATTTCTTCCTTTTTCGCTCTGCGTTTAGGAGAAGATCATCCCGTGTCTGCTGCGTTTGAGGCAGGCGCGAGACGTCAACCTGCAGGCTGCAGTGAGACAAGCTCTGGCCCTGGTGGGATACAATGACCCGGTGAAAGGCAGAGGGATACGTGTTCTCTCCATCGACGGAGGAGGCACCAGGTGACAGACAGATAATAGTTGGGGGGGGGGGGGGGGGAATGATTAACCTAAAATTAACAGATTGTGAAAGTAGGTCAGCCCAAATGTACCTAAAAGTAGGTCATTCAAAAATAGAACTGACACAATTTTGTAATCCCTTTAGATGTTGTCTGTTATCCTAGGCTAATTTTCATATTTTGAATTTGTCACAATTTGACCTAAAATGATAAATACTAATAAAATAAACAGCAGTCTCAGCAGTAGAACATGCTGAGTAAAGAAAACATTGTTTTGGATAATGATCAGTAATTATATATCTAGAGACTCAAAGTAATCGATATAATGGTAACACTTCACAATTATTAACATTAGTTAATATCTACTTAATTTTAATCTCAACGTTTATTAATACATTTTTAAGGTTTACGTTCATGCACTCTGAACCAACAGGAATATGAACATGAGAAAATGTATAGATCTATAAATAAATTGTGAGCAGTAGTAGAATAATTTAACCGTGAACATATTTGCATAATTTTTAGGGAAATGTTTAAAATGTTTAAACTTAAACTGTTAATTTGCTTCAGTGAATCGACCCTTTAGTTTCATGTTATAAGATTTCTGAAAATCTTTATACTGTTTTGTACAGTGAGACCTGTAATTTTTTGTGATTGTTTTGTAGGGGTTTGGTTGCATTGCAGGCTTTGCACAGGTTGGAGCGTTTGGCAGGGAAGCCCATCTATCAGCTATTTGACTACATATGTGGAGTTAGTACAGGTATATTATTAAAATGACTTGCAAAATGTTTACAAGGTATCGGAGTTCTTCTTCTATGTCTTCTAAATCTTCTATGATTTTTTTTGTAGGGGCCATTCTGGCTTTTATGCTGGGTGTGTTCCACATCCCTCTGGATGAGTGTGAGGAACTCTATCGGAAGTTGGGATCTGATGTCTTTAAACAAAACATGATTGTGGGAACAATGAAAATGGGCTGGAGTCACGCGTACTATGACAGCCAAATTTGGGAAGACATCCTCAAGTAAGACAATGAAGTGAACATGCACTTTTGGACCACAATATTTTATTTTATTTATTTATTTTATTATTGTAAAAGTGCAACAGTATTTTGAAGCTGAAATATGAATAAAAAATAGAGGTAAAGGGACATATTAAACTAAATTGAAATGAATAAAAATGTTAATGTACTTTCAACAGTACAATGCTGTTTATATTTAATGTATTATTTTTTCCTTTTATTCACCACAGAGAGAGAATGGGGCATGGACTAATGATCGAGACTTCCAAGAACCCTAAATGCCCCAAAGTTGGTTTTCAAAATATATATTCTTGTAACAAAAATGCAATTCTCATCTTTTCACTGTTTGGATAAATCACTTAATGCTTCCTCTAGGTGTCAGCAGTGAGCACCATAGTGAACAGGGGCCTGCCACTGAAGGCCTATGTCTTTAGGAATTATAACTTCCTGCCTGGGATTCGCTCACACTACCTGGGCGGCTGTCAGCACAAAATGTGGCAGGCCATTCGAGCTTCCTCCGCTGCTCCAGGCTACTTCCAGGAATATGTACTAGGAAGTGACCTCCACCAGGTAAACAACACAAAGCCTGGTTTGCATCATCTAAATGCAAGATGATTGAAGTCAGTTTATTCACTCTTCCTAAACCCCCACCTCAGCCTGTTCTCAGGTCAGGTTGTCATGCTTGGTGGCTAGAAACAATGAGTCTTGTTCTTACGTTGTTTTTAGGGCAGATAGACATGTGCTTTTCTCTTTGCACGATAGGCAGCACATATACAAAGCAGACCTTCTTGTTTCTGATAAGCTTGTCCACTTCTAAAGATAAGGATTAATAAGTAAGTACAGTAATACAGTTTTCATTCTAATCTACACTATGTTTACTCTCGCTATCAACTTATCATATTTTAAGGCAGTTTATTTTTAAGATAACTTTTTAACATGTTAAGATGTCATCAAGTTGACTGTTGGCGTCATCCTCCTCGGTCAGACGTGGTACATTGAAAATCATTGCAAACCCTTTTAGGTTCTTGTCAGAAGGAGGAGGAAAGCAAACGCTGCACATATAGTACATGCACTCAGACTATTTCCTGTGCTGTTTCATCAAGGCCGCACATTCAGACTCATTAGTGATCTTGAGTGCCGTCACTTAGGGCACTTCAGTTCGGCTGCCTGAAAGTGGCTCTCAGATTGCTGTTTGAAAAGATTCCTGTCAGACGGATTGTTTAGATTCCTCACTTCTCTGATCCACTTCTCTCTGAGGACAATAACTATAACAGTAAAGATATAGTTAAAAAAAAAAAAACTTTCTAAACGGAAAAGTATAGCAGAGTCCACACTTCAACTAAAACCCAAACAACACAGAGGAATGTTATCGTTGGAATCACTTTTGGAAAGTTTATTATAATTTTTTTTCTAGCTGATGAACGATAAACATCCAGTCGGAGTCAGTCCTGCTTTAAAGAGCGTGAGCGTTTAATGCAGCAGGCAACAAAACTGCACCGCGCTACACTGGCGTAGCTGTCAGGTCCTATTGTTAGTCTGCTTGTCTTCATCCAGCTCAAACTGGCACGGTCCCACCGCTGCCACACTGAACGCACCCTCACAGCCTGGGATTTCATCAGCCTAAAAGTCTGTCTGCCAAGCGGTAGACATTAATGTTGAATCGTAGCTCTCAGCGGTGCCGGTTGAACCATCAGGAAGGCGTCATTCTGTCCATCTGCCTATTGACACCCACCAAGTTCACATACAGCTTTCCACAATGTTTCTGTTGTCCCAAAAAAGGGCAATAAAGCTGTTGGCCAAAGAGCTAAATGAATGCCCCGATTCATTCAGATTCCGATGATATCTGTGGTCAATAGGAAGATGAGACTGTTAGTGTATAGAAATGGTGGTATGAAAAGTCAAGTGAGACTTTCAGTATTGTGCACATCACATGGGTAAATGATGTGATTTAAAAAAAGTGTGTGTATATATATATATATATATATATATATGAATAAATTAACTTAATTCCCCCTAAAAATGATAAAAATATATTTCAATACAAAAATGCCCCTAAGTTTATGCCCCCAAAAAAGTATCAAAATAAATTATAATTCAGAAATTAACTGTATTTTGAATTTACTTTTATCTATCAAGTATTTTTTATCTATCAAGTAATTTTATCTATCTATTAATTTATTCAAAGTACTTTCAAAATAATTAATTTCTGAATTTTAATTTATTTTGGTATTTTTTTGGTGTATAAACTTAGGGGCATTTTTGTATTGAAATATATTTTAATAATTTTTAGGGGGAATAAAGTTAATGCCCTCATATCATAATGAACAAAGCGCCATTAAAAGATGAAATTATTTTTGAAATACTTAAGTCGTTTGGCATAATCTTTTATGATTATTTCTTACATAAAAATAATAGTATTTTAACAAAATATTCTTCATTCTTAGCATTTTTCACCAAATCAGTCATGTGGTGCAACCAGAAATGTTTTCTTTTTTCATTATTTAAAAAGATTTTTTCTTTTCTTTATCATGGACACTCTTGCGTGCCATTAACCCACACAATACCTTCATGCGTCCATCACAAATAATCCTCATTTTGCGGTCAAATGTTCTTTGGGAAACGATAGACGATACATTTTTTGAGTGACATTGTCCTCAGGGAAGTCCTAATTTACTTAAATATTTTTAGATCTTCATCTAATCGTCTGTGTAGATTAATCCAATTTTTTTGCCCTAAAGGCTCACCAAACCCACTTAATGAACATTCATTAGGTTAGTTTTCCCTGATTCCTCATTCAAAGCGGCAGTGATATGTTTTGATGTATGTTTTTGCAGTGTGGGATGAATGTGTTCTCATTAAAATGCAAATGTAGTTGAGGCTCTTGGCTCTAAAACCTGTTGCCAACAGAGCACTTGATGCCGGGACTCCAAATTCCACCAGTGGCAAAGCTGCTCTGTCTCTCGCTCTCTCTCTCTCTCTCTCTCTTGCTCTGAATAGCACTTCAGTTTCTTCTCAACATGCCAGGCCTGTAATCTGTTATGCATACTCTTTTTCAAGGGCTTTCAACCATCAAACAAGAGATCAGTCCTCCACTGTTTGTTTGTTTTTCTTCTCCATTTGATTGATTTTATCAATTCATTCATTAAAGAAATAGTTCACCCAAAAAGGAAAATTGTTATCATTTTCTCTCCCTCCTTTATTTTCTTTCTCCTATGGAACACAAAATTATTTGAGAATGAGTTTTATTTTATTTCAATGTAACGTTCATTTGATTTCAAGTAACAAAAAGGTTTATGGTTACCTATAATTACAGTTGTAATCTGAATGGTGACCATCGGCGGTCAATCTGCAAAAAATACTCCGTATGACCCATGCATTATATTCTGAGTTTTCTGAAGCAATATGATCATTTTCTGAGTGTAATAGAGTGAAATAATTATAAGTAATAGAGTAATAGAACTTGACAGCCATGGTCACCATTCACTTTCGTTGTATAGTAAAGAACAGCTTAGACATTCTGCTAAGCATCTTTTGTGTCCCACGAAAGAAATAAAGGCACACTGTTTTTTATTTGGAGGTGAATTTGCCATTTATTAGCTTTTGATTGATTTAATTGATGATGTATCCTTTATTAGCTTTAGACTCAGAAAGCAGTGTGTATTTCACTGATCTGCATCAGTATCCGTGTCGCTTAAATATAGGGCATTCTAGAGAAATAAAAGATGTTGTTTAGCAGATGATTTCATGTTGTTTTCTCTGATGTGCTCCTTAAAGGAGGCATGGAAACAGAGAAGGATGATGCCAAGTAAAAGGATTTCGTACGCCTCAGGTGAAATGAACACATCTACCCACATCTCCTTCAGAGGAGAAATCCTTCATCCATTATGCTCAGCAGTGATTATTCCCATAATCATATCAGCTGGAAATGCAAATTCACCTCTTAGATTTGCTTATGTTGTACCTCTAGTATTTCAAAGAATAACCCAGATTTCCACAAATAAGCCTGGCTTTTTGATAAGAATAGATGCAGTTATTTTGGCAGAACCTCAAAATTTCTTTAAAAAAGGATATTTTAGTTTCTCCAGTTGTAGTCACACAAGAATCTCTTCTCGCTTTCTCATTCATATGGTTTGTTGATAGTGATATAGTTCAAATGTGGTTAATGTTTTTGATTTTATCCAGGACGGTGGTCTCTTGATCAACAACCCTACTGCTCTGGCCATTCATGAGAGCAAGTGTTTGTGGCCCAACACCCCTGTGCAGTGTGTGGTGTCTCTGGGCACTGGCCGATACGAGACCGTCGCCAAGACCAGCTCGAGCACTTACACCAGCCTGAAGACCAAGCTCACCAACGTCATCAGCAGCGCCACAGACACTGAAGGTGAGAGGATACGGTCACATGATCACACTGGCACCTGCACTCTGCATAATTTGCAGCTTTCAGCTGGTTTTAAAAGTTTATACAATGCGTTTGAATGTGAATTGTCATTTTATAAATTAATTCCATGACTTTTGCATTAAAAAGTAAATTAATTAAATTGTAATCATTTAAAAATGAAATGATTTAACACATATATAACATAAAAAAAAAAAAAAAATTTTTTTATATATACAGTGATACAAGGATCCCTCGTTTATCGCGGTTAATGTGCACCGGAACGTGATGTGCACCTTGATGCACTGAGGCCTTGAAATATTATATATATTATACATTTATATTAAATTATATATATTTAAATTTACAATTAAAATATATAAGATTTAATTTCTATCATTTCAGTCTGATTTTAACATTTGATGAATTCTTCAAATTCCACAACAATGATTATGTTTTTGGTACAAACACATAAGAGATCTTAAAATGTATTAATATTATATTTATTTAATTTCATTTAAATAACAATTAAAGTGTAAATGTTAATTTAAATACAGCTTTTTATGAAAACTGTAATATGACTTTCTTACAGAGACTATATACTTTTGTTTATGGGGTCTACTAAAATAGGTTTTCATGCTTGAATATTAAAAAAAACACCTTATTTTCCATATATTTTAGATGGTTGCAGCACCGCTCTTCCCACTCGCTCTCTGCTACGCTATGTTCAGATCCTGTCTCTTCTTCCGAAAAGCTCAATGTGCTCATAAATGTCACGTCCGTACCATAACCTTGAGTTGCTAACACACATTAACACGAACGTATTACTAACACACCTCAACCAGGCCTCACTCCCTTTTTTCCCATATACGTAATTATTTAAATGAGGGATATTGTTCCTGGAAGAAAACTCAGGACTACAATCAAAGCATTTCAGGGTTCAGAAACAGTGCACACTGAAATAGAGAACAACTTTTAGACTTTGTGCTTTGTAACTTTGTAGACCATTTTCATGATCAAACAGCAACATTACACACTAAGGAAATGTCAAAAAGCATAATAGCTAATTATTGATCTCTTCTTTTCTATATTGTAGAAGTCCACACGATGCTGGACGCCCTCCTTCCCCCGAACACCTACTTTCGTTTGAACCCTTACATGAGTGAGGACGTCCCATTGGATGAGAACAGGCAAGACAGGCTGGACTTTTTACTTGCTGAGGGTCGCAGATACCTGGAACGTAATGAGAATAAGTTAAAGAAAGTGGCTAGTGTTCTCACTCAAGAAAAGGGCGTTGTTCAGAAGCTAGCTGAATGGGCGCAGCTTAAAGCTGACATGTACGATGGATTCCCCTTTCGCTCCAAACTCTGAAACTCACACTCTAAACCAAACTAGCACAACCACTGACCTTCTCCGTTGTCTCATGAATAATAATTAATAGAATTAAGTAATACATTGCCATATAATTTAAAATGGGGAATCAGGTCTGTCACCTCATATCACCTCACATGAGAAGATTGAATAGTTTTATTAGATCTGAATTTAAAGCTTTGTATTTACCATAAGATTGTTATCTCTTTTGTGGGTCTTGTTTGAAACAAAGAGCCTTGCAAGCATGAAATGTTATACAAATGTCTGTTAAAATGACTGATCAAATTACTGTTGTTTAATGTCTCCTAAAGAAACTCTGTAGTTGCTTTTTTCTGCACAATTATGCAGGTAGAGTTGACTGAACTAGCAGTACTGTAGTTTGCATGAGGCGAGCTGCTAGATGCACAGACCCACATGTGTGCAAATAATTTTGAAGAAAACTTTTTCATTTTTTATTGAAAGTATAATGTTAATAATTATCAACCTTTACATCAGACCACAAAAGGAAGCAACAGCACTACCTGACGAGTTTGCACAGAATCTTTTGAAAGGAGATGTATTATTGCTAAAGATGGCTCTTAATTTTACATTTATTGTGGAAATGCCAACTAAATGATCATTGATTTATTGTACTACATTTGAATGCCTCAGCTGATTTTCAGTATACATTTATATTTGCTTCTGTGTGCACTTGGCTGGAAAATATTTTACATAATTTATTGGTTCTGTTGAGATTAAGTGTATAATATGTAAAATATCACTAATCCTTGAATTTGAGTACAATTAAGATAGTGTTGTAGATTCAATTTTAACTGTTTGATTCAGAAATACCGTTTTCCTATTAACACCTTTAAACTGTATTACCTCATATACATATGAAAATAAATAAAGGTTTCTAAACCTCAATTTATTCAATTTCAGTTTTTCTTTCTAGGATAAGATATGTTGAAGGGTATAAATCTTTGTTGGATTGCCTTTTCTGTTAATTAACAATATTGTCTTCCTCTTAATATTGATAAAGAGTGTTGATCATTGGGATTCTGACATTTATAGCCATTTAAGTCTGAACCACAACCACTGTATTCCATTTGTATTCATTCTGGGAGTATTTCATTGATTTTTTTTTCTTTTCTTTTTTTCCCTCAATTGCAAAATTGATTTGTTCGTCTGTTGTTCCACACTTTTGGCACATTAGCTGGTATTTTATCAGCCTGTCAAGCCTCTAGTCAAACACATAGATGTTCTTGTATACATTTAAAGTTGTAGCCAGTGAGAAATATGAACATTTATAGACTTATGAGCCTCTGAAAATTATAACGTTCAGTGAGGTTGGTTATTTTAAATCATACCCAAGTTATGTAGCCTAACCTGAAGTGAGAAATGTGTCTTATCCATGGAATCATTCAATGATATGTCAAATCCCACAGGTGAGTGCGAGGAGAGACTATTTTTGATGGAAATATGCTTAAATCCGCATGCCAGTGCTACTGGGAGCTGCCATGTACATGTGAGACAACAAACTGCTCTGGAAATGCCTTCTTTATTTAACAGATTCTAATCTGTATTGTATCCAGTACAGTTTTGTTAATGTTACGCAGTCACTGCAGATGCTAGAGCTGAGAAGGTCACTGGCTGTTACCTCCATCGATCGAGGAGCGGTACACTCTTAGAGCAGATAGGACCATGTCTGATTCAACTCTTGCATCACGTCCTCCCAGAATCTCCTCAGGCAGGGAATGGAAGACCAGATTAAAGGATTCTGACACTTTCTGCATCAAGAATAACATATATATCACTCAACTGCAATATTATTATTTTCTGTTGCACAAATAGTACTGAATTTTGTCACACTCATCTACTTTGCAAACTCATATACAGTATTTAAGTCTGATTATGAAATATCAGTCCCCCTATGTAATCCAGAACTGTTCCCTAGCAACCATTTCTTCACCTCAGAAGATCCAGAATTGAAAATGTTGGACTTCAAACTTGCTCTGTTCTCTACTGTAAGGTTTATGATATTTCCAGACACTAATAAGAAGCAGACATAGTTTTAGCACAAAGAATTGCACTCGTGCACTTTTACACCTGTGGTATGGAAATGACTAATACAAGTGTCAGAATTGTTACTCTATTTTTAAACTATGTACTATAAATTGACTATGTACACACACATAAATGCATATATATATATAATTCTCTGATTAGTTTTAATCACTGCACTGATATTAGGAGACTGACAGCAGAAAAATGGCTCTAATTATTTAATTGACCAATCAAAAAGGATATTCAAATGACACAAGACATTCATATAAACATAAACAATAACTGTCCAAGATTATAATTCAAACAAACAGTTTTCAGTAACAGTAGTGCATCAAACAGGCTTGAGGTAACTTTAACTTAAGCCAAAATATTTTTTAAATGTAAATGATAGATTTTAAAAATTAGTTAAGAATCTCAGAACAAGTGAGACTGAAGATCAGTCAGTTGCAAATTTGTTTATTTAGGAATAGGTGAGTAGATGGAATGTCCCATCCTCTCCGTTCATGCATAAATGTTTATAATGTTCCTTTGATTTGTTATATTGACAAGTGTTGGTGATTGGAGAGATTATAACGTGTCATTAGTTATGATTATTAACAATTTTTATTAACTACATATAGCCTGAGGGGTATCATTTGTGTACTGGGCATAATTACCAGTAAATATTTTAAAGTGAATACTGCTGCAATGTTTTATTTGTTTCATCAACATTTATCTACATTCCAACGCCTCAAAAAATGTAAATTGTAAATGTAATTGTCCAGCGGACAGGATGAGGTTAGGGTTAGAACCGATTAGTTCCAGAGAGGGGGAGCTGGATGTCAGGATTCACCCATTGGCTCTGTGATCAGCCTCTCAAAATTCCCTTGCTGGAAAAAGAACAGACTGTATAAGCAACTACCGGTTGGCTCTGGTATATACTGTATGAATTATTTCTAGATGATATATGTTTTTGAAGCCATCTGCACACCAATTTAGGAAGTGGGACGTATAAACAAAGTCAGCCTGCATTAGCTCAAAGAGAGGTGAGCTACGATTGTATTGAGAGTGTACTTTAGCTAGTATAGCCTTTCTTGTCTATAATTTTGGTTAGACTTTAGTTTTCATGTCTTTTTATTTCCACCCCACTATATGCTAGTCTATTTTTGTTATTCTTTAGCTGAGTAAACATACTTCCATATCTTTTTTACAGTTGTGTAACTATTTGTCATTTAGTGTGTCTTATAGTCCTAAATATTCTTTGGTCCCTGATCTTACAAATGTGCCAGGACTCTTGGGACCAATAATGCTTTCACATACAGTGAGTAGACACATCTAGTCATGTTTGGAGAAACCGTGGCTCCATGGGTTTGTTTTAGACATGATGCTGTTCAGTGGGTCGACTAACATGCTCGTTTTCTCTTTCATTGCCAAACCACTAAGCGATCATAAATCAGATGTCCTGCATTGAGGGGGGAAATCACAGAGCAACTCTATCCATCTGCACAAAAACAAAAGGTTAAATACGGCTTTGACAAAGTAATTTAGATAACTGGGTACACTGAAAGTTGTAGATTTGAATTGAAATGGTTGTTTTCCTAAATAAAAAAAAAAGTATTTAAAAAAACAAAAAAGCAAACACAAGCACACACATGCGCAATGTTGTAGCCCAGTAAAGGTTTTTATTTAGCACACTAACACCTATTTCCCAAGCAATGGATATTTATATTCCATTAATGAAATCCAATGAAGGAGTTAACTGCATGAGTTTAAAGCAAAACCTTTGGCTTTTAATTGTTGCTGATTTATGCTGTGTCCGTTCTGGTTTGTCCTGTGTAATTTATGTTGTACATGATGTTAAATGTTGATATAATGTACAGCACCTTGGTCAAAAATGGTTGTTGTTAAATGGTGCAATATAAATAAAGCCGAGTTGAGTTAATGGGGTTTTATGGGGACTTTCTCCGTAGACATAATGATTTTTATACTGTAACTGCATATTTTGTCCCCTAGTTACACTAACCCTTCCCATCACAGAAAACTTACATTAAAAAAAAGTAATTTAGTGTGATTTTAAGCTGTTTTCCTTACCAAAGAATATCCAATGTAGTGCCATCTTTGTGGGGACAATTTTCCCTCATAATGTAGGTTTTACCTGGATTAACCATACCATAAAAGTGTGTATGTGTATGGTCATGGTCTGTGTGTGGAGCATTTATTGTACATTTTAACCAATTTAATGTCCTTAATAAAAGTTTGCGTTTTAAAAACAAACGAAATTTGGCAGTACAATTCTTTCTAAGTTAAGAATACATAGATAGAGAGCATTCTCTGTATTAAAGAGTAGTGGTACCAGTGCGCGCGCGTGAGCGTATGTGTGTGCGCGCGCGTGTGCGTGCAGCTCCTCAGCCTCTGATCAGTCTCTCTCGTCGCTGCAGCTGCGCCTGCACTGAGCGTGCGCGTGACGGCGCTGCGCGTTTGACAGCAGCAGAAGCGCTCGAGGAGAAAGAGAAGCTGCGGCGCGCGCCCACTACACAACACACAACACACCGAGCGTACATCAATCTCAAGTAACCGGACAAGTCGAGGATTCATCGCTTCAGTCGGTGAGTTTTAGGTCTCATCATTTTGAACGCAGCTTTATTCCCTCAGAGTTTGTGTCGAGACGTTTTTGGTGAGGATAATGCGCAGTCGGTGAGGAGCATCCAGTCGTGCTTCTCCCATGGCAACCGATGATGATGCGGATTTTCACGGCAATATGGCAGTGCTCACAAAGGACTCGTTTCTTTGAAATGCCACCAAACTTGTCTGTTTAATCAGAACGGCGTTTAAAGGGAAGCTCTCATTGTGTGTCGTGTTGTATTGACACGATAAACGGTCCATTATTAAAGTCGGTTTATTTGAAATCTTGCTCGGTCACTAGCAGGTGTTCCCTTCATTCTCAGGCTTCATCCTCAATATTTGTTCATAATGGCGCATTTCTAAATTGTAAATATTTGAATGGGGTATTAATTCATTTTCATTTGAGAACTGGATGGACCTGCTGTCGTTGCACGAAGACAAAAAGACAACCGTTTACAGCCATATTCGTTATTGCATTTTCCTTTCATGTCTTTGTTTCTTTTACTCCCCCCCCCCCCCCCCCCCCCCTGTTTTAATAATCCCAGGTCTTTTAAACATTTATGGGCACTTTCCATTCATAGGGTACAAATGGGGTATAAACATAAAACTGTACATAGTTTTTACCTTATTTTGTATTCTTAACCTTCAGGACATGTTGATTTCCAGCTTCAATGTTTTCTAACTAAATATTGTTTAAGCTGCTTTCTAGATTTGTAACTTTTTCAACCTTGTTACCAAAATTTGTTATGTATAAATACTTTTTGTTTGTGTTGTTTATTAAATAAACAGCTGATGGTTTTAAAGTAAATAAACAAAGTATTGTATATTAAATAAACATCTAATGAGTTGTAAAGTAAGTAAATAATTAAACAAGCAAACTATGTATCAATTAGCTAAAACTAAACTATAGTTGTTTAAATAAAAATGATTGCTCTTACAATAACTTGGGTATCAGGGTTGAATCAAATGTTTGAGCGTTTTGAGTAAATGAAATGAGAAAATGTACTTGTCACCCCGTCATGCTGAAAAAATGCTCGAATATCAGTGACTATTTAGGCAGGAAGAAAGACTAAAGTATCGAAAATCCGCAAATGGACAAGCCAATACTTGTTCTTTTCTATAAAGTGAGGAAACAGGCCAAATGCATTTATTCAGTGTTTTAATGGGCCTCAGGTGTAAATTAATACATGCAGCATTTTACTAACCGTGCCAGAATATCTGTTTATGAGGTTACAGGCCGTTGTGTGTCAAACATTATTTAATTAGGGTTGGTAATAAGATTTAGAGGTAATTTTATATAGGTCTTCAGGACATTGCCTTGATTTGTTTGTACACTCGTTGCTTTTGACAGTCACACCTCGAAAACCTCCTCATTGTGTGTCCTGAAGTCACTATTTTATCATCATCAACATCACTATTTGATGTTCACACTGCAGTTTGGTAGGAGTATTTATTGTATGGGATGATTATTGCTAAATATTCCAATGAGTTCATAGGTGACCTGCAGGTGGTTCTAACATCGAAACAACTGAAAGATGATTAATTAATGAGAAAATATGGGACATTTGCTTTCATGTCCCTGGCAATGGGATATTAGTATGCACGTGTGCATAACAGCTGTTAGTTTGTGTGCTGCAGAGCCACAAGTCCCTTAGTGAGATGAGAATAGTTTCCCATTTAGCTTTTCATAGCGATTTTAAATTAGCATTTGTATAGGGCTGTAACGATAGAAATTAGTCTGTGTGACAGCGAATGCATGGGTAAATCCAGTTGAGAGAGATATCATAGCTGAAGACAGGAACAGAAAACCATTTGTGGAGCAGTGAACAGGTTCTTTATGTTTAAGTGGGTAAATATTTAATTTAATTGTATTTAGAATTCTATACTAGCTCTGAAATGTCTAATGTGCCGTGGTTTGTTTTGGTACAATTCATTATTATTTACACACTCTTCATGTCATGCCTTTGTCATTGCTTAATGAAATCCATCTGCTCTGGAAGTGGATAGGAAATCTGAATTTGTTGGATTTTTGCATATAGGTCAAGAATTGCATTTTAAATTAAACATGAACTTGCACATTCAAATGTGTCCGGCCGATGCATGTTTAAATGGCTGTTTATATCAAATTTATGCCCAGTCCGTGAACTTTATTCTGCTTAGAGTCCAGGTGGAACCACATCAAATGCTTTTTTTGGGGGGTTGGGGTAATGAAGCACAGCACACACCATGTACCATGTGCCACCAAGCCAGCTGTGCTTCATCATGGAGCTTTGCCTTCTCATGCACTTTTTTCCTTTTTTTACCATCTGGAATGCAATGACTCAACAATAATTCAAAGAGAGCATTACAGGGAAGGAAATAAATAGCTTTGCTGTGGTTTTGGAGTGTTTATTTGTGAACCCGGTAAGTTCAGATGCTGGATATTTACATGGACACATTGCACCAGCTGCCATTGGCATGACAGGCTAGGTATTTGCATGCTCGTAATTGCTCTGCAAATAAGCCACATGTGCCTTGTGCCCTGATTTTAATGCCTCGTTGATTCTGAGGCTGATTGAAGCGCAATGAACTTAGTGTAATTCTATCTTACGCACTAGGTGTGGTAGATTAGTGAACAATAGACTTTGTGACTTGGGATTGCCAGCGGAAATGTAACAGGTGTTTTGATTTAGGTCTCATAATTTGCCTCTATTTCCTTTCAGATCAGTCTTGCATAATATAGAATATCTTTCGGATTACAGATTTATTTAGTATGGCCAAATGTAACAATTCTGTTCACATTCCTGTCTTTACATGTCATCTACAAAAAAACATAAGCTGACTTTGAACTATTTTTGCTTCCTCGCGGTTGATAAACGATTAGTGGAGATTAAGGTCAAACATGTCCGAAGATGGACGATGGAATCATATGATTGTGCTTCTCTCTTTCAACCAATCAGCTGCTGATCTGTGTTTTTTCAAGATGCGGTTACATTAGCGGAGGTTTGGTGGAATTTTATGGTTAAATAGTGTAGCAATGTCAATATTTCTGTGGCCCAAGCGGCAAATTTGTGTGAACAACTCTCAATCGGAGTTGGGAAACATTTTACCTTCATGTATAGGATTTAAAACTGTTGGAGTTACTTTGAAACAATTTTCAATCAGAAATTTGCAAATAATTGTAAAGACCTGACAAGTAACTCGTTGAATTAACACTCATTCATTTTTAAGGAAAGAGTGATATAGTATTTTCTTCTAAAATTAACTCTTTGAAGAACCCCCCCCACTGTTGACAGTGTATTGATCCGATTTGACTGTGAAATTCACAGAAAATTGGTAAATACACAACTAATTGATGGGACCCTATCAGAGCCTGAATAATTAAATATGTTTTCTTAGGTCAATAACTATTGGATTCTATTGGGTTGTGAGTGATTTTGCTCCTTCAGAATTGTTGATCTAACTAAAAAAGCTGTGATCAACAATATTACATGACTGCCTATGATGGCCCATGACTTGTTTCCTCAGTAGACATGATTTATTTCATTTCCTGTATGATAAATGTGGGATATTTTACTCAATGCGGAAGCTAAATGCTTCTAATTGAATTACATTATAAAGCATTGTAATTTGTGTGATGAAAACTACAAGCAATATTGTAGTTTTCTTCTATGGTGTAGGTTACTTCTATGTTGTGCTGGTTAAAATGTAAGCTCTTTCATCTCCGTCTGTCTGGCTTGAGTTATGATGTATAAGTTGAGAAAAATGCAGCAACTGCAAAAATGCATTGAATAAATGTTTACATTTGACTGATATGTAGGCTAAACTATTTTTTTCGTTTTATAATAAGGTTAAGATGATATATTTTACACCTGTCATATTATCTCATCTCATTAACTTAATTTATACGGCACAGTTTTCAACTAAAAGCGTAAATCATTTTATGAGTTTTGTCCATTCATTTAGACTGTTAATGGTGTTTTCCGTGGGCTTGAAAATGGGTTTTAAAGTTCAAGTTTTTGAAAACAACACCATTATTGCCTCTGTGTACACTACAAAACTTCACATTTGTGAAAGTGGTCACGTCATGCCCATTACTTGTTAAGTCTATAGGCACATAGTGTTTTTCCAAGTAGTGGCCTGACATGCATAATGCAGCATTTTTGGTCATTGTTGGTCGCAGGTCTGTGGGAACAGGGATGGTTTTGACAATTGTCTCATATGTATTCTAAATAAGGAAAACCTTTCTGTTTTTAGTACATCATTGTTGTGAAAACGTACCCTTATTTCGCTTGTCCTCTTTCACTGACTTTAACACTAACCACAAATACAAGCTCTTGCAGAGAAGGAAATGTGCTCCGTTTGAGGTTTGGTATAGAGTTCAAATCTAGGACTGTTTATAGGAAAGGAATGTTATCTTTCATGTTTAACCATTATGGAAGCTGATATGGTGGACACAGTGAGTTCAGCCTAAGTGCATTACGGGGTAAAAAGGCATAACTGCTTTTTGAAGCATTTTTATGAATTGATACAAAATTGTGACCAGATGAATTGGACAAAAATGTCCATAGCAAGTTGAGTAACAATTGCCACACTTATATCACAAGGACTGATGTGCTCTCTGCCCCACAATGCACTGCTTTCTCAGTCCAGTTATTGGAGGAGGTAATTTTCCTTGTGCTTGGCTATAACTCAAGCCCTGATAATGTCATCTGCTAATATAGTGACTGAAAGCAGAAGCTTTGGGTTGGTTAGCACTATATCCTCTCCTGCAGAGAGTGACTCTTTACATAACATAGTTATTGGAAAAAACTATTGAATCATATTGTCCTGGGATGGTTTTCAGGGCCATTTATGATGAAGTGCATTTTATACACTGGTGTTTCAGTCAGTGTACACTTGCTCTCTCCTCTGCTAAAGAAAGAAAATATAATTTATGATCACCTGCACTTATTTTCCCATGGGTCTAGTTAGTACTTGTGTCTGGAATTAAATAATGTCTCGGTAACATAATTCTTTAGTTTTATAGTAATCATTAAGAGTGAGAATCTGAATGGAGCAATACAATATTATAGTCATCTCTGGGTCACAATATATTTTTCTCCATCCATCAACCTCAGTATTATTTCTAAAAGATCATGTTACACTGAAAGCTGCTGAAAGCTATAACAGTAATAAATTAAGTTTTAGAATACATTAAAACTGTTAATACTATATTTAGAAGTTGTAGTTGTCATATGAACTTTAGTAATAAATAATAAACCTTTTCAGACACTGGTTCTTTGTGTTTTAGTGTCAACAGATCAGTGTCATCTCAAGAACGTGCGTTTAGTTGCAAAACGTCTAGCGTCCGACCAACCTAACCACGGAGAAATGTGAAATATTTAAATTGGCATGGAATGATTGTGCTTTAACCCTGCTGATTTATGGGTATTTGAGAGCTGTGGCTTGTGGCCTGCTTGCTGCTTTGGAGAGATGTGTGTTGATTTTATGACTCGGTGTAAATAACTCGGAGGTCATGCTGCCCACAAGCCCTGTGAAATTTCGCTCCTGTGGGACAGGTTTCTGTTCTTGTCCTCCTGGTCTCCTTCTTGAACCTTGTACCCTCCCTTGTTCCAAAACGCACTCCAGACACTCCTATATGCTTTAATGGGGGTTTAATGTTGATCTAATGTGAGTCACAAGCATGTTTTTGCCTTTAAAAGTTTTCCAAAAAGCCTGGTGCAGCTGGTTTCTGTCTGTGAATCACAATGAAGGCCTAAAATAATCTAACTTCCTGCTTTGAAGACCTGAAACTCCCCTGTGCACCCGAGACTCACTCCAGACAGACTTCTGCAGACCTTAATGATGTTTTGAGCTTCATATCTGAATCTCTTGTCAACTTTGAAAAGTCATTCACACGAGTTATATCAAATGAAAGAGTAGATTATTTTCTGCCAGTTATGTAAGTGCACTGGTATTATATAGTAGTTCTAGAAATATGGTTAGATTAAGTGTAACATATTAAGCCGTCTTTGGCTTCTTCAGTGGTGCAATAATAAATTGTATTTTTTTTCCAGTTTTGTTCCACGTGTATTGCTGAAAACAAAACCACCAACAATAACTAGTAACATTTATGTAATTTAACTGGCATCATCTATCTGATATTGTCAGATACCGCCTTGTTTTTTGAGGATTCAGAATCCGAGATTAATAGATTCTTAATTATTTCTGATCATGTCTACAATTATACAGATTTGTCTGTTAAATCAAGATCTTTGTTTATAACTTGTACAACTTTACTTCCTTAAATCACCCTCAGCAGACTTAAATTTCATGTCTGTCCTCATTCATGTTCACACTCTCTGGAACTGATGCAGACACCTTAAAGTGCGGCTCTTCCCTCCCCCCATCTTTCTTTTCTCTTTTTTTCTTTAACTCTTAAAATAATAGCAGTTTAGGGAAAACCCAACATTTTTAGCGTTGGTTTCTAAAAATATGCTACTGCCTAAAAATATAACAAATGTGTGACAGTTGCGTTGTTCAAGATTAGTAAGATTGCAGGAATAGAGTTTTAAAGGTATTTTAAAAAATAATGATAATTTTGTTTCTATCAAAATAGAAAAAATGGCCTTTTAAATATTTAGTATTTTATTAATAAAGGGTTAATATAGCCTAACTTTAACTGGAGTTTCTGTAAGCTATACTGAACTGTTTTTTTATTTTATGTCCCCAAATTAATTATTTATAGCCTATAAATAATGGCTGTTCCTTGTGTTGATTGTGCTTAATGAGCTCCCTGTTACTTCTACTGAATCTAGATTGACAGGGTCTGGCGGTTGTTCAGTCTGACTAAAGAACAGAATGAACGCTTGAATAGAGCGGTGAAAGACTGAAGACTTGCTGGGAGAAAGAGAGACTTGAATTGACTGAACTCTCCGCTGTGCGGGCGATCAATGCAGCACAGTTATATTGAATAACAGTGTCACTCCTGACATATGATTTATGAGGTATAAATATCGAAAACACTCAGGCATGTGGGCCCTCCTACGTACAGTATGAAAGTTTCTTACTTGACTTCAGACTGTAACAACTCTTTGGCTTTTATGTTTTTGTTTGTGAGCAAAGCATACAAATCTTTATGACTCCTAAAATTAAGGGTCACGGCATTGAAGCAAAAAGAGTTGGGAGGAAATATAATTAGTCTGTGCTTCTGTGTTCTCTCACAAAAGGTTTTGCGTTTGCTTGCAAACCTTTTGAGTTTTTTGTGAGTGAACGGAATGCAAAATCATTGAAATAATTTTATTTCCATCTAATTTTTTTTTCAATTGCCATGTCCCTTTAGGTGCTCGTAACTATGTTATACTAGTAACTTTGTTTTTATGTCTAAGACTTTTTATACATGAGATGGTTGGGATTTAAGGATTGATTTAGACTTGTCCATGATTGTTATAGGCAGTACATTGAGATATCGACAGACTGACTTCAGAATTAAAATAAACCTCAGGAATTAGATTTGAGCATCACAAATCAACATAGCAAAATTACAACACCGCAGCAAAGGATCTGGTCTTTACCGTACTGCTTAGGTTAAAAAAATATTATTGCAGTCTTTTTAAAATGTTGCCAGTATTTAATATGGTGATGTTATATCAGTTAGAATTTAAAGGTTCAGTATGCAAAATTGACAGCCTAGCGGTTAGACTGGGTACTGCAGGACACAGTCTGAGGAAGAGACTCCTCTTCCTCAGAATCGACGTTCATATAGGTTGCCAGATTGAGGACACAAAACAGAAGTGAGCATAGTTGACAGTGGAACTAGAGGAGACTTACAAACTGTAAGTTGATGAGTTGTTTTATTGGCATATTGGTAGTTGGTGAAATCACAGACCAAAAAAACCCCCCAGACATTTTGACACGGAACGCACATAACTGTCTGTAGCATTGATTTTCAATGCTGAACTTTTCCTAATGCTTCATATGCTTTTTTCATATATTCTTATGCTTTACTACAGTAAAAAAAACCCACATATGGCACTTGTATGTTTACCGCAAATCTTGATAGAAATGAAATAGTTGCATTCAGGTTTGGCTCCATTCTGGTATAAATGTACACAAAAAAAGAAAACAGAGTAAGTAACCAAAAGAAGAGTTTTTTGACTTCCTTACATCATTCGCATGCTCATTTTTGTTTTTCCTTTGCTGTTTATCTGTTTGTAAATAGTCACTTCCATGGCTTAAAAGGGAGTTGAAAAGTTTGTCAAGCTGATGCATTATTGGGGTTCAGTTTCAGATTACCGGTATGTTTTTTTTTTTTTAATGATGCTATTAAGGTAAAGGGAGTGTTTTAAAACAAACAAAAAAAAAGTACAATGCGACCTCTGGCTATGAAGGTGACGCTGGATGATAATAGGGCAGTTCAACGCCAGTGGCATAAACATTTAATAATTTATCGCAGTTTAGACTACTAAGTTTATCTGGCAGCTACACGTTCTTTGTAATTCATTAGCCAGGTATAGTTTGTGCTTGAACAGGCAGTTTGCAATTTGCATTATAAACCTCTGAAGTTCCTGAATTAACTCTTTGGCTTGGTCTTGCTCTCAGTTTGAATAGCACTTCACTTCCTACTTCACATGCCAAGCCTGTAATCTGTTATGTGCACGACCTTCAAGAGCTCTAGAGCATCAAGGCAGAAGTCAACAGTCGACTGTTTGTTTATTCAATGTTTTTTTCTTTTCTTTTCGTTTTTTTGTACAAAGAAAGACTAGTTCTTGTCTTTCGTTGGAATACGGTGAAGCATTTGTCCAACGTCATTTCTATCCCTTGACCATTTTCATTCACTTTTAGATTTTTGTAACATTTAATTCTCATTTTGTTTTTATGGAAGTCTGTTTTGTCCTAAATTTACAACGTTAATTCATTTATAATTTTGAGAATGTAAGAAATGCGTTTTAGTCACAACTGTTAACAGTATTATGAGAATTTAAGTAGAAATTGTGATATATGTACAATAATGAATTATAAAGTCACAATTGTGACATAATGTTGCGGTTGCAGTAAATATAAATCGTCAAAAATAGCTTTTCCTAGTTTCCCTCAGTATGGAGACATTAAAAGTTTTTTTTGTTATATTTTGTCTATTCCCCCCTTTTAGTCGTTTTTTTTAACCATTTAAAAAGAAAAAGATAATTCAATATTCATGTTTAGAAGGAAACCTGCATATATATCTGGCTCATGCGTCTGCGTCCATGACATCAGTATGAAGGTGTGTCAGAACTACTCTACGATCCACTGCACCGCACTTGATTTATAACACTGTCCACATGTCAAATGTGAATTTGAATGCAGGTCACTCGTGGTTGAATAAAACCAATTTGTATAATGGAAATCAAGACTCTGAATCATTTTGCATGTGCTCTCCCAGTGTCTCTCGCTGCCAGAGGCGTCAGATTCACAGACGTGCACAGGGAAATGACATCGCTGCCTGCTCAAGTCTGACTGGATACAAATAAGGCCAAATGGGGCTCAAATGTGCTGCTCTGTTGTAGACAATCTCTTTTGACATTTTGGCAGGTAGAGGCCAGATATAGCTGACTGTTTCAAAAACTTTTAAATATAAATACAAACCTATCTGGAGGTATTTATTTTGATAGTGCTTGTGCTGTGACCTTAATGTGTTTGCCTGCTTAACTCACACTCTTATAATTCATTTTTCTAGGAAACATTGTCATTTTATTCAATTTATTTGACAGGCGGGGGTCTGATCCTGCATTAATGGAATTCTATGCGTGGATAATATGATTCAGGACCTCCATTCTCTCACAGTCACAATATGGAGTAAGGTATTCCCTTAATTTATAGTTAATTTATAGTCAGTTGTCAGCCTTCATGGAGAAATCTCTTCCTGGTATTGTCGCTGCAGGACTCTGCAAGAGCTGAAACATTACAAATGCAATGACATTTTCAGAATTAGGGTACTTACTCGCTAGAGTTATTTTATGATGGGTAGTGAATGTATAAGATTATTTTGTGCCGAGTCAGTTTGAAATCAGGTGGGAACATGGTGATTTGGATTTCCAAAAGTACAATTGTATGTCCAATTTCATCTGGAAAATGTTGGCAAATTTTCGTTTTTTGCATTTCTGTAATACTTCTCTGGGATGGTTTTTGTTGAATGTTAAAATAACATAAAGATGAGGTTTTCGCAACTTTAAAAATTTTTTTTATTTGAATGTATGTAAATCCACAGTAGTATAAAATGTACTTATAATATTTTATTGTGTTATGTATTCTAAAATGCTCAAATAAAAGCTTTAGTAGTTATTTTAATGTTTTTTTTAATCTAAAATAAATAACTTATTTATCTATCTAATAAAATACAGTGGAGTTCGGTTATGTCGACGGCCTCGAGGGTTGCAAAAAAAGCGTTGAGATAATCAGCACCCAATATGGCGATTTATTTGATGAAGCGATCGGCATGCTGTACAAATGTACATACACTGTATATGTTTGCGAACAACAAAAGGCATATGTGCACCAACTAACAGCAGAGATTTACCAGTATATACAATAAAAACATTTTCAATTTTTGATACAAACCTTTAATAATATTCTCCAACATTGCAAACACAATTTCGCTCACAGTGTAAACAGTCACAACATATTCGTGAGGTCATCACGCTGTACTAGATTGCAAACTTGCGTTCTGCCCGTCTAATGTGCTTTCTCAACAAATTCGGCTTCGCCCCGTCTTTTAATAACTGTGTTATTAGAACAGAACAAAAGCAGGATGTGTTTGTGTTTGAGTGTGTACGTGCGCGTGTCTGTGTGTGTGTGTGTGTGTTCGTTCATCTAAGCCTCATACTCATTGGTCGTTACTGCTCGTTACTGATCAATGTCAAAACATTTGAGAAAACCAATCAAATCAGAGAAGGCGGGCTTTGTGCACACAGAAGCAGATGAGGCTTTGGGATGGGGGTGGACCCACAGCAGCTCTGGTAAGAACGTGAACGTGCTTTCACTTCAGAGAGTGCTGCGCGGCACTGTGAGTAAAGTGTCACTGACTGAGCAACCAGGACCGCGATCCACATGCAATGCAAACTCAGCACATGCGCAGTGAACTAAGTGCGCTCATGATTCACGAGATAACCATGTGAAATGGCGAATTTGTCCGAGATATTTGCTCAAAATATTTGTGTTCAGCGACATTAAGGAATCAACATTAAAGAATCGAAAATAGGGAGACGAATAGGAAAGAAAAGACAAATAGGGAGTTTGGCGGTTCCACTTCAAAAAGACATAATAGTATTGGCGAGTTAACCGTGACTCGCGATAAGTGAACTCCACTGGAATATGGTGTTTTACATGTAGAACACGAAATTATTTTATTAGATAAATATAAATAAATATACTGAAAGAGACAACAGTCAAATATAAACTAGTGGCTATTTTATTTATTAAATAATTTGTTGTATTTTATTATGTTCAAATATAAACTTTTGTGGTTATTTTATTTTTTTTGTTGTGAAAGAGATATGTCAACTAAAAACATTTGTTGTCATTACAAAAACAGTTTGACCACTGATTGATCAGTCAGAGTCAGTTAATTCAGAAAGCAATGCATTAATTTCTACCATTGGCTGTTGGCTATTAAAACAAAAAAACAAAAAAGGAGTTCGAATCAAGAATCAAGAATGTCAGTTTGGATGCTCAGTGAACAGGGATATGTTCAAATTCCTTTCTTGGCTGACATCTTTTCTTGACTTTGCTGCTGTTCAGTCTGCAGCCCATGGGGCGAGAGTGTCCGGTGATTCACAAGCCTCAGGTAGTCGCTCTGAGGAGATCTTTCAATCAGCTGAGTTACTGGCTTAAGGAGAAATCTGTTCCCTCTACTGTGCCTAATAATAGCCGTCACACAAGCCTTTCCTGACCCTCTCCCCTCTCATCCATCAGATGTATAGCTCTTCACAGAGTGAAATACGGCCCCGTAGTTCCCCATCTTTCCTGCTCTCTTTTTTATTACCACCAGCTTGTCGTGTTTTCTTTTGAAGAATACGTTTCTCATTAGCTTTCTCTCGGCTGACTCTCTCTCTGTGTCTGCTTCTTTGCTTTGGTTTGTTCTTTTCGTGCTCGCTCATTGTATGTTACACAAGATTAGTTTCTCTCCAGAGTGCCGGCTTAATGTCTGGTGGGTCGGGGTCGCCGTCGCCGGCCCGTGTTGCTGCGGTGGGTCACCATGGCGATGATGCTGTGTGATCGGCTTGGCTTGAAAGGGAGCTTGAAAGAGAGACTGAGACTGTGGCTGTTCTGAGATAAGAGCTGATTTCTGCCATCATTGTTCATAGCGTGTTTTATAAACCCAAGGGCTATCTAGATTACAGAACAAATAAAGATCAGCGTGGTAATGAGCACTTTGTCTGGAAAATATTGCCAATGTATGCTGACCTTATCAGAGAGGGCTGAATGCTGTTTTATTGACTATTTTTCAGAGAACTGTGGCCTTTATATAAACAGGCAGATCAATAAAATGGAAGGCACATTAGTCATCAACGGGTAAAATGAAATGAGAGAACTTTCATACACCGTTCACCCGAGTAAGAGCTTAAGACATCTGGCTTGAAAAAGTGCTAACATTTAGTTTATGTTGTAGAAATTATGAAATGTCTTTATTGTGTTGTCAAAAAAAAAAAAAAAAATAATATATATATATATATATATATATATATATATATATACATTTCATTCTATTTTTATTTTTTTCTTATATTTTTGTATATTTTTTTCATATATTTAAAAAAAAAGTATATACATTTTTAATGTACATACGAAAAAGCTTTTTTTTTCTTTCTTTTCGAATCAGCTGATGCTATTTGCTCAGACATGACTGTATATTTCAAATGAAATATTGCCCCATTGCTTTTGTTGCATATATTTTCGAGAACTGTATGACCGAGAGTGGAACCCAACAGCCATCCCATCTCTCTCTTGGCATGTGGCCTTTGCTCAAACCACATCATTAACATAAAAATCAAATAACAATGTCTTATTGCACTGTGTGGCCTCTCCAGGGGGCATCATGCCAACAGTTCTAGTTCACTTCCTCCATCTCTCTTTTGTTTCTCTTTACTAATGCTAATGCAATGCTTTATATTTCAAATAAATGGTATTGTTTTGATACTTTCAGTTCATCAAAGAATCCTGAAACTTATGTCAACATTGGTAATAATAGTAAATGTTTCTTGAGTAGCAAATCATCATATTGGAATGATTTTTGAAGGATCATGTGTCACTGAAGACTGGAGCAATGATGCTGACAATTCAGCTTTGACATCACAAGAATTTTTAAATGTATATATAAAAAAATATTTCACAATATTAGTGTTTTTAATGTAAATATAAAATTTATAGTAAAATAAAAATAAAGAAATCAAGTACATTGTCCTACACAAGATCAAGTGGATTGTGAACTTAAAAAGGCAAAAAGAAAAGCAGATCTTTTGTTTCTTTTGCAGTCCTGTTGGGAGTCTGGTGGGAATTATGTCCGTGTATTGTCTGCTAGTGTGGATAACTGTGTCCTCAGAGCTGAAGTGGAAATGACAAAGTTCAGTAGCGATTCGTCTCTGTACTGAAAGCCCAGCTGGTGTGTGCTAAATCTGCTGTGTGAAAAGGACTCTCCATGCCCTTTTGTGCAGGTCTCTAGCACTCAGTCTATTCGGCCATTTGTGTGCGTGTGTGAGGGTCCCCAGTCTGACGGATGTTAACACTCAGACAAGGTAAATTAAATCTAAGAGCTGGGGAAAGTAATCAGAACTTTTCTCTCTGATCATATTTACTCTAGACTGTCTACATGTCCTCGCTCATGTGATGCTCAAAAAGCCAAATGGACCCTGCATTATTGGTCAAGATGGCTTACTTTTAGGTTAGTGAGATATAATTTTTCATGGTAGCAAAAATCAACAATAGAGAGAGATGCAGGTATGTATCTTTAACCTTCTCAGGCCCATTGATTTTTGCCCATTGGTTAAACAAAACAACAGTTGTGACTGCATACCAAGTTACTACATTGCTTGTAGGCAACCGATGATCAGTTGAGCAGTCTAATGAACAATATTGCACTTACATTTACTTTTATCCAAAGCGACTTACATTGCACATTAACATTCTAATCAGCTCTTGCTTTTCTTGGGAATTGAACCAATGACCTTGGCATTGCTGTTTGAGCAACAGGAAAGAAGTGGCAGATTTGTTTATTATAATTGATCATGAATATGATTTCCCCTCATTGATGTTGTTATCTGTCGGCATTGTTGAAGTTTTTCCAGAGAACATTGTTTTTCTCTTAATAATTTAATAAATTAATATAGAAATAAATTTGACTCCAATTTACTTTCTTAGTACATTTTCCTTGTCATATGTTGTGCACTATTTATCTGTGCACATTATATATATTTAAAAAAAAAGTAGTCTTCAAAATATTTAATCAAAATGTTATTTAACTTCCTCTAAAATTATTTTAGTTATGGTTTGCAAAGCCCACTTTTCACAGTCCAATCAATTTCTGATGGGTGAAATAAAGCCCCGGCATACAGTTTTGCTCTGTATTTCATTTTTGTTTTTTTTTGAAAGTATGTCTCATTACAGAAGCAGTAGGGGTTGCGAATGAGAATCATGTTGACTGTTCATCCGAACCTTTAAAATGACCATTATATTAGTCATTATGTCAACATTGAAGACTGTTTCATATGCTCAAAGAGCTGTAAAATCATGTAGCTATACTAGGATGAATGTCTTGGTTGCCATTGAGCTCTGCCTTTTTAATGGGACTTTTATTTTAGACAATAAAAATTAGATTTATCTTATCCTAGTATTGAATATTTTCTGTTCGTTTAGAAAAGCTGATCTGAAATCAGTGCTGAATCTTTTTCTGCATGATCCTCCATCAGTGATTTAGCCTTTTGTTGGTTAAGTATTGAAGCTCTGCACAGCTCTTTTATTTGACAGTCATTCCACACCCTTAGGGGTTAATTGGGATCTTCAGCACATCTGCGATTCTGTTTTTTATTTATTTAAAGGAAACGTTCAAGCAAATACTTGCTAAACGAGACTTGCTAAATAAGCTTGATGTGTATTGAGACCTCTACAATATATCATAAATATCACTTTATCTGCACTATATATCTTTTTCTCCATATCTTTTTTTTCTCTGCCTTTCTTTTTTCACCCTCTTCATCCCTCAGTCCCTACGGATGCTTTCGGTTTGCTCCAGGAAATACTTTAACCCCCTTTGTACGGTGACAAAGGGGTGTGTTAATCTCGCCGAGTTAGGAGGCAGGCACATGGGGGTGGATGCCAGGGAGAATCGAGCAGCCGTGTGTGTGTGTGTGTGTGAGACAGATGCCTGCCAAAGCATTCACCGGCCACACACACGCTACACGAGACACAGAGAGATACACACTTGATACACACCGTGACCGGGAAAGGACTGTTGTTGACTCACTCCAGTATCAAGGTAATAGGGCTCTGACTGTTAAAAGTAATGCTTTATTTCAACCCAGATTGACCTTTCTTTTAGTTTGTTGTTTGGTTTGTTCGCAGTGATTTTTATGGTACTTATTAGGGTATTTTCGCTCATGCTGTGGGTCAAAGTTACACCTTCAGGGTGAACTATTTCCTTTCACCTCTTTGACTCGGGTTCTGTGACTACAGTCAGAAGAACAAAAAGCATTTTGTCCATTGCACAGTAAACACCTGGTATCACCTTTCCTGTGAAAACCAGTCAGATTTGTCTGCGTGTATGCTGATTTGTTTGTTCTGAAGTCATTGTCTGTGCTGATGTCAGTACGTGTAGAAACTAAAAGCAAGGTTTTATGGCAGCATGTATGTTTATATGATGGGAGGTGCTTGTCTGTGGTATGTTTAATGTATGGAGGGATAGAGACGCAGGTGATTTAGTATATATTTAGAAATGAAAAAAGAAATTGATGGATAAGTGGTTTAATGGATAGATGGATGTAAAAACAAATGGATGGATAAATGAACTGGATATATGATGGATGGATGGATGGATGGGAATATGTAAAAAGGAATGGATGATTGAAAAATAGTTGGATGGATAAATGTATGTATGGGAAATGATTGAATATATGGGTGGATAAAAATAAATGGATGGATGGATGAAAAAATAAATGAATGGGTTTTTGAAAAAAGAAATAGATGGATGAAAAGTAGAAAACTCATACATGCATACATACATGGATAGATTTTTGATAATGCAGAGAATGATGATACATTTTTAGATCTGTCTCACAACATTAGATATTGCATTCTGTCAGAACCCCTTTCATCTCTCTCTCTCTCTCTCTCTCTCTCTTGCCCTACCGTGCCGGCATGCGGCCCGTCTCCATGACAACACCTCAGGTCAGCTCTGAGAGGTGGGAGGTAGTTAGTGTGAATTTTTTGTTGTTTTATTGCCCGTTTCTCTCTCTCTCTCAGTCTCCCTCTTTCTGGTCTCTGTGAGACAGCAGATGTGTGTGACAGCTTCACTAGAGGCTGGAGGTTTCCTCAGTTTGCTTTAAATCCGAGGAAACAATGCAATAAAGCGACGCGGTTCTCCCTCACAGCGTCTTTGTGGTCCGTCTCCCATCAAAAGATGGAGGGGGGAAGCTATGTCAGCGACCGTGTTTCTGGTAATGTGAAATGAATGCGTGCGTCTCTAGGGAGAACACTAATATATGCACGACCGTGAACCAGCACGTGCGATGTAGAGGTGCCAAGGGGGTTGCAGTCTCTCTGACAGTCTTTCTGCTGATGTACAGCATGGCTTTGTGTTTGCACAGAAGCAATAATGTTTAGAAATCCCATCGGGGCATGAAATAACCCTTTTTTCAATTTTGGTGCATCTGGCAAGTCTTTTGTCTTTTGCTTTGTCATAACGGAGTTCCTCTTGTAATAGTGGCATGTTTTTTTTACAGTGTCCACACCATTCTGAGCTGCTGAAATCTGGTTGGAACGAGAGGATCTGCTCTTTCATACAGTCTACACGGGTATGATGTGGCTCACTGGAGTCTTTAATTTCTTTTTGATGTAGCGATTGTAATTCAGTGGCTGTTTCTTTTCAGACAGAGAGAGGAACAGAGTAGAGACATGAAAAGAAAAAAGATGAAAAAGAATGATTGATAAGTTTGTATCTTTGACGTGTATCCCTCCTCTCTTCACCAACTAAAAATTGTCACTGAAACCGAAAGAAATTGGCATATTTTGTCCGCTTACACGCGGTGTTGTGTGCTGACAGATTGTTACCATGTTGAAAACTGTGAAATGTGTCTGATCTCTCTCATACTCCGGTTTTGGTTGTTTTAGCAGTTGTGTTCTTGATATGCGGTTATAGTCTTACTCTACACTAAAACAGACTGTAAATAAATTAGTTAAAGGAACAGTTCACCCAGTTTTAATTCTGTCATCATGTTGATCCACAAAATGAGAGATTTTGAAGAATATACTGGCCACTGTTCTCCATCAGTAACAAGAATGAGCATTGGTTCTTTAAAAGCTTTAAAAGAGTCATAAAAGTGGACTTCTGGGTTCATACTGTATTATAATAATAATAATAATACATTTGATTTAAGGGCGCCTTACAAGACACTCAAGGTCACCTTACAAGCATAAAACATTAAATAACAACCAAGAAATAAGCAACAAGCAAATTATAACTTGAACCACTGTTTTTAAATCATTATGTTAGTTAAACTAAGGAACTGGATCATTCGTGAATAAACCATTCAGACGAGCTTTTGATTTGGAACAGTTGATTTGAAAAGATCTGAAAATATCTATGTTTTACAAACCGGGCATCACTTCTTGCCAAGATAGCATGGATGCCAAGTCAACATAAATATCGATCTGTTCCTCTCAACATAGTTGTATGAATTACTTTTATAATAATTTTATTTATGGTATTTATGGGTCAATTTGTGTCAATTGCATGGACATTAGTGACACAGTTTGAAATGGATTTGGTTTGGTTTTGTTTTCAACTATAATTTTTAGGTATCTGAAATCCAAATTAATAAGCACATTCAGATGCAAGGTAGTAGCTAAAAGTGTGATGTACACAAAACATGTAGTACAATCAAATGTACACATTGCAGGGAAAAAACTTGAAAGTGCTGATCAGTTATTGTGCTGAATTTGCAGTTGAAGCTGCATATGCTGCTCTGTCATCCAAAGTGTTTGATTTGGCCTCTGAGGGCACAAACCAGGCTGTCAGCAGTGTTAGGCAATGAGTGAGACACTTCCTACATCAAAAAGCCAATGGATCAGTAAAGCCTTATATAATCTAATCTGATTTAATTCTGTGAAACTGAAACTGAATAAATCTGTAGGAATCAAAGATGAGCACTTTACCTCGAGGTAAATGTTGTAAACTTTCTCTTCTCTTGAAATGATCCAGAATCCTTCATATTCCTCCCATGACTAATTTATTAAAAACACACACTGCGTACTTGACTTACTGTATGATACAGATGATAATGGTGGCATGCGATGGTTTGAATACATGTATGAATTGACATGCTTCAGACACTGGTACTATGATTAAAACTATTTTTTAAAGATTTTACTTGAAATGAATGAATTTGTACATGATTTTTCCCTAATGATAATCCCTGCTGTGCTTACACATTACTGAGAGCGTCTGGCCCTATTACGGCAGATAAACAGACGTGTTCTCTAGAGCTCAGCTGTGTTTAGTAGAAAAGAGCAAATAGAAATATGCTGCTGTTTTTATGACATAACGCTGTCAAAAAATTTCTGTTTGTTTGTCTTGCCTGAAAAATATTTTCTGATATATTTGCATGGTGATCTTTCAGTCTGACTTCAAATAATATCTGACCCAAAAATGAAACTTGTCATTATTTACTCACTGTCATGTCATTTGAAATCTGAACTTGTAGTACTTTCTTCATTGTTAAAATGTTAAAATGTGAATGGTGACCACAGCTAGCAAGCCAGATTTTCAGTGAATAACTACCTAAAGCATCATAAAAGGAGGCAATATGACTCGTGCACTGTAGTCCAAGTGTTTATATAATTTGTGTACTATTCCTTTAATATTTGCCTGCAATGCAGATTGGAACTCTAGCTTTAGAACTACAGCTAAATGGATTGCCTGAGAATTCTGTTCCTGGTCTATAAAAGGATTACTTGACATGACAAGTGTTACATCATAGTGCATTTTGAACTGTGTAATGGCAGTAATATCGGCACATACTGTAAAAGATCCTGTTCACCCACATACAGCATGTGGACAGATGACCACTGTTTGCTGAACAGATGGAACAGTGAGAGTAGTGTGCCAAGCCATGCTTTTCTCCTGTATTCCCCAAAATAAACTGTGAAAAGAGATATCATAGAAAATGGCATAGAAAAAGAATAGTGAATGAATGAATGAATTAAGTTTAATAATAAATGTATTCTTTAATTTTTTTTTAGAAGGATTTAAACAGAAACTGGTTTAATATGGGTAACATGTTTAAATTCATACCTAAAATAAATGATTTAATAATGACGGTTCACTGTCCTTTCCTCCTGTATTCTGGAATAGATAAGTACATATTTGTAATAATCTGTCTTAGTCATGCATTCCATTGAAATTTAACAAGTTATGCACGTAGATGTTAATTTATTATACATTGTTCTACAATTATATTTATTTTATTCATTCATTCATTTAAATTAAGGTATGATGTATTGTAAACAAATACAGAGATTATGGTAATTTGGGAACTTATTTAGTGTCTTAATAAAATTAACTCCTCCACAGCAACAATAATTCACATTCAAACCATGCTGGAACTCTAAAAATGCTGCTCTCTCTGCTTTGACCTCTGTCATCTTTCTAGAGTCATCATGTCTGGTCATTGAGATATCCTTCATACTCATTGTGTTTGTTCAGAATACAAATAAGTCTGGTTTACAGTATTGCGGCCTCTCTTAGAAGAGATCTTTGTGCACGAGAGGATAGCACTGAGGTAAATATTATAGTCTGATCAACAGATTGTGGGAAATTTTTTTTTTTAGCTCCTTTACAATCAATGTTGAATAAAACACAATGTGTAGCTGTTACAGACACACATGTGTTCAGGGAAAAGCACTGCAGAAATAAAGTCAGACTTATGACTCGCAGCCTTCAGGAACCATTGAGTCATTTCTGGACATTCCCGGCTGCTTTTTAAATAATTAAGGCTTCGTAGTAGTTTCTGACTGACTGGAATTAAGTACTATCTCAAGTCTCTGTCTTCAATATATTTTGGTTTTCATTTTGATTCTATATTCATAGAGATTTTTATTTTTTTGCAGCCAAGTAGGGTATTTTCACACTAGTTAGGTAATTTCAGACTTTGTGTCCTTCACATCCTCCTGAGCTTTGTGACAACAATGTAAGTGATTGGTATTTACCTTAATGAGAAACTTGAGAAAACAGGCCCTCACAGGAAGCTTTTATTACTCTAGAGTCTAGAGTATATTTCCCACACGAATTCCTGTGATTTTGATTTAAACAGGCCTTGGCAATTTTATGTATAAGTATTAAGATTTGAAGCTAACTTTATTGTATATTATTTTACTTTACTCTGAAACATCACAACTATGAGTCAAATGCACAACTTCTGCTTCAAAATGTGAGAACCCCTTAAATTTTATGCAAAATTGTTCAATTGGAGGCTTTGCAAACAAAGACTTTTACGATATAGACTACAACAACCAAGTAACTTAATGTTAATTCTAATGCCTTGTCTGTGTCTAGTGATTTAATGTAGAGTCATATGTTCTTTGTCTGCATGTCAGGGTTCTGCCACATTCGGTCTAGTAATTTCTTGGTTTTGTGGCAGAGCTCTGACACTACCGTAATGTCTCGAGTTTTGTGTGTGTGTGCGCGGCTTCGAGTGTTCGAGTCGCGTGCACACGTGTCTGTGTTACGTCTTGTGTGCGGGTTATAGTGTCCGATCCTCAGAAGGCTCGGACATTCATGACCTGTGTGTTCGTCCTTGTCGTGAGCGCACGAGAACAGGTGTTTGCTTGTTCTCGCGCCCTCTGTTTTGTCTGTTTCTGTTTTGTTTTGGCGCGGTTTTGGGGTTGCGCGTCCCCTCGTGTCTGTGTGCAGTGTTGTAAGCATGCGGTTCGTGTTTACATCAGCTGCGTGCTTTCATGTTGTGTTTTCTTGTCATGCGCAGTTTGGTTGTCACCAGCTGTGCGTCGTCTTTGTTTAATGTGAACATGCAGCGATGCGCGTCCGCATTGGCTGCGTGTTCATGTCTTGTCTTGTCTGTTACGCTGCCCGTCTGTTTCATTGTCATTTGTTTGATTTGTCCCAGCTGTTTTCCCATCAATTACCCTTCCTCCTGTGTGTAATCTCCTCGTATTTGCTGTCCTGTGCTGCTTCATTGTCGTCTGTCCTGATGTTTAGTGGAGTCCTAGTTGAATCCTAGTTAATTCTAGTGAATCCTAGTCTAGTCCCTGTCTCTTTGCGATTTTGGGTCCTCGCATCCTTCCTGAACCCTGACACTGCATGTCAGTAAATCAAATCAATAACTAAACGGTCAACTTGACAATGTTTCTCCTAGTAGGATAAAAATAATTTCTTTAAACTGTGATTAAATTACATACAGAAAGCGATCAAAGAAAACTCCCTTTACAATCGCTGGAGCTGTCAATCAAACAGTGTTTGATTGACTTTACCACAGTTTATCAGTGGACTCAAACCAAAATTCCTGTTATAATCAACAAATATCTTATTTACATCGTATTTGCACTGTTTGTTATGATGGAAGCACTGATGAGACTGCCGAAATTTAGTTACAATGACGAGATCACTAAAATCAAGCGCTCAACGTCTCTGTGATCGACTATAATGTTCATCACCCTTTCATTGCACGATCTAAATATAATGCTATAGATCTAATCTATAGTGTAGTGCTATAATCAACACTTTTCACGATTGACCGCTGTATAGTAACAATGTGCTGAAAGTTTTTCCAAGAAAATTTCCCATGCTGCCAGTCACAGCAGTGGGTGTTTACACCGATGTCTCACAGAAGACACGACCCATCAAATACATTTTTCTTTTATTTCTAAATGATAATTTTTGATGTAAAAATCATACTAAGATTATAAGTGCACCCTGGGAAACATAAAACAACAAAACAATGCAGTGTATGACCCCTTTAAAGTGAATAGTTCTGCTCAGAGGGGTTCAGGTTACACTATATTTCAGCCTAACTGAACTATAAACAGCATAAAGCAACAATGCAGTTCGTGAGTTGCCAGACAGGAGTATGCTGACAATCAGCAACTTCCTAAAGCTCAGGAGAGAAAGAAAGCTCTCTCATTCTGCTGACACTGCAAAAACAAGTGACCCATTAGCTGTGGATAACCTCACACCACTGCTGTTAAATGAAGTTAGCTCATTTATTTAGATAGTAACGCTATGCTAAACCCTGGCAGAATTAAACTTCTAAAACAATGTGGCGCTGTGGTTTTCCATTGTCTTGCTTCCGAAAACGTCAGATGATGGTTTTTGAACATAGCAACAAGGTAATGGCAGACAAACTGCCAACAGGGCATTTCAATAAGTACAGCTAAACGTTTGTAAGCTTATAGCCTACTGTCCGACTGATGGCTAATTATGACTTTCAAAAGACACATTTGTTTGTTGTGTCATATAGTGGTAACATCTGAATTGACACATATGCTGTGAAACCAGCTCAGTTGGTTCAGACGGATAATTGTATCAATTTCCTTGACTCATTGATTCTTCATTGAGTCAAATGAGTTAAAGCAATGTTTCCATACACTGTTTGAGTAAACAGGGATTTGTTTGGCCCAGAGGTACTTTATGAATTGAAATGCAAAACAAAATAGCATATTGTCTAGAGGACATATGAGCTGGTAAACAGATTTTAACCCTTTATAAACAGCAAAACTTTTAGCATAAAGCTGCTGTATCATCTGTTTTTCCACAGTTTTATCTGATTCCCTCTTTAAGGGCTTCAGACTTTGGCGTGAAAAGAGACATTTAATCATGTCCCCTCTCGTTTGGCCTGAAGGCATCCTGTGCTAAAGTAAAGAGTGGTTCATTCTTTTCAGTCTCCAATGACAGCGGAGAGCTGTTGAGAGGGCTTCTCTCAGTTGTGTCCTCTCCTTGGATTTACATTAAAAAGATGGATGGGTTTGGCTGCGTTTTGTGTGTCTTATAATAGGCATGTAGTGTGTTGCCGTGGACACAGAGTGATCGTTAAATTAGCTGCCCGGTTCAGTCTCTTGACTCAGGTCTTCTTCAGAGTGAAGGAGCTTTTGAGAAGAACTTGTACTATCAGAGGAAATAAGTTTCCCGTACTCTTTCTAAGAGTACATTCTCCAGATGGCTGTGAACTATAAAAATAGAGCTTAAAAATACAGTACTTAATCTTGCCAATTTTAAATTGCTTTTAAATGGGTGATTTAAAAAAAAATTTTTTTTGTAATAATAAATAAAAATTATTATTTATATATATATAAAATAATTTATGTTTTTCCTGAGGTCAGCTTATTATGATAGTTGAGGTTTCTGTTTTGAGTTCTGAAAAGTTTCAAAAGGGATACTTCACTGGGAAATGGGTTTTCAAAATAACTTTGGCTGTGCAGTAGAAAGGCAGAAGCATTTTGAAGCATTTCGATGTTATCTGAGTAGAAAACAAAGAAAAAGGCTGTAGGAAAACTTCAACACCCATAATGCACTGGGTATGTTCCTGTCCAAGGCCCCTCCCACCACTTCAGTCAAATACTGCCTTGATTTATTAGGAAATACTTCTTAGCAATCTTTTGGTCATAATGATGTCGACGTGTTTTGTTTCCAAGTGCAAGAATTTAAGAGTGCAAACTTTGAGCGGGAGTGTCTTGCTTATGGTTTCCATTGAAGGATCCAGCACGTTATTGGCAGTGGTCAAAGGATGCAAAGAGACATAATTATAGAGAGAACACCACGAAAGAAAATCTGAAAAACCTCTTTGTTTTATAGTTAACATTTCAAACTAGATGATTATGAACACAGTGGTTTAGGCTAAATGGAGGGGGGGAAAACTGTTACCGGTACTCTTACAATAACTGTTCAGTTAATAACTTTCTGTCGATCCGACTGTGTTTGGGAAAGGATACAACAATGCTGAAGTATGATTTGCACATTTACAAAAACAAAATTGCATGGCTTTCGTTGACGAACGGGAATTTCTCGGTACAGGTAACACTAAGAATGAGTAGTCATTGTTCATTTACATATACTGTAACACCGATTTGGTTGAATGGTTGAACGGTTGAAATGCGGGTTACAAAGTGTTTTTTTCTTTGTCTGTGCTTTGCTTTATTGTGTTTAGTTGTTTTATTTTCTAAGTTAATGTGTGATTTGTTTTAATGAACCACTGGCTTGGTATAATATAATATAAATATATTTACTTTAAAATAATATTATAGTTAAAAGATTTGATGGAAGTATTTGTTTGGATTAGTCTATATAAGATGTGCAGTGCACTTTTCGTGAAGTCTCGCTAATCATATTGGTCTGAGTTTATTTAGTCTTATTCTCATGGTAATATCCAGCCCTTCCCCAACCCAAGATGGACATTCTGTCGATGGTTCTCACACTTCTGTGGCCTTGTACAGGGGATAGATGAAAATTTCATTAAAGGGACTCATGTAATTACAGTATTCTGACTTGGAACTAGACATTTCAATAGAAAAGTAAACATTCTTGACTATGGTATGGTAACCGACCATGTTTTTTTTTTTTAAAAGGATAGCTGGAAACAACGCCAATACGAAAAAGACAGTTTGGCAACAAGGAGTTCTGATCTTCCTCCTAGAGAAAGAGAATAACCACTTGTCAACACAAACAAGTCAGCCAAAGCCGCAATAGGCAGCAGTAGGATGTGGTCAAAACAAACCCATATGAATGAAGTCCTTTTGACTGTACAAGATTGTCTCTGTTCACTTTTTACAGTAGAAGGCCATTCATATGTAAATGTCATTAATTTGCATATATTCTTCTAAATTTATGCAGGGATTATCCTGAGATGAATACTAAAATAGACTGGTTTTGGAAAAGCCTGTGGCAAAATGTCTCTTGCTGAAAGAGAATATGCATAATGACTTGGATAATAACTCAAGTTATGTGAATGTCTCTAAATATAAGACATTTGGATATTTATTTAGACATTTATGGAAAATTGTTGATAAAAAGGTTGACTCTGGCTTTTTAGAGCATGTGATGCATATTCCCTTTAGTGTGTTTATCTTTTTTGCCCATCCAGGGTGGCCTTCATCCAATAAAGAGGCCATTAGCCAAGTTGATCCAGAAAAAGGGTCTCAGAAGCCCTGCTGCCCTAGATTGAGATCCATTTTTTAGGAAAGAAGGACAGATGCCAATGCTTTTAGTCCTTCATCCAGCCTATAAGAGAGTGATTAGATCGGATTACCTATGCTGCGTCTCTCCTCCTTCTCTGTTGATTCTGTCATGATATGAATGACTCAGCACAGAAACAAAATAATTTTTTCTTCTCTTCTAAGATGTTATCCAAAGCATCACTCTGAGCTCTTGAAAAGTCTACTTATCCCAAAGTGCCACGGCTATAAGCCACTATTAAAATGCAGACAAACCTTTAGAATTTATATTTAAGTATTGTATTTATTTGTAATAATTTAACAAAAATATTTATTTTTATTTTTTAGCCCGCTTGCTTCACTCACTCTGATTATTAACAAAAGTGGCTTAAGGCCAAAAACAAAACACCCCGAATTATCTTAGAGCTATTATGAAAATATGTAAAAATGAAAAGATAATTGCATTTTTCATCAGTTTGTCTTGATTGAGTTAATTTGACCAGAATGTTAATACCCTGAATTGGAGGACAACATCTGTTGGTTAATTCGTTCAGTCATAAATGTTGTCAAACATTTAATCATTAGAAACGATGTTGTTTGTGCTATGCAAATTTATCATTCAGACCGTCTAAACATGACTGCACATCTCACAACACAGACCTGAATTTAGACTTTATCTCTATGGGGCCTGTTTACACCTGCTATTAAGATGCATTTTGGTCGATCGGCTTACAAGTGGACGGCACTAAATACAGGTGTAAATGGCGAAGTTTTTGAGAATGACCGGATTGCTTTCATAGTGTAAATGCTCATTTGGTCAAATGCATTCAAACAGCCACAAAATACCACCTACTCTCCATCTGCTGCCCTAATAGTAAACATTATGGGATTTAAAGTTTGTTAAAGTCAGGTTTAGGTTTGAAGACAGACAACGTACCAAGCACAATGTTCTCTCACCATTCTTCATTTCTAACATTCACTGATGGTGTTTGGCATAGTCTTGCGCTATCAGAAGAGAAAACTAAAGCTGCTTCTCTCAACATATTTTTCCTTCTTTTTTATGTCTTTATCCGTCATTCATATGCAAATTGTGCACGCTTATTTCGTCCATTAGTTCGAACAATCTGAAAAAAGCCCATACTTTTACCCTCCCATAAGTAGTTGAAAGTGGGCAACGGAGACAGAATAAAACATAAACATGAATGGGTCTACTATTTGTGATCCGATTGACCAAAGAGCGTCTTTATACCAGGTGTGAACAGGACTTATCTTACATCATTAACTCTCATTTTAGTAGGCACAGATGACTTCTTTTCTTTTTTTTTCTTCTTTTTTTTAACAGATTCTTATGTTTGAGGTTAGCTGAAGGTCAAGCTGATTACATGGCAACATGAAATGTGATTGACAGTTTCCATTTAAGACATTACTGTCACTCTCTACTGCAGGTTTTTCCAAAAGGCGCTTGAGCACATACTGTCACCATAGCAGCCATCAGACATGCTGTGCACTTTGTCTGAAATACTGAAAACTACTTCTCTTCATTTGTTGAGGGAGCCAGAAAATGTGCTAGAAGGTCAATGGGTTTCTTTATTCACTTCTGTCTTTTTTTTTTTTTCTTTTTTTACTTCACTCAGTGGACACTGGTTTCATTTTTAAATACTTTCCTATTCATACATTTTGGTTGTTCTTGTTCTGTTTGTCTTATCCTGGGTCATAAGCCTCCACACTTGATTATGTGTTTGTAAATAATAATAGATTTGTAAATAAAACTAGTTTTCTCAAATGGCATCTTAAATAGTTTTTTAGGCCTTTTAGATTATGAATTAATATAAATGAATAAAGTCAGTATTTGTATTTTCCTATCTATATATATGTTTTCTAATGTCAGCAGCCTAAATTAGATATTTAAATCAGGGGCTCCTAAATACTCTTAACCTGAAGAAAGCAAATTTTATTCAGTGTCCAAGCAAATGGCCTCTACTTTAGATTTATAACTGCCTAATTGTATCTAAGTAACCAGTCCTGAATCACAGAGAAATGTGATATAGATAGATTCCAGATTGTGGTGAATGTGATATCTAGAAGAACCTGTCTCTGCCTTAAATGTTGGAAACCGTGAAATAATGTTTTTGATCTTCAGAATCATATTCTCTCTCTCTCTCTCTCTCTCTCTCTCTCTCTCTCTCTATCTCTCACGTTCTCTCGGTTTCTGAGCTCATGAATTATGTAAAGCAGAGCCCATTTCCCTGACACAGCCTGCTGCACAGGAGAATCACTCAGATAGCACTCTCTCTACCTATCGGCACGTTATACTCCTCCTTACTCACTGAAAACTTTTTACTTGAGGTTTATATCACACCATAGTCATGATGTGTTTTACACCAATTGTGATTAAACATACCTCATTAAAAGGTTGGGAAACACGTTTATGGTGTTATAGCTTATAGCAAGTGTCTCAATCACTTGTTTAGATTTTAAATTAAAATGTTCCTATCCACACATTTTATTTTATATTTGGTGTTGTTTTGTTTTCTAAAAAGCATTGCAGTTTTTAACCTAATTTTGCTTTTAACCATCTGAAAGAATAAATTCATAAATGCTTCATAAATTTCTATTCAGTGCGTGCAGAAAGCTGAACCATAAAACAAAAGGCTTTCTGGAGCAGGAAAGGTATTTGTCCTTTTTTGGGTTTCTTAAACCACATCTGAGGATCCAGACAGCAGGCTGTGTAATTTTGTGCTTCAGCCATGTGTATTGACATCCATATGCCAGTGTTGAGGGTGCTGCCATCACAGCGTCCCAGTCTCTTCCAGCTGAGTGCCCTCACATGTCTCTGTACGTCAGAACAATCAGAGCCCACGCGAGCTGTCCATCTCTACACAGATCCCCTAATAAAGATCTTGCCATCTGTTTTAGTAGCATAAAAGGTCCTTGTTTTATATATATTTTTTCTCTTTCAGACTTGCCGGCTAGTCTTGGATGCCCCTCCCTGTACTGTGTGTTTGAATGGTCACATTGAGTGCGAATCACAGGGCCCAGTTGCTTTGACCTGGAGGGGAAGGATTTTCATGTAACCTGCCATGGACAGGAAGAGGAGTTGCACGCTCTGTGAAGGAGCTGTGATGATGCTGTTGCTGCTGCTGCTGGGTCACATGACCACTGGATTAGAAGTGCCTCTAGATCGTGAGTATTGTGCAGTGACCAAAGTTAAATCTGATGTGATGGAATACAATTGTATAATTCCCACTAATATTGATTCAATTTGACAGCAGTGCACAAAAAAAATCTGTTTTAAAAGTGGTACACTAGTCAAGATGTGTGATTGACTCGAAGATCTTCTGTCTTGGATCTTTTTAGCCATTTTTAGACAAGATTAGAAATCAAATTAAAGATTAAGATCCAGATTCATTGAAGCACAAAAAAATTGTAAAATAAAAATGTAAATGCAGTAGAGTATGTCACTGTGAGTCCTCGCAGTGTGTTTCTCTTTTCTCAGCTGCTGCTCTCTAGAGATGTTTCACGTTTATATACTGACATTGTGTTAAGTCAGCATCTCTACTGTGTAAGCAGAATATACAAGGACTTTTAGAGAGCATTCGGCACTCTTTCTCCCTCCAGCTTTCTATTTCTGTCACTTTGTCTGTGGCTGTGATAATCACATACATGAATGTATAAGATACACTACCGTTTGAATGTCAGTAAGGTTTTTTTAATAGAAATTAATACTTTTTTTCAGCAAAATTTCATGAAATTGATCAAAAGTGACAGTAAAGACATGTATAATGTTACAAAAGATTGATAATATTTTTATATCCTCCATCTTATTGTTCAGTCCAGAATTTTATAATCTATGGTGTTTATAATGCATGAAGCACCCTTGCCAGGGTGGTAAAGCCAAGGAATCATCGACAAACAATCAGCATCATCCGAACTGCATTAGGAGAATGAAATAGCATGAAAGTTGCATGATGGGTAATGAGTGCCCAACACACCTCCGGAAGTTTCTCCGAGGGAACATACTTTTGTTTGATCTTCTCTTCTCTCTTCTCTTACACTAATTTGAGCTCTTTTACTCTCTGCTTATGTATTTCCTGATTCATTTGGACAAAAAAGCTAAAGTTCTGGAGGGATGTAAGTCTGGGCACTTTTGCTGTGAAATTTGTTGTGAATTAGATCTTCTCTAACTTTTATGTGTTTTGCTTTCTTCTGTTTGAAGTGTTTATGATTTGTATATTCATATTAACTTGCATCTTTTATTAAGCATTAAATGATACAATTCTGAAGCTATACGTAAATTATAGCTTTGATCTGCCATGGCAACAAGAACTTTCATGAGAGTTTGTGTTGCATGCTGCATGCTCTTTGGTTGTTTGTCTCTCTGGGTTTTGTTACATTGATAAACTAAAGGTGGGCCCATTTATATTTTTAGATATTTTCTTGCAGAATCAGTTTCTGCAAAGGTGGTGCATCTGTGCTGGTTTGTGTCAAGGTGTGTGTGTGTGTGTGTGTGTGTGAAATAGAGATGCTTGTCTTCACGCTGGTTTCTGTACTTCAGTGCCTCAGCCTCCCACAATAACTCATCAGTCCCCCAAGGATTACATCATAGACCCTCGGGAGAACATCATTATCCACTGCGAAGCGAAAGGAAAGCCTCATCCTAGGTGGGTGTCACTTTGAATCACCATGGTTACCGCAACTGCAGATTCCGCTGCTGTGGACAGATGCTTGGTCCTTAACACCTACTAAACTCTTCTTCAAACATTATGCAGGTCTTTAAATGGTGGAAATTCTGCCATCATTTCGTTTTTTTGTTATTTTATTTATTTTTAAGCGACATTAGGGTGAAAGATTTACATTGCCAAACACCTTAAATGACATTAAGCATCATACAATTATCTTTAAGTGACTTGGGTGCTATAAAGTCTTTTTGAAGTAATGCAATAAGTAAAATAAGTAAAGAAATAAGTAAGTAATACAAAGAACAGATTGAACTATAACTGTTTATTTGCAATTATCAGTGAATAACAGCTTACATTTGGGACTCTTTCTCATACAAAGCTATCAAATGGCTTTAGGAAACATGAAATTTTGCTACAAAAATCATATAGACCACTTTTATGATGCTTTATTTATCTTTTTGCGGGAGCTTGACAATGTAAATACCTATCATTTTTGTTGTATGGAAAAGGGCAGCTTGGACATTCAGCTAAATATCTCCTTTCATGTTTTACATACAAAAAGAAAATAATAATAAAGATCTGAATGGTGTGTGAGGGTGGAAGAGTTTTTTAGTGACCTGTTCCTTTACGCCAACAGTTTGATTGACAATAAAAGTATTGATTGTAACGTCACCGTGTGTGCATGTTGTCGTAATAGATTTTCTGTTTTCATTCCAGCTTTTCATGGACACGTAACGGCACTCATTTCGATGTTGAAAAGGATTCGAAAGTTATCATGAAGCCCAGCTCAGGCACCCTGGTCATTGACATCAGCGGAGAAAAGGCAGAGGCGTACGAGGGCGTGTATCAGTGCATCGCCCGCAACGAGCATGGCTCTGCCGTGTCCAATAACATCGTCATCCGTCAGTCAAGTAAGACAGGCACAACTAAACAAAGAAAATTGCCACAGGAATGCTTTTTAAAAAATATTTTTTCAGTGGCCTCCTGTCAGTTTTTTTATTGAGGATACCATTCTGTTTCATAGGGTCCCCCTTGTGGTCAAAAGAGAAAAATGAGCCAATCATGGTACAGAGAGGAATGTCTCTAGTACTGCAGTGCAGACCCCCGGCTGGCCTGCCTCCACCAATCATCTTCTGGATGGATAACAGTAAGATAATATCACCCACGCTCACATTTTTTTATAACAATAACACAGCACGCGGCTGTCTAGCAGATCCTAGTGTAAGCAGACACTGAAATATCATTTGGTTATGTTTTCCATATACTTGGCAACCCAAGTATGCAAATTCTCGGCTCTGTTTCGAAGGTTTAGCTCATTGTTATTTCATGATCCTTCTTTTATTGACAAATGGTCTTTACAATGACTTGCTATGCTTTCATCTTCTCTCATACTACACAAAAGGCCAAAAATTATATTTTTCTACTATTTTTTTGTCAGATTTCCAGAGACTTCCCCAAAACAGTCGTGTGTCCCAGGCTTTAAACGGAGACCTGTATTTCTCCAATGTGCTCATGGAAGACTCCAGAAACGACTACATCTGTTACGCCCGCTTCCCTCATACTCAGACTATCCAACAGAAACAGCCTATCACTGTCAACGTGCTGGACCGTAAGTGTTTTTTGTCACAGATTTCTGTTCCAAACCATGTAAATCTTGTTTTGTAATTGAAGCAACTTTGTTTTTTTTATTGTAAGAATTAAGCTTGCGCAATATATACAGAATCACGATTCCGTTATTATTAGGTCTGTAAATCTATGAAAACTTTGAATCAATTATGTGCCGATTTGTTTATCAAATTATTCACAAAGAATGGCATCTATATCCCCAAGAAAATCCTAAAGTGAAGATAATTCCTTGATAAGACATTAATATCGTGGCAGACAATAGCACTAAATGATTTTTTATTTTGTTTTAATTATGAATTTATTTTTTAGAAATAATCTGTACATAATTTATAAAAAAAAATTGTATGAAATGAACGCATTAAATTGCTAGTGCTAGTGGGTATTTAAGGGACAGTCGCATTGTCCCTTTTATTTTTAAATGCCAGACCCATAAATGTCAAAACATTGCATGCTCATTATTCTTTGTTGTATTCCAGTTGAAGCTATGAATGAGACTGTGTTGGCAGCTTTTTTGAATGGCTCAGATTTTTGGGGTGGTGAGTGCGAGCAGAACTTCTCCAAGTGAACCCAGCCTTCATCCCTCCCATCACTTGTGTTTCTGCCTAACCGGGAATAGCTCATTACCTAATATATCAGAAATATAACCCACTTATGTAGAATCTCAACCCTGTCCTCAAACAACTTCATCTTTATGAAGATCTCACACTGTACTGCACTTGGAATTAATATTCATTTCATTGCATCCTTTTTTAAAACCGACAAAAGGACTGAAGCCAGCACTACAGGAGTTTACTATCATGGGAATGGCTGGAAATTAATTAATTTTGCATTTCCAAGATTACTGTATATGAATGGTAATCAGTCCTTTTTCTTTGTTTTTAATTGTCAAATTAACATTTAAGTAGTGTCTGCTGTATCTTCTTCTGGTCAGTTGCTCACTAAACTCTCTCCTTTCTTTGTATCGAACTGAATTTATGTATTAGTGTTGCATAGCACATTCTATGTAACACTATATAAAGTACTGTAAAATATCTCACGAAAACATTGTTCATTCCTATTATAATTTCATTTGGATCCTTCCATTCTCTTTTAGAGGCCCTGTCCATCCAAAAGAAGCAATGGAAGGATAAGATTCTTGTCATTTAATATGAGGTTCACTTGATCAAAGACGTCAGTGCGATTAAGTCATAAGACTTTCAGGGATCTTTTTAGAAGTATTCATTTTATAGCGTTACATTTGATCAACAATATACTATTTGTAACCTCTAGTTTTATCTACCTGGTTCATGTGTGTTTTTACATATTGAAATATAATCTTTTTCCCCTCACATAAGTTATGGGCAATAACTGGCTGGTAACAAGACTTGTCTTTCTGATTGTGACCAATCCATGTTCTAGACAGTCCATCTGGGGAGAGAGCGCCCACCTTCATGTACCCACCAGGAACGCACAGTACCACCATGGTCCTGAAAGGAGACGTACTGGAGCTGGAATGCATTGCTGATGGCCTGTAAGTAAAAGAAACGTTCTGTCTTTGGCTGAAGAGTAGTTAATGTTTTGCTACCTTGCTTATTGAAGTCAGATTGTATCAAAGTTTTTACTTAAATGTGACTAAAAGTTAAATTGTTTTTGAAGTTTTTTTTATTGTTTTTCAGTCCAACGCCAGATATTTCCTGGACTAAGGTGGTCGGAGATCTGCCAAGCAGCCGTTTCTCATTTCACAGTTTCCAGAAAACTCTGAAGATAACAGAGGTGACAGATGCGGATGGGGGAGATTATCGCTGTTTAGCCAAGAATCGCCTGGGGAGCAATCATCACACCATCACTGTAGTGGTCAGAGGTCTGTCACAGGACGTCTTTTCATCTGTCACATTTCAAAAATCCTGTTTAGTCACATCATTCACTGACCCCTGGACACCATCCTGAACCATTCATGGACTGATTTGAAAGACCCTTAGTGCTTCAGAAAATACCTTCTGGTTTGCCAAATATCCAAAAATATTTTACAATTTGGTTTTTAATATATGATGGAATAATTCTAATCTGTGGCACAGGGAAAAACTAATTTTGATTCAAATTTTCAAATCTTAAATTTTTCTTTAAATTTTGTCGATTTGATTTTGAATACTCTCCTTCCATCTCCACAGCGGCTCCTTTTTGGATCAGTGCACCACAGAACCTCATCCTGGCCCCGAAAGAAACCGGAATGCTCACCTGCCGGGTGGGTGGCAACCCGAAACCCAAGGTCACATGGTCTGTCAACGGCATTCCTATTGAAAGTATGTCACCCACTCACATATCCATTTTCTCTATGCTTTTGTAAAAATAATGTAGTTTTTCACCTCTATCGCTTGTATACGTTTTTAATTTTGTAATATATCTGTTAAAGTTTGATGCTATAAATCATCCTAGTGTATTTGTGCCATAAAATACCGCTCTAATCATTTACTATGATTATAAATAATGATGTGATTTCTTTGTAGACTCACATAAGGACCCAAGTCGGAAAATCGAAGATGACGCAATCATCCTCAGTGATGTTCAGACAGGTTCAAGTGCTGTTTACCAGTGTAACGCCTCCAATGAGTATGGCTACCTGCTGGCCAATGCCTTTGTCAGTGTCCTGGGTTAGTTGTATGCATTTCTTTCTTTTCTATTCTATTCAATTTTTTTCAACTGTTGACAGTTTCAAATGTATTCTATTATGTTTCAGCCGAACCTCCAAGGGTGCTGACTTCTCCAAATCATGTGTACTCAGTCATCACTAACAGTAGGGCTCTATTAGACTGTGCTTCATTTGGCTCGCCCCTCCCAAAGATCACATGGTGATTTTTATTTATTATTTATTTTTTGGTTCTTTAATGTGGTCATTAATTTTTTTAGGCTTGTCTCAGTAAACTGTGCTTTTATGCTGCAGGCTAATTATGTGTCTGTAATCCGCAGGTTTAAGGACAGTCAGAGCATAATGGATGGCGAATTGTACATCATTCATAAAAACGGTACATTAGAGATCAGTGTGGCTCAGCAACTAAACAGCGGAAAATACACCTGCATGGCCTCAAACAATCTTGGAAACAAAGAGAATCACGTTTACTTGGAAGTGAAAGGTGAGTGAAAGCTAAATTGAATTTATCTAGCTTAAATCAGTGTATTTGTAAAATGTTGAATGAAGGAATAAAGGAAGTAGTAAGATGAAAATGTTGGGGGAAAGAGGAATATTTATTTAATTTTCTCTTTTTACTCAGAGCCTACACGGATCCTCAAACAGCCTGGGTATAAAGTGGTCCAGAGAAACAGCATGGCTGTGTTTGAGTGTAAGGTCAAACACGACCCTGCTCTCCTCCCTTCATTGATATGGCTCAAAGACAATGGAGAGCTTCCTGACGATCCTCGGTATGATCTGCAGTCAGTGTTGCAACTGTTGTTCAAACATAAGCAACATCTAAAGCAGGGGTTAGGCACCTTAGGCACTGCACATAAGAAAAAGCAACATTTATGTTTTATTTATGTATTGATGATTTATGTGATCATCTGCGAATTGGAGCTTCAGTTTCCTGTTCTTAGTTGACAGAAATGGCACCAGTGTGGTCTTCTGCTTTAATATTCGAAGTCCTTTGTGTTCAGAGATGTTCTTCTGCATACCTCGGTTGTAACTAATATTTTTTTTATCATTTAAAAAATATTTTAAATGTGTTTGAGCGTTAGTAAAACAATCACAATTTCAGAGATATACAAAAGATATACAACAAAGATATACAAAAATTAAAACACATCTAGATGCTGTATTGTTTTAATGCTTAAATAGATTTTCATCTCAAAAAGGGTTGCCTACAATTAATGTGAAGCAGTTTGGGAAAATTGAAAAGGTTTTGAAAAGTTCTGAAAGGTTTTTAAATGCTTTGAAAGGTTGCATGCAGCTGCTAGTTTTTGACTAACAGTTACGTGTGTGTGTGTGTGTGTGTAGATTTGAGGTGGGTACTGATAGTCTGACTATACATGGCGTGATCGAGGATGATGAGGGAACCTACACCTGCATCAGAAACACCACCCTGGACTACGATTCAGCCAACGCCATGCTCACAGTTGTTGGTACGGTCAGTTTATAAATACAAAAACTGTATAATATGTTATTTACTTCTTAGATATGGCTTCCTTTTGGTAATACAGAATATATGGGTACTGTTGAAGAGTTGAAATTGTACTTTTTTTATATAATTATTAACTTCTGACTTCCTCAAACCTGCTTTCGTTGTCAGAGGCCACACCAACACCACCTATAGTACTGGGTAAAGCTCACTTCTTTCAGTTTCCAAACAGGTTCCAACCCCATTTGACACATTTGTATTTTTGATTTATTTTTTTGGTTTGCTTATCCTTCTTTATCTCCCTAATGTGTGCTTATGAATGTTTTGTGGATTTTGTCCATTAACTGTTAAAGGCAATTTTGTTTTTTAGTTGAATGTTGTTTATGAATTTGCTAAAATGTAAATTAGATTTGTTCTCTCATGAGATGGATTTGGCTGTACCTTTTAATCATGCCTTTAACAGAATGTGAGATTTCAGACTATGGCATTTTTTTTTAAGTTGATGGTCATTTTGTTTTTTGTTTTTATTTTGGCTTGTTGCATGTGTCTGTTTGCTGCACTTCAGCTGGATCAAGTTTTATGTCTCATAATATCTGGTTTTTCAGAGCAACCGGACCCGCCCACAGACCTGGAGCTGACAGACCAGCGAGACCGCAGTGTTCGACTTACATGGACCCCTGGTGATGATCACAATAGCCCTACAAAATGTGAGTTAAAAACTGAACTTTGTTTGATGCCTTGTGTCAAATCCACATATTAAATCAACAGCTTCTAATTAATTTGTCCCTGATTACCTCAGTGTTCCTGATCCAATATGAAGATTCGCTCCACGAGCCTGGAGTATGGCACAATATGACCAGCGTCTCAGGAACCAGCACCACAGCCCAACTGGATCTGTCCCCGTACGTGTATTACTCTTTCAGGGTTCTTGCACTCAATGACGTAGGTCTGAGTGAGCCCAGCCCGCCATCCAGACAGTACCGAACCAACCCTGCACGTGAGTGAACTTAGCAAGAAAGTAGAATGCTTTAAAATCTCTAAACTTCCTTAAAATTGTAATGGCTCAAAGTCTGATTTTGATTCTCATAGAGCCTGACATGAATCCATCGGATGTTGAAGTCACTGGAACGTCACCTGACAGTATGACAATAGCTTGGAGGGTAAAACTCTTTTGAGTTGAAAAACAGCATCTACTAATTTCTCTTTTTTAATATAGGTCCTAGTTTTATATTGACTCCTAAAAGTAAAAGTACTTAAAAAGAAGATGAAATATCAAAGCGTTTGGACAAACTTTAAACCTGGTTTTCTTTTAATGTCTGATGAGTAGGAGTTGACTGGGCTCGAGTCAAACGGTCCAGGCCTACAATACAATGTTAGCTGGAGAATGAAAGATGTGGATGACTGGACGTCGCTCACTCTGGCCAATGTCTCGCAATATGTGGTGACAGGAACGCCCACTTTTGCACTCTATGAAGTCACTGTACAGGCGATCAATGACTACGGGCCTGGCCCTACACCAGAAGTGGTGCTGGGATACTCAGGAGAAGACTGTGAGTGAGCTGCAGAAAGCACTCAAATGTATTATTTTAATTGTTCTATAATAATATTATAATGTTTTATATTTAGAAAATGTATAATGATCATTATACTGTATATTACTGTATATTACATGATATGTTATGTTAATTGGGGCTAAAATCTTTGACAACACATGTATACAGTCCCAGAATGCACTGCGACAGCATTGCTAAAAGGTTACATTAGAAATGGTAGACAGTCTGAATTTAATTTAAAAAAAAATATATATATATATATATGCATTTAATATTTGTATGTATGTCTTTATCATCTCAGCACCAACTGTGGCCCCAGAGAACGTTGAAGTTTCTGTTCAGAATGGGACAGTTGCTGAAGTTCGCTGGCATTCTGTTCCTCTTTCAACAGTCCGAGGTCGACTGAAGGGATATAAAGTACTTACTGAACACTGAAAATACATTTACGTCAACTATTCTATACCAGTTATGGTCATCTTCCTAAATATGTTGACATTTGAGCTGCAAACTGTCTAAGGTGTTGTACATTTTGTAGGTGAGTTACTGGAAGATGAGAAGCTTACATAAGCAAGACTCTGAGCACGAAAAGCCACAAGTGCTCATCTTCAGTGGGAACGAGACAGAGGGTCGTCTGCCTGGCCTTCATCCCTACAGCCAGTACACCCTCAACATTAGAGCTTTCAATGGGAAAGGAGATGGACCGACCAGCTCCGATCATCAATTTGAAACACCAGAAGGAGGTACAGTAGTATTTACATTTATTCATTTAGCAGACGCTTTTATCCAAAGCGACTTACAATTTGAGGAATACAGAAAGTGATTCTGTAACAATCTCGCGAGAACGAGGAACCACTCACCTCGCGCGCTCACGACAAGGACGAACACACGAGTGATGAATGGCCGAATCCCGATACAAAATCGAAACTGAACCAGACCAAAGTATCGGGACCGAGCATCATAACCTGCACACAAGACACTACACAGACAAGAGTGCACGTGACTCGACACTCGAAGAAATGACTAGACTGAATGTGGCAGAACCCTGACATAAAGGTGCCCAGCTGACCTGGAGGACGATAGATTATAGCAATGTGGATTGTGACAGGAGATGAAACCATGATGGAATGAAATTCAAACGAATTGTCCATGCATAGATAAGAGCGAGTAAAGTATTTCCAATTGTTAGAAATGAGAAGACCTGTACCCCCACCCCTCCCAGACTGACGAGGGGTTTGAAAAAAAGAGAAGTTGTTCGAGAGAGCAGCGGGGGTTGCCGAGTCCTCTGGACGAATCCATGTCAGTCAAATCTAAGATATTGAGAGTAGAATTAGTAGCAAAGGCTGGAATAAAGGTAGACTGCTGACTGACAGTTCCAGAGACCCATAGAAATGGAAAAGGAAGGAACAGGATGCAGGTTAATAATGTTTCAACGTGTGATGACAGAGCATTGTTGAGAGACAACAGGAATGAATTAAAAACACATGATAAGTAGAAGAAAGAAGTGAAAAATAAAACTTGCCGGTGTCATTCCTTGGTGGAGTCGCGCAAGTAGAGTCGAACGTCTTTACCCTCATTGTTCTTCACACGAGGAGGCTGAACTCTTCCGCTGACGCTTCTGTGACAGCGCATGCACCAAATAGATGACAGCAGATAGCCATGCCCACAACTACACGTGCAATACAACACAAACAGCACACAAAGGAGCTAGGATTATCGAAACTAAGATGCCGAGTCGCTACACAGTACAATAAACAATGACAAACAGATTCCAAAAGATTTCTCCTTGGTAACAACTACAGCGATACAAAAATTAACAAAACCAAGTATGTAAACAAAAACTTGCTTTCAAACTCCAATGACGATCGCTTCTCCTGTATGTACTTACTTTTATATTGTAAGTTCTCATTTGTAAAAGTATGAAATAGTTTTGTCATTTAAGTGAGATTTAAATTTTTTTACATTTAAATGTAATTTAAATTTTAAATTATAACAATTGTGTTTTTTTCTTTTTAGTTCCCGGGCCACCAACATATTTAAAAGTCAGAAATCTGAACCTGGACTCACTGATTGTGGAGTGGGCACCACCTCTGGAAGAGAACGGCCATTTGACAGGATACTTGCTGAAATTTCAGTCTAGTAGGTTTAAATCACAGCATGTAAGATGGAAATCCGTTGCTGATTTGTGAAAAGATACAGATTGCTTATACTTTTCACCCTTTCTTTTTTTACTTTATTCTTGTAGTCAATACAACTGATGAACTCGGGACGCTCAATGAGCGGTTACTACCAGCAAACGAGACCAGCATCACTCTGGACAACCTCAAGTACAGCACGCGCTACAAGTTCTATCTGAATGCCATGACTGTCAAGGGCTCTGGCCCCACCGTGACAGAAGAGGCTGTCACAATCATGGATGAAGGTGAGGACTAGCTTTGTGACTTACCAAATATGGCGTCTGGGTCATTGCATTAAACACTGAAAATATGAAATCATCTGTGGCTTTGGATAAATTACCAGCAGAAAAAAACACAAAGGTTTGTGTTTCAACTGAGGAATCCTTTACTCAGATTCCTGAATCTGAGTGATCTTGTTGTCATTCCATGTTTCATGACTACAATGAAACATGGAAACATGAAGCAATGTTATGCTTTTAAGGTTCCATATCAATAGATTTAATACACAAACTTAACATTTGTATTTGTAATACAATATTAGCCAATTATTTAAGTGACATTCACTTTGGTCTGTGATCATATTCTTCATGTTAAGTATTTTATCTTATTTTAAGCATACAGCTTTACTAAATGCATAGTATTTGTATACATTTTTTAGCATGTTGGTGAAAAAAACCAAATGTTATTCTTCTTCCAATGTCTTATGCATATTTGATAAATGTGTGTGTGTGTGTGTGTGTGTGTGTGTGTATGTATGTATGTATATATGTGTGTGTATATATATATATATATATATATACACATACAGTGGACTTCACTTATCTCGACTCACGGTTAACTCGCCAACCCTGTTATGTCGACATTTTTGAAGTGGAACCACCAAACTCCCTATTTGTCTTAGCATTTTCTTTTCGGTAATGTTGATTATTTTATGTCGCCGAAACCTAATATCTCGAGCTCAAAAGAGGGACAAATTTGCCACTTAACATGGTTATCTCGTGACTGATGATGGTACCTAGTTCACTGCGCATGCGCTGAGTTCGCGTTGCACGCGAATCTCCAGTGACGCTTCACTCACAGTGCCCCCCTTCTCTGATTTGATTGGTTTTCTCAAATATTTTGACATTTACAGTTGCCGACCAATGAGTATGAGGCTTAGATAAACACACACACATCCCCGCTCTGACGCGTGCTCTGCTCAGCACCGCTGCGGATTGAAGAACCCGGTTGTTAAAAGACGGGACGAAGCCGAATTTGTTGAGAAAGCACATTAGACAGGCAGAACGCAAGAAAGTATGCAATCTAGTACAGCGTGATTACCTGGATAACCGGATTCCACTGTATATATGTGTGTGTGTGTGTGTGTGTGTGTATGTATGATGCATGTGTATAGATGTGTGTGTATGAATGATGCATATATATATATATAGAGATAGATACACACACACACACACACACACACACACACACACACACACACACACACACACACACACACTCACATTTTATTTATTTTTATGTTAAAAATCTCCTAAATGCTTTAAATGGATGTTATGGTTCTGTGGCCTATTGAGTTTTTGTTTTTGTGTTTGTTTTAACTTATTAATTAAAATGTTTCTTCCTGCAGCATCATATTTTTGGAAACATTCTATTTTTAAATGATTGGTCATCAAGTAGCCACTACTTACATCCACTCTACCTTTGTCTTCTTTTGTCTCTGTCTCTCTCTTTTCTCTGAAGCCTTAATTCGGCATCCCGCAGTAGAGGCGGGTAAAGGTAACGCCAGTATCAGGCTGAGAATGCATGCTGGTCAGCATCAGCTATGAGACTAGAAAGCCATTTTAGCACTGAAAGGAGATAGATACATATGCATGAACTTCCTCAGGCCAAAAAGATTTACACCTGACCTGGCCTGCACCATATGTCATGGAGAATCATGTTACCAAGAAATGCAAATTCCATCCCACTGCTTTTATTAGGGCTTAGCTAGAACATCTGTTGTTTAAAGGAATAGTTCACTCAAAAATAAATGGTGTTGCTTTAAAACCTGAATGCATGTATTTGTTTTCTGTGGGACACAAAAGTATAATTTTTGATGAATCTTCATGTAACTCTGTTCCACATGACAAAGTCTGTTAAGCTCCAAAATCGAACAAAAAAACCTCCCAAACACATCCCAAAACAACTAAGCTTAACCCAAAAAGCACCATCCATCCGGCTTTTTCACTATTTGTCAAGACTTTCAAAGCCAAATGATAGTTTTGTGTAAGAATCTGACCAAATTTAAATTAAATTTAAGTACTGACTTAAATTATGATCTGTTTGTCACAGCAAAGCTACAGTATTGTATTGCGTCAGAAGACTTTAACTGTTTTACACAAGTCATATGGTCTACTTTTATTGTTCTTTTCTTGTCATTTTTGGAGGTTAACAGCTGTGGTTATTGTGGAAAAAGAGATCATTTTCATTATTGAAAATCATTTTTAAATCAATAGGCGAGTAAAAGAATGGCAGATATTTCATTTTGGGCTGAACTATCCCTTTAACTAGTGTAGAGAAGGACTAGATGTTTTTCAGTAAAGAGTAATGTTTGAACATATGATGAGACAAACCTGAATCTCAGGGTCCTCTTTGCAGCACACAATAACTAGCTCTCATTGCACCAGTAAACTGCACGTTCCTGCATGCTGTTAACTCAGATCTGCATTTCTCTCTTTCTCTGCCTTGTTTTCTTTCTCTCTAATGTTTTGTGTTTCATGTTGCGTATTTCACTATTCTCTGTATTCTTCCAGGCTCAGCCCCCCCTTCACCACCACCAACCCCCCCTGTCACTCAATCTTTGCAGTCCCCGTTTCACAAGGGTACAAACACTCTTGTCCCGTCACCTTTTCTCTCATTCCTTGATTGCTAGTATTGACAGTATACTGTCTAATACCTCACAAGGTGTCACATTCAGTTTCACGCATGATCTATGATAAAAACGTGAGTGATGACAGTTATCTCGAGTGTAGATTCAGAAGTTTGGGGTCTGCAATTTAAAATGACAATAAACTTAATCTCAGACTAAAATGAATGTTTGAGCTGTTTTAACTGAAAGTAACTTGCAGAGACAAATCTTAAAATACGACAGTGGCATTATTTTGTCTCAAAATTCACAACAGTAATGTTTTTTTTTTCTAAAGCTACTTAAATATCCAAGGCCTAATCCTGGCTTAATCTAAGCCGTGTCTGTAAAACTAGGCCTAAAAAATAGAAAAGTTATTTTAAATTGTAAAAACGCTTGGTGCGCATAAGAGAATTCTCTCAAAAACAAAATAAAAAATTTCACCAACCCCAATCTTTTGAACGGTTGTACAAGTAATCGAAAAAATATGCATCTCTGTGGCCTCAAAAGTCATTTTATTAGAAATCAAATATCAAAAGTGGCATAAATTTAAATTATGCTAGAGGTTTGATCAGAACTACCTTCTATATTAAGTCCAAATCATTTTTGGGGGTTACAAGACATCCAAATATACAGTGCCTACATATTATCTCTAAATTCTTACAACCATTTGTACATTTCCTTGTTTGATCAGTGCCACCTTCTGGTCGGATGTTTGGAAGCGTGAACTCCTCGGTGGAGGAGGACCATGCTGTGATAAGCTGGGAATACTCTGGGCCGGATAGGAATGTTTATGTGGAATATGTTGTTGATAACAGTAAGACTTTTCTCCTTAAAATTTCGCTACTGGAATGCGTTTCTATTTGAAACAGACTTAGTAAAATGTAATAAATCATAGTTCAAAGTACATAGATCAAGTTATTTTCTAGAATTTGTCTAATATCAGAATACAAAATATTGTTTTGAAAGGTATACTTTAAATAAATAACATTTTAAATAACTTTAAATAACATTTTATTATGCCTTAAAACAACATAAATACATATTTTTTTTTAAATTAAGAAAAAGTTCTCATTATAATTACAAGTGACTTAAAGGGTTAGTTCATAAAAAACTGAAAATGTACTCACCCTAAAGTTGTTTCAATCCTGTATGAGTTTTCTTGTTCTACTGAGCACAAAAGAAGAGATATTTATGGAAACTCATACAGGTTTGGAACAACTTTTTGGTGAGTAAATGAAGACATAATCTTCATTTTCCGGTGAACTATCCCTTTAAAGAACGAATTATACTATATCATTCGATTAATGAAATAAACTTTTTTTAAACATTTGTGCTGGGTAATTGCTTTTGCCATAATCTCTCCCCTGCCGTCGGTCCTTCTCTCCAGGTAACGAACCCTGGAAAACAGAGTTTGTAAATGGCACTCGGACATATCAAATTAGAGGACTAAAGCCGGGGATGTCTTATAAGGTTCGGGTGGTAGCCAAAGACCACTCAGACGCAACGGTCCAAAGTACAGAGGAGCTGTTGATTACAGTTCCAGGTGAGGAGAGCATGTCTGTAGTCCGCCAGAATCCACCTCACCTGTCACTCATCCGTCAAGCTTCGCCCAGCCTCAATTCCAGACATCAACTGTACCTTTGATTTGGAACATTAACAAATTGCTTTTAAAAGAAATGGTTGGTGTGCAGACAGGCTTATGGAAATGTAGATGCATGCCATCTTTTCTTCCTTCCTTCTTTCTTTCTTTCCTTTTTTGACATCTTGCAGAGGTCTTCAGAGGATTTTAAGTGCACAGTGCACTTCCTCAAATCCATGGTCATCATTTCTTTTGGCATCACACAAATGAGACTTCTGATTTTGTTGCCGTGATGTAGATGTTCAAGTCATTTTCATTTCTTTTTTAGTGTTTTTTTGTTTGTTTTTTGGTGACATTTGCATGATAAATGAACCATGACATTTCAAATGAAAGAAAAGTGAGAATTGGTTCATTTTGTTTCTGCTTTTGTCTCTTGTGTATGCATGTGCAGCCATGACCAGCAAGCATGTTGACATTGCCACGCAGGGCTGGTTTATCGGGCTGATGTGTGCCATTGCTTTACTGATCCTGGTGCTCCTCATCGTTTGCTTCATAAAGAGGAACAAAGGAGGAAAATATCCAGGTAAGTGAACGTACAAAATTGATGTGAGATGTATTTAAGCACATCCATGTGATACAAATGCTGAATCTAAGACCAGTTTAAATATATGTGAAATAAGCAAATTTGTGGATTTGTGTACTACTTTGTACTTTTGGCACATACAACTTGTTGATTTTCCAATCACATAGTGAAAGAAAAAGAAGATGCCCATCAAGACCCAGAGATCCAGCCCATGAAAGAGGATGATGGGACGTTTGGGGAGTACAGGTGAGGGGAACTAAATATAGGACTTGATCTAGTTGTTTAGATCACTACAGACAGAAATCATAAGAAATAACTGTTTAAATTGCACCAATGGTGATTTTATTGTGGTTTCATGACTCATTGAAAGCAAACTTACTTCTCTTGCTCAGGGATTCAGACCGTAATTTTTTCATTCCTCTGAGATGAATGTAAACATCTGTGGCCCTGCCACAAACAGCTTGAGGAAAGCAGGACTTTACTATACGTTATAACAATCCTTAACCAAAGCTGTGTGCTATATGACTGTATGAAATCATTTTAAATATATATTTGTTTTTTTGCATTTTAATTCATTTAACACATTTTAAATGTCAAATCAATTGCCTTCCTGATTTACATTAATGCTGGATTTATTGATGTGGTTTTGTTTTGTGTCATTTGTAATATTTATTATTTATATATAATTTTGTATTTATTATTCTTTATTTGTGTGAATTTCCAGTAATATGTCAGGTCATATTGCCATTATTATTGCTGTTGCAATGTAATAGATATGATTGGAACTGACTGATGCTAATTCAGGACATAAATTCAAATATTTAAGAAAATATTTATTAGAATTATTATGAAGTAGTATTATATACTATACTAATCTTCTTCTTCTTATTATATAACATTATAATTGTTAATGAATAAATGTGAAATGATTAAATAACTATATTATACTCTTAAATATTTGAAATCATTCAAATTAAATTTCAGCTTCTGAATGTGCCAAATCAGAATTGCAATTGAAGCCATCAGCCATGTTTTTTGTTGTTGTCTTGTATTAACATTCCATGTCCTGTTCATAATTTGATGTGTATAATGTCACTGCATCCGTTTGTCTTTATTGTAAAGTGATAACTTCATTGTCAAACATGTTCGTCTGTCTCATTTGTTCCTCCTGTGTGTTTTGATTTTGGGGGGAGTTCAGGTCTTTAGAAAGGTAAGAGGGGCTTTGCAAATCTTGCATGCATGAATTCCCCCATTATTCATCTCTTAGTTACAGTAGAAATCATCAAACAAATAGCTGTAAAACTCATGGACAAGCTAAATCTAGTCTTTACAAAAATGTTACATCTGGGGAAAAAATGCAGTTATTTGTATTTTTTTTAATCAATTATTGTGATTTTTACTTCATTTATATTATTATTTTACTGCATTTGTTTAGAACTCCTTAGTGGTCATTTAATGTTTTTTTTGTTTTAAGAGAAGTGATTTATGCATTTTGATGAATGTGCCCTAACTTACCCTTCCAATTGCACGTTAAGACCAGTTATTACCATCTACAACCTCCCGGATATAGGAGAGACGCATTTGTGGACTGTCGTGAAAATTCCTGCACTAAACAGCATGTTGGAAATGGACAATCTCCAATATCCAGATTTAAATTGTGCTGTTGTAATATCCTACCCTCCCCCTTGTGTCTGCTCTTTACATCAGTGACACGGAGGATCACAAGCCCCTGAAGGGCAGCCGGACCCCATCCAATGGCACGGTCAAAAAGGACGACAGTGACGACAGCCTTGTAGATTACGGCGAGGGAGGAGACGGCCAGTTCAACGAAGATGGCTCGTTCATTGGCCAGTACAGCGGGAAGAAAGAAAAAGACACAGCGGAGGGCAATGAGAGTTCGGAGGCTCCTTCCCCGGTCAACGCCATGAACTCTTTTGTGTAACTACCTGGATACGCCTTGTGACCTCTGACCCATCCAACACCCCTCCCCTTTGTCACACCATCTTATGGAGAACATTCTCTATTGCACTGTGACCCCCTGACATCACACAGCAAAGGAAATAAAACAAACGCCCCTAATATAAGACATTATGAGAAATTATGCAAAATGCAAGCAGAGGGCCGGTCCTAGCTTCACCGCGATTGGTCAGAGTGAACATCACATGACATTTAAGACATAATAAGCATATTATCTTATGGCAAGCATACATGTATATTAATATATGTGTATAGGAATATATAAATTGACATATATAAGAAAATATTTTATTATCATGGCCCTATTTACTGTCAGATGGCATTATATCACACCATCTCGTACCCTGGACACGCATGGAATCGGTTAATGACATCATGCCTTCTGCGAATTAGCGTTAAGGTGTGGTCACATTTACTGTCGTTCACCGAATTTTCACAGGTGAAATCCAGTCATTTCAATAGGGAGTCATGCGATTTGGGAATTTTGTGTAAGGGCGAAAGATTTCCTCGCACAGATTTCATGCCACATATTGACAACATTCAAGGACTTTTTTGCATGTGAAATTTCGCTAATGTGACCGCACCTTTAGCCAGCTTTGTTGAGACAATGAACCTCGTCTGACTGTATGATACTCACTTTTGCTTCACAGCTGATGCCTGTTCCGTTCTGTCGTCAGTGTTAAAATCGGTATTATGCACATTTCTGGCACCAATGTCTTTGTGGGCATTGTTGTGAAGTATGTAATACATGTAAAAGCTGTTCTTAGGCGTCTTTTTGACAGACAGAAGTTTTGAATAAACAAAATCACAGAATTTTAAAACTGGTTATCAGGGATGAGGTAGCATGTTTCTGACACACAAGCACTCTTTTCAGACACGCAGACGTGTTGTCCTTTTTCAGTTATTTTGTGGTTAATTTTGCACCCTATATTTGTTTTATTAATTTATGGCAAAACCTCTTTCGATGTTTTATCCCTGAAGAAAATTCAGTGTCCGACTTAAGGAGTTAAGATTCCCTTCATCCAGCACTGATTTTGTGAAGGAAAGCCCCTCAGTAGGCCATGTAGCCACCCGGTTTTACAGTATGGGATGCAGCGAAGGCCCCTCAGCACGGTTCCTTAGTGCCTTGGTAGAAAACATTATTCTATAATCCAAAAAAAGGTTCCCGCTCATCGCTTTGAGTCCTTTTAAATCAGTACTGCAAGTGATACAGAAGTCCAGGACTGACTGAAGTGGAAATGATGTCACATACTCACAGAAATCACCTCAAATTGGGGTGAGGGGCATCTCATTTCCCTTATTGACAGCTAAAAATACTGCCACTTTTCTGTAATGAGTGAACCGCTGTTGATTGGTCAGATCTGACACATTGACAGCAACTCATAAAGGTGATGGAAACATCCAACTGTGGTATTTACAGTAGCCTGTCCTTGGGAACATCTCAACATATTCAACACCAGTTGGCAGAAATATACACATTCTCACATGTAACTGTTTTTAAATCATGTTCTTGCATGTTATGAAGTATTACAAGCTGTCGAGTGTAGTGAAATCAGGGCTTCACTAAACACACGGTTGGCAGTGGTGCTGTCGTCAAATATGGCTGGAGTGTGTGTTGTTTATGCAGGCATGCATATAAATGTGTGCGTTTGGATGTGTGTGTGTTTGTGTGTGGTTGTGAATGGGTGTGTACGTCTGTCCACTGTATATATGGGGCAAGCCTCTTCTTCTTTTTTTTTTTGGCAAGGCCCTAGATTTTCATGATTTAGCTTGTCATAACTTGCATCAAGTTTTTTAGTTTGGAATTGTCTGCTTTTTAATGTATAGATATGGCATTTGCTTTGTAAATATCCAGCCAAAATGATTTTAGACACATGAAAGGATGCTGGGGAAAGCTGCTGAGATATTCTCTATATCAGATATCCAATCATGCCCTTGAGCGTGGCGCTAAATCCCAGGATGCTCTAGGGGAACTGTCCCAGCAATTTATGTACTGTAAGTCACTTTGGATGAAGAAACCCAGTTGAAAAGTGAAAACACCCCAAACACCCCAATTTCCTGAACCCCATAAGCCAGAAAAACAGGGATCAACTGATGATTGAGTATACGTACTGTAAGTTAGCGCTGCAGTTAAACCGCACAGTGTTCCCCCTGAATTCACACACGCGCATCAGCTCTTATTCTTTTAATGGCACTGTTGTTTTCTTTTCTATTTGGACAGCTAGCTTATGACATTTTTCTGTAGGAAAAATGGGGGAAGAAATGGACGCATCCCCAAAGAAGGAGGCCGGATTGCACTGCTGTGGGTGCAGAATCTTTTGATGTGTTTATGTCGGAGGGGGAAAATACAGATGAAATGTAGTGTGTGAAATAATATTCTGGTTAATGTTAAAGCTACATGAAAACAAAGCATGAAAGGCTGTGAAATGGTTTACTCTATAATATAATCGCAAAAAAAATATTTTGTATATAAAAGAATTAAAATAAATGTTGGTTTCCGGATTTCACTACATCTGTCTGTTATTGATTTTATTCCTTTTACACAATAATGATCTTAAAACACATTTAAATTCTATTATTATTCAATCCACATTTATTCATCTAAACGTCTACAGTGGCCCGCTTGAGGAGGTTGACTTCACAAATAAGATTTATTTGTATTTTTTTGCATGTCAAAGTAATTTGTAAAGTCAAATCTAAAGCTTTTTGTATTTTTTTTTTTTTTGGTAAACATTCTTTTACTTTTCTTTTTTTCTTTCTTTTTTCTTTAAACAATACTTGTCGTCCTCATGGCTGTTTGTTTATTAATTATATGTTATTATCACTGTTAGTATTGTGCTTCACAATGTGGATAACATATATTCGTATGAACCAATTTATGTTCATATTTTTATTTAAACTGAAAATTGACCTCCAATGAAACAACTTACCACCTGATACAGTTACCTCTAAGGTGGAGCAAGTCTCTTATTGATTGAGAAACAATGCGATGTTTCTATGGCCTAACATTATATCAGAAAATCCTGTGATATACAATTAGGTACATTAGTTTTAGGACAACATGAGCCAACAGTAGCTCATCTTACCCATATATATATATATATATATATATATATATATATATATATATATATATATATATATATATATATATCGAATATTTATGTATTTATTTATAGAGAGAGAGTGTCACAACTTTCCTCACTGCGTTTAAATTATTCCATATAAACAACAAATAATCTATTTCTCTCCCTCCCCCAGCCAGTGTAAGGATTTAAACTGGTGGATTTGAGCAGATGTGTGTGGATAAGCCTCTCATTACCTTAAATCACCAAATATCTTAGTAGTCCAAATACGTTTTGAATCATTCGCAAATGCTTTAAAATCACCTTGTGCCGTTTGAGATCCACTGCAGCAGCTCACGCACTCAGAGCATCAGCCTGTTACAGAGGCATCCTGACATGCGCAGTCTCCGCTCTCATCCAATAGCGGGCCATGTGTCTGTCTCCCCGCTGGGCTGCTGCGGGACGATGCGGTGCTTCTGAATCAGGTCTGTGGGTTTGAAGAAGGAATTAACACGTTCTTCCGGTAAGTTTTCTGCTGATCTTATGCTATTTATGGGTCCTTCTGGTGAAAATATAATCTGTCCATGACCTTCAGGAGTTAATTCTGCATGATAAAGTCTGGATGAAGGTGTTCCGCGCAGTTTGGGAATACCGCAATGCAGAAGAACTGGGTGGGTGATGAGTCCGGTCACAGTTGATGTCGTCCGCTCAAAAAATGTACAAAAATGCATAACAAAAATGAAGAAAATACATCATAAAATAACAGTACTTATTAAAATAAAATTACAAATAAAAACATTAAATGAATAAATTAAAAGTAGGTAAATATAAATTACATTATGAAATAATGTATTTTTAAAACTGTGATACAATTTCTTATTTTTATGCTGGAAACAAACTGTGATGTGAGTTAATTACATGATATTTGTCTTGTCTAAAGTTTAAACGGGACCGAAGTTAGTCCTCGGTTTCCTGGTAAAATAGACTGTAATTACAGTGCTATGTCGGAGGGTGGCGCTAAATGGTAATCCTCAGTTATCATTAATGACGCAGATGTTAGATTTATTACGGCTTGAATATGTATATTTAAAATACGTTGGTATGATCACGCCGTTTTTGGGTCTCCGAATTCTCTGCATAATATTTTTGTTGATAAAATAGTGAGGGAAATGATAAATTAAATTTTTTATTTTATTTCTATTTTGAAGATAATTTGGAATCAGATTTTTACTGCCACTCCCTCCCTATGAGCTTACAGGCAGTGACCTAAATCCCAGTGTGCAGAACAAGAGCAGACAGCAGATCAGAGGATGCAATGAGATTAGAAGAGATTGGTGAAATAACCGTGGATAGAAATCGAGCACATAACTTGCTACAAAGACAGTCTTTTACTAGTATTTTGAGAGCTGGTTGGCCGAACATGCTGCCAGATGCTCGAGGATGAAATTGCATGTGTGTGAGAGTCTTAGCCAGGCTCTTGGGATGCATTATGAATGAAAATGTCCTTGCTAACCTTCTGTAAGGGTTAATATGCAGCATTACTGCAAATCACTGTACCAAGACTCAGACTTACCGTTGCATTATTTGTTACATCTGGAAACATGTGTAGGTATTTGCCTTATGTGTGTGTGAGAGAGGTGGTGCAGTTTGCTGATTCAATGTTATTATGGTGGTAGACTGTGATACATTGTTTCTGTTTCTATTTTGGACGCAATCTGCTATGACCTGCACATCAGAGCAAGAAAATGCAGCTGCAACACCGCAGCTACTCAGCACTTCACCTTCCTCACACACTCTCTCTTTTTCTACTTCTCAGGTCTGTTGTTTTTTTTTACTGTCAGATTGTCAAGATGGAGAACCCAGCTGTGCTTCTGTGTGCTCTCTCTTACTTCTTCTTAATGGCTGGTGAGGAACTGAATATGCATGCGTGTGTGTGTGTGTGTGTGTGTGTGTGTGTGTGTGTGTGTGTGTGTGTGTACATCCTCACAAGGATAGTAATACCTGACATCACATACATGCATTGTGGGAACCAGCTGGTAATTCCCAAGAGGGAAATTGATTAATAAACAGTGTTTTTTTGTTTTGTTTTGTTTTTTAATTGTAATAATGCATAAAGTTTTCTGTGATGTGTAGGTTTAGTGTTAGAGGATAGAATATACAGTTTGTACATTATAAAAAAAAAGTGAGTTCTCACAAAGATATCAAAAATGTGTGTGTGATGTGTATGTGTGTTTAGCTACATTTTTGAAACACAAAATTATCACAATCATTTATCTAAAATTCTTTATAGAAATATCTAGAAAAGTAGGAAATGACATTACTTAAGATATAAAGTGTATTCTTAGGGTTTTTTTTTTTAAGCGTTTTAGTTAGGATTAGTCCATAAACATATGAATGAAATTTAGCAAAAGTCTATTTTATGTACTCTTTTAGATTTTGCCTATATTGTTCAAACCAAATGCCGGTGCAGTCAATGATCCTCAAGAAGAAAATGGCTTAATAAAACATACCAAATTATGTGTGTATGCTTGTGCTATTCACCTGAATTGCTCCAAATTAATATTCAGTATAAACCTGTAAAAAATGATGTCTATGTTATTTATACTCTCCCTTGCTGTCCAACTAAATGAAGTCGAATTAAATTTCATTCTGATTTGTTTCCTTCCCACTCCAGCTGCAATTAAGCCCAGGATATTTGAACCTAGAATTTTTGACAGTAAGTCCTTATCTTTCTCTTTCAAGTCTGCCATACGGGTTTGTTTTAGGTTTGAATTCTGGAGATAGAGTATAATGCTGACTCATGTCATGTCCATCAGAGGAGGCCACAGGCTTTGGCCCTATATTTGAGGAGGAGCCTCTAGACACCGTGTACGCCGAGGATTCACCAGAGAACAAAATCTCCATGAACTGCAGAGTGCGGGCCAACCCACCGGCCATCATCAAGTAATTTTTGGTTTTCTGATCCCATGCTTTGTTTGTCGTGACCTCTGTACTTTTTTTGTACTGGAAAACCCCTATTGCAGACAGGTGTTTACCAAATTGCTTGAAGAATCTTTGAGAAAATCAATCAGAAGGTCATTAATTAAAGCCTGTATTTCACAGATGGTGGTTAAACAACTGGGAAATTAAACTGATGGAACAGCCTGATGAGCACTTTAGCCTGGTGGGAGGAAACCTGCTCATCACCAACCCAGAAAAGAGCAAGCATGCTGGGAAATATGTGTGTGTGGCCAAGAACGTCTACGGCACCATCATCAGCAAAGAGGCCACTGTCAAATTTGGATGTATGTGACGTACAGGACTTATTATGTTTGCAAGGATTGTGAACTGTTACCAGATGTCTCTTTTGTCATAGCCTCTCCTCAGTTCATTTTTGTTTCCAATTTCTCGGGTCGCAGACCTGAACCAGTTTCCTACAGATGAGAGAGAGTCGGTGAATGTTAAGGAGGGACAGGGGGCCGTCCTGCTGTGTTCTCCTCCCTCTCGCTATCCAAGTAAGACCCGATCGCATGCATTATACGCTTTTTGTTTGAATTATCTCTTCTTAGTCGTTCCCTAGTAGATTTATACAACCATGATACAGTAAAAAAGCTGATTTTCTTTTCTTTTGTGATTCTGTGCTAACATTTAATAGAATTTATATTAAATAAATAACTATTTATAAAAAAAAGACTTTTTATGTCACAATTCTGAGTTTTAAATCCATTGAGGAAACAAGCTTCTATAGTTGCCTAACAATCCTACACAGTAAAAAAAAGAAGATGATTCATGTCAACTTGCCTTCCAGCAACTCAAATCTCATTTCTGTCAATTACTTTGTTTGTCTCTCAGGTGAAGTGATGTTCCGCTGGATCTATAACGACTTCCCCAACTTCATCATCCCAGACCAGAGGCGTTTTGTGTCTCAGACCACTGGGAATCTGTACATTGCTAAAGTTGAGGCATCAGACGTTGGGAATTATTCTTGTTTTGTGTCAAGTCCTACCATCGGCAAGAGTGTGTTCAGCATGCCGATTCCTCTGATCCCACAAATAGAGAGTGAGTGCTTTCACATAACCCACAACACCAGATTACTCATATTTGCCTTTCTGACACCACTGTTGTTTCTAAAGGTCAGTTTATCCCCTAGTTTTTCATCTCTGCTCTTTACACAGAGGAGGTGAAGAGGTATCCTGCTGATATCCGTGTGAAATTTCCCAAGACTTATGCTTTGGTGCAACAGAACATCACTCTGGAGTGCTTTGCCCTTGGAAAGTCAGTCAACAATTACAGTCTTTCATATATACATTACAATGGTACCGAAGGAATGCATCATAGTATTAACAGGCTTTTCTGAAGTACAGTATTTAAAACAATATTGTGGTATAATCATGGTACACGTCCAAAGACATGGTAATACAATGGTACTTTTTTGTTAAGAAAGCATTGCTACGTACACAATAGTATTAGATTGGTTCTTCACTCGTTTTACGTTGTTTATAACCATATAAACTCAATCTTTATACTTTTCAGTCCGCTCCCACATATCCGCTGGAGGAAGTTAGACGCTGATCTCCCGCCCAACTATGAGGTCAGCATGAATGGAGCTTTACTGCACCTGCTTAATGTCCAGTACGAGGACGAGGGCAGCTACGAGTGTGAGACGCTCAACGTTAAAGGAATGGACTGGTATCGACAGTGGCTCTATGTGGAGGGTAACACAAAGTTGAACAGATTCTGGTCTAGTTCTGTTTCTTGTATTCTGTGGATAAACATCGCTTAAATACAATTACAAAAAACAGAATATATTTATATTGTATATATTGTATTATATTCTCAGGTGCTCCAGAGTGGGCGGAGCACATCAATGACACAGAGAAAGATGTTGGGAGCGAGCTCACTCTCAGATGTGTTGCCGTTGGGAAACCCCAGCCATGGATACGCTGGCTTAAGGATGGCTATTCGGTTAATACCCTGTTTTAATTGCTATGGAAAACCCAAATGAGAGCTTTGAGTTGTTCGGTTTGTTTTATATCAAGTAATCATGTGATCTGCTTCATTTGTTCTGATCTTCAGTATGGCAAAGGGGAGCTGAAGTTCTCCAGCCTGACGTTTGAGGATTCAGGGATGTATCAGTGCATTGCTGAAAATGAATGGGGGACCATCTATGCCAACGCTGAGCTTCGAGTCGTCTGTGAGCTTTTAAATACTAGTAGTATATATAGAAAAATCAAAAGTGGATTTAAAAAAGATTGAAATGTCTTCGATGATCTCTTCACAGCCTGTGCACCAACATTCATTTATAATCCAGTGAAGAAGGTTCTGTTAGGGGCTGAAAATGGACGTGTGGTCATAGAGTGCAAACCCCGTGCTGCTCCTAAACCCAAGTTCATCTGGAAACGAGGCTCAGAGCTGCTGGCGAACTCTTCAAGGTTAGTCGGTTTATCTTATATGCAGTTTAATGCAGCAATTTACTTTCAGATTAAACATAACGTTGTGGTGGTGATAGAAGCCTAACCACAGTTGTCATCATCATCTCTTGTCATCCTTATTTTTCAGGATGTTAATTTGGGATGATGGAAGTCTGGAGATTCTGAACGCAACAAAAAGTGATGAGGGCTCGTACACCTGCTACGCTGAGAATGACCGCGGCAAATCCAACAGCACAGGGACCCTCACTATCACCGGTCAGACAAAATTAAAATCTTGTCACCTACAGTAAAAAATATTTTTTTGTTAAATTTTAATCTTACAGAAATTAATAAATTAAAGAATTTGGCAGCAGTAAATCCAACAGCACAGGGACCCTCAATATCACTGGTCAGAAAATATTAATACAAATTTTTATTTAATATTTATTTTTATGATTTTTTTTTATATATATATATATATATATATATATATAAAATTTACAAAATATATTTAAAAAATAAAATATAAAAATATTTTCTGAAATAATTCTTTTATAAATATAATTATAAATAGTGCATAGAGGTAATTTATGTATTTCAACTTTTTATCACTTTTTATCACCATAAATTTGATATACATTTATAAGGGAACGTATTAATCATAAATTTTGTGACTGGTCACTTTTGTAAATATTCCTTTTACACATTTATTTTTATATAGATATTCTATGTAGCCTATTTCATAGACGCAAATGCATACGCCTCATATTTATTGGCTGTTGAATTTTCTCAGAGGCCACCAAGATTACCGTGCCTCCATCAGACACGGAGGCGGTTGTAGGTGACAGTACCGTTCTCCAGTGTTCTGCATCATATGACCCAAGCCTGGACATCACCTTCATCTGGACTGTTGATTCTTACGTCATCAACTTCTACACAGACTTTGAACACTATGAGCAGCTCACGGTGAGTAGAGTCAAGAATCCCAGGGGTTCTGTTGATGAGAAATAAAGGAGGACATTCATTGTTTGTGTGTGTTTTTGCAGGGTCATGAAGACAGTGGAGACCTTCTGATCAAGAACATTCAGGTGAAGCATGCAGGACACTATACCTGCACAGCTCAGACTATAGTGGATAACGCCACCGCAGAAGCTGATGTTTTTGTCAAAGGTTGGTGATTTGAACTGTGTGTGTCCTCGCTTATTACTTGCATATTAAAATATGATCAAATTTATGTTAATTAAAAATTTCAAGGTAAATGTATTAAAGAGAATATATTATTCTTTTTTTTTACATTTTAAACTTTCTTTAGTGTGTAAGGTTGTTGTTTGAGCATTAAAAAAGGTGTGCAAAATGGCAAAACTCCTCTCCAAAGGGAGCTATTCTCTATATACTGTATGACTAACTGTTTGTATTATTGAATCCATCAAATGAACTGTCGTGACATTGAGAATGTTGACAGGTTTGCCCGGTCCGCCGGGTGGTGTCCGTGTGGAAGAGATTGGAGACACGTCAGTAAAACTACGATGGTGTCTGGGATCAGACCATGGTAGTTCCCTCATCCAGCATGTTGTACAAACAAGAGACTTTTACGCCCTGGATCCAGAGGACTGGAAAACTGCATCAACTTGTGAGTCCAATAGAAGGAAACCAAATGTATCTTAACCATTTCAGCTAATTTTCTTAGAAAACATTAATACAATACAGAAGGAAAGGGTATTGCATTCTGTTTTAGAATATAGTTCATCTGATTTCCACATTTGAGAAGATCGTAATGTATTCTTGAAGTGAACAAATATTGTTTCCCAGCTCCTGTGTTTTTGGATGGATCTGCGGAGTCAGCAACTGTTATTGACCTTTACCCCTGGATGCAATATGAATTCCGTGTGTATGCTATCAATGAATTTGGAGCTGGGGAAAACAGTCGTCCGTCCATTAAAATCAAGACTTGGGATGCCAGTGAGTATGTTTCGAAAGAGTACAGCTTTCAATATTGAATTAAAATCTATATGCATTTAAATGTATTTAAAAAATAATTCATAATTTTAGTTATATCAGTCTTTCTCTTAACTCAGGGCCTACAGTAGCTCCTTCTGACGTCATTGGTCAGGTGGGAATAAGCGGAGAGCTAATCGTGACCTGGACTGTACGTGTTCATATCCTACTGCTTTTATTCTATATTTGCTGATTAGTGGCCAGTGGCAGATTTATGACGTGTCTCTCATGTCCTTCATTCTTACAGCCTGTGAAACCTCAGTTCTTCTTCGGTAAGAAATTTGGCTATTTTGTGGCGTTCAAGCCGCATGAGGATTATCAGTGGAAATGGATGACAGTGGAGGATCCTGAGACGAGGCGCTACGTCTACAAAGAGAGCATGGCCCCAGACACAGAGATTCAGGTCAAAGTGAGCACTTACAACAATAAAGGAGAAGGACCTTCAAGTCTTATTACAACGGTCTACTCGCCACGGCTAGGTGAGAAGGTTTGATGTTATCTTGCTATTATAATTACCCAAAGTGTCCTTTACCACGCAATAACACGCAATATCTCTTTCAGCACCGACTGAAGCTCCATTAGACGTCTACGCCCGCCAGGTCACCTCTACAGAGGCTTTGGTCTGGTGGTTACCAGTCTACCAGGCACCCCCAAACTGGGTTGACGGATACCAGGTGACTCCTACGTGGAGCAATAGAAAATAATCATGACATCTTGATCCTCATGTCTCTTCATTTGATGTCTAGATACGTTACTGGAGAAAGTACGATGATAATGAGGCTGCTGCCTCTCGAGTCCTTGTTCATAGAATGATTAACCAAACACGCCTGGAGAACATGCGGCCTGACTCTCACTACCTTATAGAGGTACGAGCATTCAACGGAGCTGGGCTCGGACCGCCAAGCGAGCACTGTGAAATGTTCACAAGGAGACCCCGTAAGAGATTCGCTCTTCTGTAGATCACTCGCCCAGATTATGGGTTTATACAAGCCTTACATTTGAAACAAGAGCTTGAATGTACTAACAATATATGTGTATTATCTTTTCAGCTCCGAGTCGTCGTTTGAGAGTATACAAATATGTCAGCTTTACACGGAAATGGCTCTATCTGTATTGGGATCACATCTATAACTACTGGAATGAGTCCTATGTGGAGGGTTACAAGGTTGGTTGAGTCGGTTATATATTATCTAGTTTTTAGTTTCATTAATGTCTTGTTAATCTTAATATTTATTTTATTTTATTACTAGAACCTTGTTTTAATTCATCATGTATGTTGTATCTATTACTAAAAACGTATTTTAATGTATCATACTATTTTTTTATATCATTTTATTACTGGAACCTTAATTTAATGCACTTTTGTTAATTAATACATTTTCTTTTTTTGTACTTTACTTTATATTTTATCTAATTTTAGTTTATTACTAGAACCTTATTTTAATGCCCATTGTTTTTCATTTACACTATTTTTTTATTTGATTTATTCTATAATTTTATTGATGAAACCTTATTTGAATGCCTTTATTTGAATTTATCATGCATAATATTTTATTTTATTTTATTACTAGAACTTTATTGCAACACCCTTATTTCAATTAATCTTTTATACAGTTTTTTTAACATAAAATTTATTACTAGAACCTTATTTTAATGCCTTTAATTCATTCTTTATATATTTTATTTTATTGAATTTTCACTGTTTTTGTTTTGTATTGACACTTTATAAATATTGTAACCATTTGTATCTTTCTTCCAGATTTTGTTCCGGAAGGAAGGAGAGCGTTATGGGAAGCTTTACACCACTGGCAGGCACTACATTGACTTCCCCATGCCAGAGACTGGCGATTACATCATAGAGGTCCGAGCCCGCTGTGAGGGAGGTGATGGACCCATATCACAGATCAGAGTACAAGGTAAATACTTCCTTTTACTGATCAATAAGGATTTTGATTTTGCTGATCGTTTAAAATATATTTCACTTCCTGACCTGAAATCCCTCTAGGATAAAGTCTCATCCTTTTTAGTAATTGCAGACTGATGCCGTTCCACAGATCTAACCGTTACCATTGTTTTGTATTGTGTTCAGGTAAAGCAGCTTTGGCCGCTGAATCTCTCAGCATCGCCTCTGTCTTGCTGTTGGCTCTGGGCTGGATGAATTTAGGCCTGTAGGCAAACAATAAAAGTGTCAATACTTTGGGGGAAATCGTCTTCTGAGAAACAATCTTGATGTACGATAGTCTTCCTTACAGGGATGAGATGGTTGTCATGTTGCAAATATAGTTTGTTCGGAAGTGTAAAATATTCAGTATATATATATCAAATATTTATTTGCCTTATAAAATGCCCACAATCAACTAATGAAATAGTGTTGTAAAATAAACGTATAGTATCAGGACATGGTGATATATTTTTTTTGATGACTTTCCATCAGTTATTCAGAAAAAAGACATGTAGATACGTTTATTACAGAACGTTTTGTTAGTAATTTGTTTCCATGTCAGCAGCTGCACTACATTATTGCTCATATAAATGTTAGAACAGTTGTTTTTTTTATACACTCATTTGCCCACATTTAATTTACTTTTAATAATGTTTACAAATCTATTTTTGTCATCGTGTTTGATTTTAAAGTGACTTTCTTAGTATCGTCCTACTATTTTGCACTGCAATTTTCATCTGTATGTCAGTAAACATGAAAAACATTAAAAAATTGCTTTTCTTATCTTCCTACCAAGTTTTCATCTCAGAAATGTGAATGAAACTACTGTGATAGATTATGGTACATAGCTTTAAACTTGCATGACAAGTTTTAAACACTTCAAATGTCTCAAGTTTATTAAGAACCTGAAACCAGCTTCACTTTATGTTAAATTGCAATTTAAGGACTAACTTAGTCTGGTTGTCAAGCACATAAACTTGCGACTTTGTGACAGATTACTTGTAGTCTTTGCTTGCTAACTTGTTAGCAAGATAGTTCTTAATAATTCTCGTTTGGGGAATAAATGTGTGCCATTTATTTAGTACAAAAAGGCATCTAGTACTTAAAATAATGTTAACGATAAACTTTGATTCAGGTATAAATTCAGCTGAAAAGCAGCTTAAATATTTTTAATAATCAGTGGGAAATAATCAATTTCATTACCATCTCATTTTATACCATATAAATGATCTTTAAATGAACAAACAATCACATCTCTTTAGTCTTGAAAGCAAAATGAACATCCAGCGTATACCAACCATAGACACACTAGCCTTGATGTTCGGATTCATCCAGTAGATGTCAGCATAACATAAACAGTACAACAAGAGAGGCAGAACAATGCCTCCTATGTTATATACTGCAAGTGTTTTATTCATTTTATTTACAGTACGCAATTAAGACGTTATATAATGTCCAATGTGATAAAATATGCTTAAATGTACAGTCTGCCTAATTATGTAAATATGAAATGTAGGCTACTTCAAACTTCAAAAAAATTAAGGCGCTCTGTTGCCTACATTTATGGAGATGGCTGTTATATATGCACTGCTCAAATAAAATTAAGAGAACACTTAAATCACACATTGGATCTCAATGAATGAAATCTGCAATTTGAAAATCTTTATTTATATACGTTCTATAATTTTTTAAGAATAAAATGATGTGACAAAAGTCAATAGAAACCAAAATCATCAACACACTGAGGGCTGGATTCAAAATCATACCAAAAATCAATGTAAAACTGCAGTTACAGGCTGTTCCAACTTGCATGAAGTTCATCACAGCAACTAATAGTGTAAGTCAATAGTGTGTATGGCCTCCATAGGATATGCACTCACAACAAAGTCTGGGCATGACTCCAATGGAGTCCTGGGGGATCTCCTCCCAGACCTGGATCAGGGTATCAGTGACAGCTTTGGATGCTCTGATACATAATGTCCCAGAGGTTCTCAATTTGACTCAGGTCGGGGGAATGTGAAGGCCAGTCAATGGCATCATTGTCTTCATCATCTAAAAATATCCTACACACTCTAGCCACATGAGGTCAGACATTATCATGCACCTGCAGGAACCCAGTACCACTACACCAGCATATGGTCTGACAGGGGCTCTAAGGATTTAATCCCAGCACCTAACAGCAGTAAGGGAACCATTGCAAGCATGTGGAGGTCCATGTTAACCTCAAAGGATATTCCTCCCCTGACAATTAAAGACCCATCGCCAAATCGGTCATCTTGGATGATGTTGCACACAGAATAACGTTCCACACAGCATCTCTAGGCTCTTTTGGTTCCGTAACATGTGCTCATTGTGAACCTGCTCTCATCTATGAAGAGAATCCAGCGCCAGTGGTGGACTTGCCAAATCTGGTGTTCTCTGGCAAATGCCAATTGAGTTGTACGATGCTGAACTGTGAGCACAGGTTCCATCAGAGAACGTTGGACCCTCCTGCAACCCTCACAAAGTTTGTTTCTGACAATTTTATCAGAAACATTCACATATAGTGCCCTGATGGAGGTCATTTTGTAGGATTCTGGCAGTGCTCCTGTTGCTCTTCACACAAAGGAGTAGATACCGGTCCTGATGCTGAGTTGTTGCCCTTTGATGTCCTTGTGTAAAAGCCTGTTTCCTGGTATCTCCACCATGCTCTTGAAACTGTGCTGGGAGACACACCGAACCTTCTTACTACAACACGCATGAATGTGGCATCCTGGAGGAGGTTGCAGGAACTGCCTCTTGCTACAAGTCAAGTCATGTCACCTTTATTCTATAGCGCTTTTTACAATACAGATTGTTTCAAAGCAGCTTTACAGTGGTCACCGGAAAACAGTAAAAACAAAGTTTGTTTTGGCTGAACAGCAGCTCTAAAAGAGCAGGCAAATTAATACAATTAAAGAATATTGAGCATTAAGTGTCCTCAACTAAACAAGCCAGAGGCGAGAGTGGCAAGGAACCAAAACTCCTGCAGGTGACGGAATGAATGAAGAACAGAATGGAGAGAAAAAAAACGGGGGACCAGTTCTCTTCTGGCCAAGAGCCAAACAGTGCATGATTATTATATTGACAACAATTCAGATCAAAATATTAAATCTAGTTGGAGATGGGTTCATGATCTTCACAGGGGAGGGTTTAGGTAGTAGAACCACGGTCTCTGCAGGCACTTCGTGGCTGTGTTGTGCTCGTTTCCAGGTGCAGGAAGAGATATAGAGCTGAGTATCATCAGCGTAAAAGTGAAAGCTAATGCCATGCTTCCTAATAATTGCACCCACAGATAGCGACAAGAAGCCTAACAAAACACAACACTAAAGACAAAGTCAGGAAGAAAAAAGAGAGAACAGTTGTCTACAGCCACCACCTGCAAAAAATCATTCTCTTTTTGGGGATTGTCTTGCTATTGTCTCTCCAGTGCACCTGTTGTCTGTTGACATCTGTTGACACTTTCATTTGTACCAAAGCAGGTGCAACTGATTCACAGTCACATATGCTTTCTAAATGGACAGATTAAAATCCTGAATTTTAACTTACTTAGTGTTATACTGTGATTAAGTATTCCCTTAATTTGTTTATCTATTATAAAGTTCTTCTGCATTACAGAGATACATTGGTGTTTGTGTGTGTAGGCCTAGTCTTAATGTTTCATGGTCCATTTCATTGTTTGACTCATATATTTGAACTCTCAGCGGTTGTGGATGAGAAACTACTAATTAAACATCACCATTAGGGCTCTTAATGAAGCAACACTGACAGTGACATACAGATTTTCAAAACCTCTAACACCACATGTGTTTTTTTGTGATGGTTACTGTGTGTTTAATTTAATCCTGTCTTACTATTTATTGGTGTTGTCATTGTTGTGGACATGGAAGTCCTTTTTAAGGTATAGTGTTTGTGCATTACCAGCAAATGTAAGTTCTGTAAGTTGTGTGTTTATTATGAATTGATTGTGCTGACTGGGTGCAGATAGAGTATTTATCTCTTTCATGTCTCACATCATTTGCATTTTTAACAACATACTTCATGCCTCACCAATAAAGAGTAGTTATGGAGATGTCACAAACCAGGAAGAATCAAGAGTTGTGATTTAAAACATGTCTGCCTTCTCAGTTCCAGATAGTTCTGTCCACCTACAGATGCATTTTATGCAGATCAGGTGTGCATCTGTGCTCCATACGCTCAATGTTCCATCAGCCTCTGTTATCTGTTATTTAGGGGCACCATTGCGGTAGAAAGGCAGAATTGGAGCACTGGAGGACAAGTCTGACTCTCTTTTTGCTTAGTGGGGAGCATGTAAAATAGGCCATATTAGCTCTGACAGATGATCATAAATCACTGTATGTGTGTGGCAGGGGCTGCGGTGCAGCGGAAAGTGTTTTTCAAGAAGTGGTCCTCTGAATCTGAGGGTTCAGCGGGGTCTCGGTGAGGACATATACAACCCTCCTGGGCCAGTTTGATGTTGGATTGTCATTCATAATACACACCAAAGCGTCACAACGCTTGTCAAACCCCCTGTAGTTTTATTGGTTTGGTAGGGGGTATCATATATGTGTGTAATTGCTGGTTGTGTGGACCTTTTTTATTGGATTGTTTGCACAGTAAAGAAGCGCTATGTTTTCATCTGTGCCTCGACTTCAACATATCCCATGCTGATCTGCTTGTTTGGGACATTTTATTTAGAGTCGTCTAACAGAAATTCTCACCCCTAATAAATCAGACATATCTGAAAATGAAGCCTTCAGAGAACCAAATGTGTAAATTCATTTAACTTGTGACTCTAAGCTGTGCAGAGGTGATCGATTGCACTTTACATCCCACAATAGAAGCTCCCCTCTTTTAGAGATAATATTGAGTTTATTTTTTATTTTTAGTGTGCTTCAAATCTTTACTCTGGCTTGTCAGCACTTTGTCCGTATTCGCCTGCTGTGAGATGCTTTACCTCCATTGGCTCTTCCTACCAAATCACAATTTTTCACTCCTGCACAAAGCTTGGCAAGGCAGATGGCAATCAACACCATCGTCTCCCAGTGTAATTAAGGATTACCCACAATTCTGAAATGAGTTCTGAACCACTGATTAAATCCAGCCCAAAGCATCAACAGCCAAGCACAGATAACCGGCTGTACTTGTGATTGAGCTAATAGTCTGTTAAGCCACATCAAAATGGCATTTTATTTGATTTCATTTAATTTATAACTATTGATTGTTATGGACACAGAAAGCTCTGATTCATATTAATGTTTTACCCGTTTCCCTCAAACACAGTGCTGTGGAAACCCAATTTCACCCATTCCCATTTTTGCGAAGAAAAGTGGTTGTGGGCCAGGAAAAACTAGCTCTGCATCAGTCTCCTAAACCTTCTATCTCAAAATGGGAACCAGTATTGTCTGAGGCATTTGGTCGATTCATCAGAGAAAATGTAAAGTAATATTCAAATTATAATAATTACTCTTATTAAGAATTTATTCATATTTACTTTACATATTTATTCATTAACAGTGGTATGGTTATTGTTTGCTAATAAATATGTTAAAAAGATTACACATACACCCACATACAATATATAGTAACATTATATATTTTTAAGCATTTATAGTTATTATTTATAAATTATAATAATTGTAATTATTATAACACACTCACCCTGGGTTAACCCATCTTTTTTCATGTGCTGGGACTAATATGAGCATCAGCAACACCATTTCACTGAAAGGGTGAAAATGAGAGACAAAGAGAGAGAGACCATGAAAGAGTGCACTGTGTCATTGTTGAGAGCCACTGTCCTCTTATCTAGTAACCTCTCACCAACACTCTGGTTTTTCACACTCTCACCTCTCAATCTCTCTGATGCCGTGTGTGCGTGCGTGCGTGTGCGTGCGTGTGCGTGTGTGTGTGTTCAGATGCATCCCTGCAGCCGGTGTAACACAGTGCAGGCCTGTTCATGTCATGCTGGGAACAGAATTGTTGGAGAGACTTTTGGACTGTCAAGGTTTATAATAGTTGAGTAAACCCCCCTGGGTGCCGGTCAGAGCACAAATAATGAGGAGACAGGTGATCACTGAACACGATGTATTGTTGTTGGATGGATGAGGTACAGATAATGACAGGGATGTACATATATAGTCTGGAAAATAAATAAAATACAGAGAATGAATAAACTCAATATGTAAATAGCAATAATCATTCTTATAACACAATGGAAAAGGATTTATATCTGACAATTCTACTAAACAATTAAATAACTAAACAAGGTATTCCAAAGGAAATTAAAAGCGATAAACGTTCAGTATTGACACACCATGCCCATATATGGAAATCCTTGTGACGCATATGAGCAGCAGTAAATATGGCACAAATACAACATTTGGTATAATAACCGATTCATTAAACAACTTAGCTTAATAAAGCATCATGAATAACTAGTAACTTAGATCGGCATCTTCATGTAAACAAAGTAATCACATTTGAACCAACACTAACGATCTGACTAATACAGAAACATCGTGACTGAACATGTCTGGGCATGCCCGTCTGACGAGGCTGCATGTAACGCTCTTCAGAGCGCGGTTAACATTAATATGAACAACAGGTCCGTCACCATAAACAAACATGCTTACTTGAAGTCATTGACTAACATCCTTGGTTATGTATCTGTATAGGAGTGTAGGATATTCAGGACTAATCAGCTTTCCGACCAACAGTTTGTACCGATCACGCAGATCACGGCAGCTCAACTGGCTCTGCTGCGCACCACCACAATATTGCCATGACTCGGTTTCATAATAAAAGTCCCTATGACATGAGCCTTTAATACAGCCGCCCCCAAAGATGTGGAGCATCTTTGCTTCTATGAAAGGCGACTCAACTACACAGGGTTGGGGGTTTTAAGTCCATCTTTCGGTATGGCAGGCAATCTGACCAGGCGGGCTACTGGTCTAGTATAAACTTGGCCCTTTATCTCCACATCGGCTGACCGTATGTGACCATCCAAGCTTCGGTGAGTCTTGACAACTTGTCCCACAGGCCATAAGCTCCGAGGTAGTTGGGGATCTACAATTAGAACAATTGTTTTCTCCTTCAAGTCAGGTGGCGAGGCTTGCCATTTTTGCCGGGTCTGTAGGCTAGGAAGGTAGTCCCTTATGAACCTAGACCAGAATCTGTCTGCAAGGATCTGTGAATGTCTCCAGGGTCGACGACTTAACATCTCGGATTCTGGGTAAATGACTGGAGGGAGAGATCCATCGGGCCGCCCCATCAGAAGATTATTTGGCGTAACTGGATCAGCATCCGCCACATCTGATGACACATAGCCTAAGGGTTTTGAATTCAGGATAGCCTCCACTTCCAGCAAGACGGTCATTAGGACTTCCTCTGAAACTGACTGTGATCCCAAAACTGTGTACAAGGCTGATTTAACAGATCTCACCTCCCTTTCCCAAACTCCACCAAAGTGAGGGGCCGATGGAGGATTAAAGTGAAAGTGGATCTTCTGACGGGCAAGCTGATGCTGTATGTCAGGAATCAATGCGTCATAAGCTACCCGTAACTCTCCTCAAACGACCTCCTACCCTGATCACACTACTGACCGGATCCATTTCAGGGGCTAGGGTAATTAGTCGACTTCCGGACCTGAGCGACTTTCCAGTCTCTAAAAGTTTGTAATCCTCAGGGAAGGATTCCTGCTGTACCTGTTTAATGATATGGAGCTCAGCCTGGCGGTAATCCTCAGCCTGTGGAGAAGTTCCGGGAGCAAGGGTAGCTCTGATCTCTTGGGCAGTGAAGTCCAAGAGTTCCTGCCAGGTGTTATAGTTCTGTCCAGTTCTGTCAGAAGAAGAGGGTAAGGTACTGCTTCCACAGAATACAGATTTCCGTAGTTCAACCTGGTTTTCCTGAGACTCAGTCTGAGGTATTACTGGCCATTCCTTGGGATCCTGGAGAAGAAAAGACGGTCCTTGACACCATCGGTTTGGTGCTGTAAGATATTGAAGTGGTTTTCCTTTTGTGAGGTCGTCAGCGGGGTTGTCAGCAGAGTTGACATAATACCAAGAACACTTCTCTGTCAGCTCCTGGATCTCAGCAATCCTGTTTCCCACAAAGACTTTGTAGCGACAGGACTCTGAATTCAGCCACTGGAGGACAGTGGTAGAGTCTGTCCACAAAGAAGTAGACTTGATGCTTAGGGTCAATTCGTTGTGAAGTAACTTTGCCAACTGGGCTGCGACTAGACTTCCACAGAGTTCCAATCTTGGAATAGAGTGGGCTCTTTTAGGAGTAACACGAGAGCGTGCTATAATGAATGACAGGTAAGTTTGACCGTCCTGGTCGGTAGTCCGGAGGTAAGCCACCGCTCCATAGGCTTGTTCAGAGGCATCTGAAAAGATATGTACCTCATGTGTTGCTCCACCCCTGTCCACCTCTGGAGGAATGTAAGGCCGTGGAATGGTGGTACAAGGAAGGTAACGCAGTTCCTCCTCCCACGCCTTCCAAGACTGGAGGAGTTCAGGTGGCAGGTTGGGGTCATCCCACTCTCTCTGTTTGTTCCACAACTGCTTTATAATGACCTTCGCACGAGTCGTATAAGGTAGAAGCCATCCCAGAGGGTCATACTGTGTAGCAAGGACCTTATAGATATTCCTCAAAGTGGGTGTGTTATATATCACAGGTCGGTGTTTGTAGGACAATGTGTCTGACTGCCAATTCCAGCTCAGACCCAGCGTAGACTCAGGCATGTCAGAGTTCTCTTGTGTCAACCACATTTCCACACTTGCAGCTTGGGCACTACTTGGCAGGTGGCTCAGTACACTAGGATCGTTGCAGGCCCACTGGCGAATGTCAAATCCAGCTCCAGAAAGGATACACCGTAGTCGATCGATCAGGCTTCGCGCTGCATCAGCCGTAGGTAGGCTCTGCAGGCAGTTATCGACATAGAAACACTTTTCCACTGAAAACCGGATCGCCTCATCCGTCTGTGGGTGTTGCCGTACTTGCCGTTGTAGTGCATAGGTGGCACAGCATGGACTGGAGGTTGTGCCGAAGGGTAACACTTGCCATTCAAGAATCTTAGGTGCCTCGTCCATCTTCAAGTCCCGCCAAAGGAAACGGAGTAGATGACGGTCCTCTGGTAAAAGACTGACCTGGTGGAACATGGCCTTTATATCTCCACTCACTGCTACAGGATGTTCTCTGAAGCGTATAAGGACACCCAACAGTGAGGCCCCAAGGGTGGGTCCAGGTAGCAGGTATTGATTGAGACTTTGTCCTTGGTACTGATGGGAGCAATTAAAGACAATGCGAAACTTTCCATTGTGACTAACAATGTGATGAGGAATGTACCAGCATTCATCCGAATCAGGTAAAGAGTCAGTGACTTCACGAACTGCTCCTGTCTCAATGAGTTTTCTCATTTCCTCTTTATAGACCTCAGCTTTTACAGGATCCTTTAGCAGACGCCTCTCAATACTGCGAAGGGAAGGTAAGACAGACTCCTTAGGGGCCTTCCACACAGGCATATCCTTTCGCCGCAGCAAGGGTGTAGCCAACCTGTTGATGCCGTCCCTTTCCAGGATGCAAGTTTTAGTTTCGAGTAGCTGAAGAGCCTCCTTATCTTGTTTGGAACGAGTGACCTCTTTACCCTCCGACTGCGGAACCATATCCAACTGCCACAGTCGTTGAACGTTTTGGAAAAGTTCATCCTGAATTGGAGCCACAGAGGTTAGCAGACATTGCCTTGTAGCAGAAGGCCAACTCAAGGAAGGTATAGGACCCTGGAGAGTCCATCCTAGACGCGTATGAACTGCAGCTGGTGCACCTGGGCCACCCCATCGAATAGGCTTTGTAGGAGTGATGAGGTGAGGCTGATCAGAACCGATAAGAAGTAAAGGTTGGACTTCATTAAGTGGATGGATTGGAAGATCACGTAGATGTCTGTACTTCTGTTGTAGTTGTTCTACAGGGTAAGACTGGCGTGACAGGTTAAGACGGTCTGCAGTAAAGGCATGATCGATCTTAAAACTGGTTTGAGGTTTACAGAGGGGAAAGATCTGAAAGGATATGGAGGAACCATGAAGGACTTGAATGTCATCTCTTACTGTCCGCAATGGAAGATCTTCAGAAACACCCTGGATGCCCAAGGCCTTAACTGCAGTAGAGAGCAGAATAGTCCTCTCTGAACCATCATCAAGAAGAGCGAAGGTGTCTAAGGTGCGATCTTCATAATGCAGATTAACAGGAACCACTTTGAGCATAACTCGACCTCCGACAGATGGTTTATCCAGAAAGAACCTATCTGAAGAAGAATTGGTCAGGCAGCTTTTCTCTGAGTTAGTTGAATCATCTCTCTTCGATGGACTGGCATTCACCTCATGAAGAGGACGGAGATGGATGCCTTGGCAAATGTTGCAGGGCTTTTTCAGATCACACTGAGCGGCATGGTGAGCTCTGGCACAACGCCAACAACGGTTGTTACTACGAATCCAGGTCCTGACCTGGTCGGAGGTAAGCTTAGCAAAGGGTTCACACTGGCTCAGGTAATGTTCCGTCTTATCACAGAAGGGACAATAGCGTTTCCCTTGGCTTCCCTTGGAAGGCTTGGTCGGTGGAACAGGACCTTTCCAATGAACAGGATTCTGGGATTCTCCAACACCATGTAAGATTGTCACCGTTCTCTTTCCAAAGCCTGCCTTGGGTTGTGATACTTGAGATGTCAGTTCAGCATCATAGCTGTGGCACAAGGTTTCGTAACGGAGCCAATTTGAAAGGTCAACCAGATTAGGAGTGGTGCCGGGTTGGCGGAACATATGACGGCGAAAATCAGCACGCTGCTCTGGGGGTAGCTTGCTCAGAAGGCGTGCGACATGAGACCCACAACTCAGTTCCAACTCACCATCACGTCCTAGGGTTCTTAATAGGCCTACTAGTGACTGCACCTGGAGAGAGAACCTCTGGAAGGCAGAGATGTCCCCTCGCTTGATGTCAGGACTCTCCAGAACAATAGCGATCCTCCTTAAGGCTAGCTGATGTGGTTGGCCAAATTTCTCATGGAGTGCAGCCATGGTATCAGTAAATGGGGTAGGAGAGTTCAAATAAGCATCTGCGATCATTGTAGCCTCCTCGAACTTAAGGTGATCCACTAATATCTGGTATTTGAAAAGTTCAGTCCCATCTGGGGGAAGTAAGTTTTCCAAAGCTATCCGGAGTCGGGCAAATTCTCCTGGGTCAGGCCGACTGAATTTAGGGATCATAGGGGTAGGTCCTCGGTACACAAATTCAGAACCAACATGAGGTGCTACAGGTCGTAGATTGGGGTCTGTCTTTAGTGTTATGGCTGGAGGACACGAATAAGCAGGCACCGATCTGAATATTGGTGAGTTAGGCACTCCCGTGTGGTTGGCAGATAAGGGTATGGCAGCAGGTGTTAGCAACTCCAGCAGCTCTTTAGGGGTAGGAGGGGGAGGAAGTCCATAATCAGCAGGAGCATAATGCTGAGGAGGGCGTGACTGAGTAACTGTGGCAAAAAAGGGATCCTTTTTAGCCCCGAGCTTAACAGGTTGATAAGACGTGGCACCGTCATCTAGCGCAAGGTCACTCACCCGTGTTCTCAGGTCAACATCGGGCTCAGGCCATGGCGGTGGAGGACATTCAGCAAAGTTTCCATCTTCTGCTAAGGTCGTGGATGCAAACTGCTTTGCCCAGGGGCTGGATAACTGTGATGCTGAAGGCTGTGCTGGGGAGAGGATCTGGCCTCTAGCTTGATTGAGGTCAGCTCTAAGGCCCTGAGCCACTTGAACTAATTCTCTGACTTCTGCATGGACTTCTCTCAACTCTTTTAAGTCTTTTTGGAAAGCCTGATGGGTTTGCATTAGGTGTGCATGCTCACTGCGCAGATTCTGTAATTCACTATTGTGTGCAGAGGCAGGAAAGTCAGCTGGAGGCAAAGAGAAGGAATGCCGAGGAGATACAGCATTGGGTGGGTGCTTATGACTCAGGGACATGACATGTGAACCATCAGAATATACTATGTCACCACCAGGGGGAGTGGCGTAAGTCTGGAAGGATGGGAGAAATGTCCGATGGACAGGTGCTTCCCAGGTGTGTGGAACATCATGCTCAGTGACAGGTCGACCTCGAGGATATGGTACTTCATACTGCTGCAGGTAAGCTGGAGGACGAGTATGGCGCTTAGGGCGAGAAGCTCCAGTAATTTCCTCATCAGAGTCCATAATGTCAGAAGGGAATACTCAATCCGGCTCGAAGGACCAATTTTGTTGGAGAGACTTTTGGACTGTCAAGGTTTATAATAGTTGAGTAAACCCCCCTGGGTGCCGGTCAGAGCACAAATAATGAGGAGACAGGTGATCACTGAACACGATGTATTGTTGTTGGATGGATGAGGTACAGATAATGACAGGGATGTACATATATAGTCTGGAAAATAAATTGAATACAGAGAATGAATAAACTCAATATGTAAATAGCAATAATCATTCTTATAACACAATGGAAAAGGATTTATATCTGACAATTCTACTAAACAATTAAATAACTAAACAAGGTATTCCAAAGGAAATTAAAAGCGATAAACGTTCAGTATTGACACACCATGCCCATATATGGAAATCCTTGTGACGCATATGAGCAGCAGTAAATATGGCACAAATACAACATTTGGTATAATAACCGATTCATTAAACAACTTAGCTTAATAAAGCATCATGAATAACTAGTAACTTAGATCGGCATCTTCATGTAAACAAAGTAATCACATTTGAACCAACACTAACGATCTGACTAATACAGAAACATCGTGACTGAACATGTCTGGGCATGCCCGTCTGACGAGGCTGCATGTAACGCTCTTCAGAGCGCGGTTAACATTAATATGAACAACAGGTCCGTCACCATAAACAAACATGCTTACTTGAAGTCATTGACTAACATCCTTGGTTATGTATCTGTATAGGAGTGTAGGATATTCAGGACTAATCAGCTTTCCGACCAACAGTTTGTACCGATCACGCAGATCACGGCAGCTCAACTGGCTCTGCTGCGCACCACCACAATATTGCCATGACTCGGTTTCATAATAAAAGTCCCTATGACATGAGCCTTTAATACAAGAATGATGTTCAAAAAACCCAGCCCTTGAATTCGCTTCGAGGATGGATACAGACAGGTAAAACTGGAATAGACCAGGAGCATTAAAGTGAAGGTGTCTATTTTGTATTCTGTGGTCAGGTTTTAATTCCTGCAGGCTCAGATATGTGTATTTATGTGAGCAGCATCGCACTAGAAAAGTATTAAGTGATAAATAATAATTATTATAACATTGTTTTTCTTTCATAAAAAAAAACTAAAATCCTTTTGGATGAACTATTGTAATCTTTTTTTCCTCTTGGAATTACTGTGCATGAATTTGTCTAAAATGTCAAAACTGTGTTTGACGTTTGCGTTTCCTGTCAGCTAATTCCTGCAGTCTTCTCTACAGCAGTATTTTACCTTATTAAGAGGCTCTCCAACACAGAGAAGGAGAGGGGAGGACTTGTCATCACTCACCTACAGTGACAGGAAACAAAATGACAGGGCTGACAATCTGAGAGCAGCTTGTGAGGGAGACAGATCGACAGTGGAGATGTCACTTGGGTCCAGGCGCACCAGGTGAGCTGAAGTGTCCCGTAACACGTGTAGTTATATGTGTTTATAACAAGTTAAGCTACAGCTACTTCTCCCTCAAATAAAACAAAAAATATTCAGAAAGATTTCACAGTATTTTAAAGTATCTCATATTTTGGGTGGATTATTTCAGTTTAAGCAATCCCATTCTACTATCAAACCAGGTTTACTGACTTTAAATGATCATATTAATCCAGCACAGACAAGGTTAGCATTTAGATTTGTTCTTTTTTATTATTCGAAGGGTCTGGGTTAAGCTTTGCCGCATGTGACGTTTTATAACCTGACCTATCCTTTTATGTCAGGTCATATTATCTGATATTTTAAAAGACTTTGGAATAGTAATGAGGGTCTTCAAGGGTCTTTTCTGTGATATTTCTCCTTTTTTCTTTTGATATAAAGACATTTGTATCTGACAAAAAAACATAAATGTCAAAATTCAGAAAATGTTTCCGTTTTCCTAACGCATCTTATTGTGAGTGATTAATCCATAAATGTTTTACTGATTTGTTTTAGTTCATTTTTTAACTAGACAAACTTTGATGGCATTTTTTCGAACATTTACCACTGTTTTGATAGGCGAGGCTCAAGCTTAGACCCAGACTAAAATGCATGATTGAGCTGTTTTGTCTTAAATCAAATCAAATCAAATCTTAATACATGTCAGTGGCACTGTTTTGTCTCAAGATTCACACCAGTAATATTTTCCTAATTGAACTAAAGCCTATTTCTGGCTTAATCCAAGCTCTGCCTGTGAAATCAGGCTTACGTCGGCTTAATCCCTGTCTATTTCTTATTGACGGCAAACTGATATTCAGCCATTCTGCAACCTGAATCATTCAACAACCAATTCAAAGTCACGGCGACATTTTTTATTTTTATTTTATTTTACATTTTAAGATAGTCTGTTGCATTTCAAATTTACGCCAAAGGAAGAAAAGCTTCCTTTATTTAAGGTGTTCTTCTTACAGAGTAATTATATATTTAAGTGTAGAGTAATATTAATTAAACCCTTGTACTTACTATAGAGTTTGGTTTAGGGTTAATTATATTTAATTATGCATAAATCTCTGTTATTACTATACTAAGTACATTTAACGTGTAGCAAGGAGACAGTAAAATGTGCTGCCATAAGCTGTTGGTTCCATTACATTGCAACTTTAACCATCACTGCATTTATTTAGTCTTTGTTTAGTTTGTATCAGTTAATGTGAGAAGACGTTATCCCACCAAAACACACGCAAAACACCTGTGAGGCTTGCGTGTAAGTATCCATTGGATAATGGATATTCTGTGGGAAATCACCAAACTCATCACCTAATTGAGATGGATGCATTTTTAATGACAAAGCAGCCTTTATTGAACCTCATCTGCTGCTATGGAAGACATTAAAATTTACCCACACAATGAACTGCACTAATAAGCTGTGCTGTGGTGAGACCCACCCTCACCGTTCTGCAATCCCATCAGCCCCGCCTAACAATGCTGTGTATATCATCTCTCTGGTATTCTTTGTTTGAAGACAACTAAAGGAAGTATATGAATGAGCATATCTGCTTTTACTGTCAATGAGATCCAGACTATGATTTGAATCTTACCAGTTTCCATTTTATACACACACACACACACACACACACACACACACACACACACACACACACACACACACACACACACACACACACACACACACACACACACTCGTAGTGCCTAATTAATCATCTGGGAAGATGCTCCCCCTCTGAATAGGACTGATTCTGCAGGAATTCCTCATACAGGGATGTATAATTAGCTCTAGCCTCTTCTGTCTGTCTCCTAAAAGCAGACGCTCTGAAGGTGAAGACTGGCTGGGGTTCGATTAAGAGAATGTGATGTGACTCTGAAGCATATAAATTCAATTAAAACAGTATTGTTTGTCCATTCTATTACTAATGTTTTAGAGCTTTTACGGCAGTTGCTTGCACCGTCTGGAGTCGTTTAAATTAGGTTATGTGGCAGATTAGACGATTAGAGCCTTACAATTAGCAGATTTTGCAATTCAGACTTTGTTCCTAATCAACCAGACTTATCAGATCGAAGGTAAATTAGCATTTTAGGCATCATAGATGTTCTGTAAAATAAGTTTTTGAAAAATGAAGGAATAATTTAATTTGCTGCCTAATTTGTTGAATAATACAATAATATTGTATTATTGTATTATAGTTGAATAATAAGTAAGCTTGTAAGTTTCTTCATTTTGGTCCCAGAATGCATTGTGACTAAAATTTATGAAACCTTTTATCCATGATGAGGATGTGAGAGATTTGATTTATAATTAGCTTTATATGCTTGTTAAAAAAACTGCATTGTTAACTTAGCAACATGCTAAGATTAGCACAACAAAGGCAGATTTAGTATCAGGAGGATGTAAGAAATTTTACATGATATCTGTGTGAGCAGTGTGCATTTATACTTGATAAAGTATTGTGTTGTTTGCTTAGCAACATGCTAATGTAAAATTGCATTGGAATCAGTTTAGTCTCCTGCTGGGTGTGTAACGCTATTTGTATGTTCTGCGGGTTTCTATAACTTTCTAACAATAACTTTCTTAGAAACTTACTTCTTGAAAGGATTTTTTCAAGGCACAACTAATTAACACAGTTAGCCAATTGTCAAGATTAGGCGTGTCCCAATTTACATACATATGAACAATTCAGTGCCTTTTGTAGTATTAATAGTGTGAATAGTGTGTTCACGCAGAAGTGCATAGTGTGTAATTGTGAACACCCTTTTTGTAAACAAACCACTACCATTGTGTAAATGTAAATCTATAATAAAAATGATAAGAAAGGACAGTATTTATGTTTTGTCGATGCGTTATCCAATAGTGATCCTAACAAAAGTGCTTGAGTCTGCAGTTGCTATGGTTACTTTTGGACCTAAGTGTCTATTTACTGTCAGATGAAAATGAGCCCTGATTAACTTTTGTGATTATTGAAGTAGATAAACAGATGATTCTACATGTGCTTTTAAGATCCAGCTTTTCGTTTTGACTTTCTGTGGGAGCTTCAAGCCTTATGTAGGTGATTTAACCCCTAATACTTCAGTATCAGTTGAACTGAGCTATTGTTTCACATTCGGGGGGCACATTGTCCTCCCAGAGATCTCATTCTCCCACCCCTTTCTACCTTTCTCTTTCTTTTTAGTGAGCATGACTTTGCTGGAGGTAACAATCTAAACAGTCTCCCCAGCAAAGGCAGAAATGCTCCCTGAAACACTCTCTCATTTACTCTTTTGTCTGGCAACAAAGTGTGTATTTTTCACTGACAGCTCCAGAGGAGTCTCCAGAGATAATGCGAAGCTTTATGAAGGATATCCTCAGTTCAAACAGAACACAAAAATAGCAGGAAGTCAACCCCAGTGGAAAGATGATACCTTGGGGAAAAGATAGAGGAGGGTTGAATGTTGTTCAGGATTAGCTAATAAAACACTGTGAGCTTTTTCCAGCTCATGTCTGTCATTATAGCTTCTTTACTGTTTGTGTGTTATACGCAACCTCACTTCTTCTCAGGAAGGACTTGCCCGCTACACCATTATGCCCTGTTAATGAGCGTTAAAATGTCGTTTTCCCAGTGGACCTGCCAGTATTTAATCAAATATTCTCACCCGTTTCACTACAAATCTCCCCACATCTGAGGCAGGACGCATTTTAGTAACACCTGGTCTGCTTGTGGAACGAATAACGATGTCCCTGAAAGCAAAGTAATCTTATCTGCTCCTTAATAACTCATGTTTTTGCAACCCGTATCATTTATTTTTAGCCACAGGCTGCAGAAAGCATTAGATATTCGTCTTAAGTATTCATGGTTGCATTGGTGATTTTTCCAGCCCAGCATCGTCAGTGGAATAGAGATGAGTGTGTAAGTGCATGCTGGGAAATGTGGATTCTGCTAAGGGCAATACTATGTTGGAAAGGAATATTAGTGAAGTGTTACTGTGTACTTCCAGTATAGACTAGAGCTGCTTTTTTTCTTTCTTTGTTTTTTCCTGCTCTAGGTTTACTGGACAGGCTGCACAATTTGTCCATATTTACGCACACACACACACACACACACACACACACACACACACACACACATATATATATTTATATTTTTTATATATATATATATAGACAGACTATGATGACAATAAAGATAATACTACGTTATTAGTATACATTATACATTTAATGGATTCATATTTGTTATTCTGATTAAATAATGGGTCAAGGAGTTGCAATCATCATTTCGTATTCATTCCTCACACTGGAAATGGAAGGTCAAGTTCAAACCCATGCAATGTGGGATGGACTTTTGTAATTTTGTAGGATTACTGCATTTTATGGCAACTATAGCAGCTCATCCCTCATTCTGAAAATTAGCATATTGTGCCCCGGACATATACTGCAAAACACACAAGTAAGCAAGTAAGTATACTTTCATACTAAGTACGCAGATTTAGTTGAACCTTACATAGCCTTTAAACAAGCAAATGGGTTTTTAAAATCTACATTGACTGCCATTTGACAGCCACAGCTGAAGAAGACACAATGTTTCAATGATGCAATAAAAGAACAATGGACACAGCAGAATCAAATAATTAAAGCACATTCTATAATTATAGATAAACAATGCAGAAGTCATTTGAGAGAAAATTATTTTTCCCTTTTCACTGGAAGATAACTGATGTCAACTTCAGTCTATGCTGCTCCTTCATCCAAGAACTTGGAATGGAAAATGGTGGAGTAGATCATTAACCTTAATGAGATGAGTTAATTGAGCTTAATCACTCAGAGAAAATGAGAGCGAGAGACCCTCAGCATGGATGTGAGCCGAACATTTTCCAATAAAATCGGGACTTGACTATAAAGTGCAAACGCTTCACTATATAGATGTCTGGGTTTATTTGACATATAAATCAGGTTCAAACGTATCTGGTTGCATCGGCTGGACAATTATCACCACTCTAAACCAAAAAAGTAATGTTCGTTATAGCTCTACCATAACTATTTTTATGACGATATAAAGCCTGCAGTATCATTTTAAATGGTGGCTTGCAAATATGTTTTATAATCTCATATAAACACACTTATGAGATTATGATGTGTAAAGTTAATTCAGTATATATATTATGAATTTTATATCATATCGTTATATATAAATATATATATTGCCTTTGCAAGATACCTGGAGTTGAAATTCTAAAACTGAGTCAAGTATACATTAAAGATAAATATTGACATGACTGAATCAGTTTTATTTTTAGTATTTTCAGTTTTCATTTGAATTTTATTTTATTCAAAATATGAATAAATGCCACAATAGTGTATACATGATACATAAATAGCAGTGATTCAATTAAAGTATAGAAATCTGGAAATGCTGCATATGTCAGATTCCACAAAATACTTAGGATCTGATGGATTACGCTCTGGTCTGTCTGAACTTTGTCTCTTTTTGTGTCCGAGCAACACTCAAATTAACACTAAAGACCTTTCCGCTCCTCTTCTCTGGATCCTTTTGTTAGATATGCTTATGACGTTTGTTAATATGACTTTGGCAGGGAGTTGTGGAAAGAACCAGTGTTAGCGGTTAGCTTTACACAGCTATTAAACTCACACACGTATCAAAGCAGTGTTAATTTCTGTTGGATGTAAATAGTGCAGTTGCACCTTAATATTTTTTCCTATTAGCCCATCACTATAGCACTAATAGGTCACCATGCTGTGACCTCATGGTATCTTTGGGAGCTTTGTGTAGAGGTCACAAGGTCCATGTCAGGCTAATTATGTCAGACAATGATGCATTACAGTGCTCGCACTTTAATATAATGCCTATATGTGAGTCGTTGGAGATATATGGGACCGTTCGTAATAGACTGTGTGTATAATGTAATTGATTTTATTCATAAGGTTGAGCTTTGGATGTGGTAGGAGCCTGTTAATAAAATGCTTTATTGCATGCAAATACATGTTTTATAGCGATCAGGGCTTGTTTTAAAAGATATATATATATATATACATACTGTATATATCAGGTAACAGATACCTAAGTCCAATTTCATGTATCCCATCATACAACAGCCTCATACTTTTGAATTCAGGCAGATTTTGTGTGTGGATTATCTAATGACCTTTGGCCCAGGAGTAACCCTTTTGGTATTTAGGGGTGAATCTGAATCTGTTCTAGAGAGGACGAATAACATCTGGTCCATCCCTCCCAAGGCATTCCGAACCCCTGACCATGACAACGTCAAAATACCATTTTAAGGTATCATGACTCATCAGTTTTTCCTCAGTAACTCATTCTCATTAGAATTGCTAACATTTAACAGCCTTTAATCAGCATAAACACTTCACTGTCTTAGCGAAATTGTGTTTGCTTTGTATGAAAATGATATTGCTGAGTGCCTCAGTGTGTTTAATGAAACCAGATGTCTCTGGCTTAGGCAACATAACACTCTATTAGAGTAAATATCTCTGGAGGAATGAAAGGTCATATTGCCTTCCATAACTTCAGTGCATTTTATGTTTTACTCGATGGCTGTTCTTGCAGTAAACCTAAATAGACATACTAAGTTTGTTTGCAAACTCTGCGTCTCTTAAACAGTTTAAATGTTTAAGTCAGTATCCTAACATAATATGCGGTATTGAACATAGTTTGCCAGAGGAGCCCATATGGTTCACTATTTGTGGTAACTAAACAGCTTGATTTTAGTTTAATATTACCCACAAGCCCTTGCATTGTTGGAAGAGTTGGAATATATTTGTAATAGTTTGTAATATATTATTGAATTACAATAAAACAAAATCTCAAAACTGACCAGCGCAAAAAAAACAAAACAAAAAAACAATGGTTTTGCTTATACAGTTGCTAATATTTAAGTAAACGTAATGAATTTAGCCAGATGCTAACATTTGCATGCTAATACAATTAGCATGTAATATCAGAACAAACTTTTATTACACTAAAGTATGTTCCAGTAATGTCCCCAAAAATTTGCTTTTATTGCATAATAGAAATGCATGTGAACTGGTAACTCATTGTAATCAATGACAATTAACTGATTAGCAACACAACAGTTTCCTTCCCATTTTATGTTATTGTAGGACTCAGTTTGGTCTCAGGAATATGAATGAATTTCAATCTGTCTATACTTAATTTTAGTGTAATTGTTAACATTTGTGTAGTTAAAACTGTGCTTAATTCAGGAGATACACAGTTAGTTTCTAGTTTGTTTTCTGTCCTCAGGAGGCAAAACAGGCTGATTTTTAATGAAGACTAGCAGTTAGACTAACCATCTTGGAGGCGATGTATTGAAAAGCAATGGCTTTTGATCCAAGATCAATTGTTACTGATTCTTGGGTTCACTTTGTGCATATCCAGCTTCATTATTGTGAATTTGTTGTGTACCCTGTTTTCAGTTTAAGACAAAGCAATTGAAGAACTGAAAGAAAAAAGCAGCTGTGTTTGGTCTCATTAACTGTCTTTTCCTGTTCCTTGTGAAAAATAAGATGCCAGATCCATTTTGAGGTGGAGAAGAGATGGTCTTTAGGTTACCAGGACAATTATGCCTTCTAGTTCATGTCTGAGTCTTCCTGTGTAAATATGAGCACACACCTGCTATTACCTCCAGAGCAAAAATACTCAAAAGCCTTAAGTGTAGCTGAAATCATGATTGCCTTCCTTTCAGAATCCACAGCAAGATGTTTTTATCTGAAGGGAAGGATTCTGGACTCTGTCTATCTGCTTGTCTGTCCATCCAATCATTGCATTTTTTTTTGTCTCAGAAATCTATCAAATCAGATTTCAATTTTTTTTCTCCCTTGTGTGCAAAGTGTCTGGTTCAACTGATTGATTTAAAAGATCTGAGTTTGTTCCCCAATATGACATCTTCTACTCATCTTCTCTTTTCCTGAATGCTCCAAGTTGATGGAGGCTGGCTGTTAACACTAGTCCCTCCAATGACAAGATTTTCCGTCATTTATCGCACAATGTTCAATTGCCAATGATAAGTTTTTCAAAAGAAGACCTGTTAGTTTGGCAGTTTTTTTTTTTTTTGCTTACTAATTAATTTATCCCAGATCCACCGCTTTTCAGTGCTTATTGGGAAATAACCCTAAACTGCAGAGGAACCAACAGCCTTCTCCATCAAACACTGCACAGATGCCGGTCCAAAGACACTTGCTCATCTTCAAAGAATTGCACAATGCTAATGCTTTGTGCGAATCGTTTGATTTTGACCAACTTTGTTGACCACATCAAAGTCATGATTGTGAGCTTCTGGGTGACCTTTGCTTGTTGTTTTTTTTGCATCTGTGATTTTTGTGTGCGCTCAGTGGGTGGATAAATGTGTAAGTGTGTGTTTGTGGGTTTCAGAGAAATCCAATTTTAGATAATGGAGACAGTAATTGAAATTTATTTTGCCACAGCAGTTCGGACCTTTGTAATTCATCAAGCCTTCTGTAATGGATGTTGCTACGCTGTTAGCAAATGTGTCCAGTTAAAATTGCACCGGAAAAGTAACAGTATTAAACATGCTGACACCCTTATACCCTCCTGTCTGTTTTTATTTGATGTGGGGTGCAATTATAGTCTTTAAAGAGAGAAAGAATAAAGCAGGGCCCTGTCTTTTGCCATAATCACCATCCTGCATATTAAATCTGCTATATATCAGTTTGATATCACCGGAGACCCTTATTCCTGAGAGTCAAATATTTTAATTAGGAGACTGTGATGGTGTTTTCCAGTTAGTTATTGGAACTCTGTGAGTAGTCATAAAAGTTTTCCTCTTAATCATCTGACCAGTAGCAGGACTACAGTGATAGTGCCATTCAATAACAGACACCCAGACATCCACATGCACAAATGGAGGCATTATCACCCAGGCTGAAAACGAAATAAAAAAGCCCAATGACTTTTGGAAATCAAGAATTGTTGAAGCGGTTAGCTGAGACAAACTGCTCAACCAGACAAAAAGCAATACCAAAACCAAACTGAGGAATCCATTCCTGAATCTGAGTGATCTTGTTGTCATTCCATGTTTCATGACTACAATGAAACATTGAAACATGAAGCAATGTTATGCTTTTAAGGTTCCATATCAATAGATTTAATACACAAACTTAACACTTGTATTTGTAATACAATATTAGCCATTCACTTTGGTCTGTGATCATATTCTTCATGTTATTAAGTATTTTTATCTTATTTTAAGCATACAGCTTTACTAAATACATAGTATTTGTATACATTTTTTAGCACGTTGGTGAAAAAAACAAATATTCTTCTTCTTCCAATGTCTTATGCATATTTGATAAATGTACATATGTATATATGTGTGTGTATATGTATATATATATATACAGTGGAATCCACTTATCTCGACCTCGGTTAACTCGCCAACCCTATTATGTCTACGTTTTTGAAGTGGAACCGCCAAACTCCCCATTTGTCTTAGTATTTTCTTATTAGTTATGTCGATTCTTTTATTTCGCCAAACCCTAATATCTTGAGCACAAAAGAGGGACAAATTCGCCACTTAACATGGGTTTTCTCAATCCCATGACTAATTATCGTACCTAGTTCACCGCGTATGTACCAAGTTCGCAGTGCACATCCTGCCATGACCATTTTTGGTCTTTCCGGTTCTTCTGGCGACTTTGCATTTGCCCCATCAAATTGAGATTTTACGGCGGTAGGTCGCATTAGTTTGTGTGGTCATGTCATAAGGGCCGTATGTTGTGTAATTGATGATTTCATGTTATATAATTGTGACCTCGAGCACTTTTGAGATATACACAATGTTCTGTGGATTATTTTTCTTCTTTGAAATTATTTTCTTTACGTTAATCTTCTCTTTTTTTCACAGCGCGTCGTGTATTACTGCACGCGCTGTTTTCATTGCTTCAGAGTCCTCAAACTTATTTGTGTTACTCCAGTGATCCAATAAATGACATTTTGATGGAACGAATGCTGGTGTTGAAGAGTGATTACGAAATTACACAACGCAGATTATATACCTACAGAGGTGCAGGAGTTCCCAGATTACATTGACATCGACAAAGCTACTGATAGAAGCTTAGAAACATTTGTTTTCAAGCAGACCGTTAAAGGCAAAATGCAACAAAGCATTTCAGACTTTATTAAGAAACCATAGTAACCGCGCGTGCAATACTTTCAGAACTGCGTCAGAGCGAAATTACCGTGTTATGAGCGGATGTGTTTATGTGTGTTGTGACTGTTTATGCTGTGAGCGAAATGATGTTTGCAATGTTGGAGAATATGATTAAAGGTTTGTATCGAGAATCGAAGGTGTTTTTTATTGTATACTGGTAAATCTCTGCTGTTAGTTGGTGCACATATGCCTTTTGTTGTTAGCAAACATATACAGTGTATGTACATTTTTATAGCATGCCGATCGCTTCATCAAATAAATCACCATTTTGGCTGTTGGTTATCTCGACGCTTTTTTGCAACCCTCGAGGCTGTCGACATAACCGGATTCCACTATATATATAAGTAACTAAATATTTAAATATGTGTATATATATATATATATATATACATATTTAAATATTTAGTTACTTATAATTCTCATGCTTAATCTCTATGTCTGGAAAAAACGCTCATGTAAATATATAAGATGTTTTTGGTGGATGCTCTCCAGCTGACACATGGCCAAACCACGATTATGTCACTCACATGTTGGTTGATTGTAATTGATAAATGAGGGCTGTGTTTGTTACTGACAGGTGGCTTGCTTGCCCTTTCTCCCCTTGCTAGCTCAACCTTCACTGCCCTGAAATAGCCAATTACTGCAGCTGCTATTGGACGTAACAGGCCAATGAGCAAATGGCTGTCCTGGGACCAAATCGAGGGGGTGGGCTGCAGGTGCACAAAAACCCATGTACAGTTCAGGCTGAAGCACCTGATCCCACAATTCTTTGTTCCATTACATATGTCATTCCCAGATCAGTGAGGTATTCCCTTCTTTGTTGATGGGCGTCTCACTGACCGCCTCTGACCCTGGGACTTATGGTCTGTGAGGTCTCCTGCTATGTTATAAATCAGGTTTTAATTAGACACAGAAGACTTATAATGCTTTCATAAGGCAGTATACTGGGTAAAAGGAACCTTATGTTGAGAGAATTGGATGAAATTGAGTTTACTAATTGTCAATTAGTATTATCTTTATGAAAATATTTTGGTGAAAACTAAATGGCATAATTTCAAGAAGTGGGACACTTGGCCCATTGACATCACATTTTTTTAACAGTATGTCTGTAGTTTTACTGAATTTAAAACTTTAATCTTTTTTTCTTTTTAGGATTTAATTATTTTACCATTATTATTGTTCATAATAATCATTATTATTATACATTTTTACAAAAAAAAATTCTCTTGTACTACAAGTCATGTTTGTTCTACAAGCTATTATCCAACAATACTTCTCTCTTTTGATAAAAAATCTGGTATCTATAGATATTTAGATGATTTTAAAAGGATAACTAAACTAGTTAAAATTCTCAGAAGGAATTTGAAGGTAAAGGATGACATTAACGTACAATACCACTAAGCTGCCTAGTGCATTTATTTTATCAGTTGCAGAATGGTTTGCAGTATGTTGTGCATGAGTGGACACAGTTCTTTAGATCCAAAGTCTATTGAATTCTGTGATATGTGTCTGCACTGAGCCGTGTGATAACAAGAAGTCGACCTGCTCTTACAGTGACAGCTTTTGTGAGGTTGCATGCTATGTTGTCATCCAGGTTGATTGCTTGCCATCTGTACCTCTTCTGAAAGTCTTTACAGGAAAAGCCTTGAATACAGTGAGTGAATAGGTGGCTTTTGCTTGGTTAAACATGAACTTAATTGGTCATAAGTGAAATAGAGGCAATCAGTAGAGAGAGAAATTAAGGTGTTTTAAATAGGGCATTCTCGGCCACAATAAGCTGCAAAGTGAACTAGACAAAAAGATAGCTATAAAGAAGATATTGAAGACCTGTTCCTACCAAAGACAATAACTTTAAATATATCTTTAATGTGGGTTCTAATTGTATTTTTATCTTTCTTTAGCTGGAAAAAAAAAATCGTTTTGAAAGGGATTCAGGTATTCCATTACTTTTTGCCGTTATTGTTATAGCTGTGGTGTGGGGTCTGCTAATTTTTTTATGATTTTGAAAACTACAGTATATTTTTATTGTTATCATTATAGTTATCGACTTTGATCTGACCGGCCCTTAATATGAGTATGGGTCATTTTACAGCTAAATGATATGCATATTTAGATTTTCCTGCTCTGAAGCCAATATCCCGTAAAACCCAAGAGTGTTTTTTGCTGTTGATGGGATTTCATGCACTGAATCCCCATATAATTAAAATATCTTTGTTTGTATGCATAAATGTTTGTTTGTACATATGTATGTATGTATGCATTCATGCATATTTGTTTGTATGTATGTATGCTTGTATACATGTATGTTTGTATGTATGTATGTATGCATGCATGCATGTATGCATGTGTGTTTGTATGAATGTATGTATGTATGTATGTATGCATGTATGGATGTTTGTTTGTATGTTGGTATGTATGTATGTATGCATGCATGCATGTATGCATGTGTGTTTGTATGTATGTATGTATGCATGTATGTATGTTTGTTTGTATGTTGGTATGTATGTATGTATGTATGTATGTGTGTTTGTATGAATGTATGTATGTATGTATGTATGTATGTATGTATGTATGTATGTATGTATGTATGTATGCATGTATGGATGTTTGTTTGTATGTTGGTATGTATGCATGCATGCATGTATGCATGTGTGTTTGTATGTATGTATGTATGCATGTATGTATGTTTGTTTGTATGTTGGTATGTATGTATGTATGTATGTATGTGTGTTTGTATGAATGTATGTATGTATGTATGTATGTATGTATGTATGTATGTATGTATGCATGTATGCATGTATGTATGTTTGTTTGTATGTTGGTATGTATGTATGTATGTATGTATGTATGTATGCATGCATGCATGCATGTATGTATGTATGTATGTATGTATGTATGTTTGTTTGTATGACTGTATGTATGTATGCATGTTTGTTTGTATGAATGTATGGATGTATGCATGCATGTATTCATGTTTGTTTGTATGAATGTATGTATGTATGTATGCATGTATGTAATGCATGTATGTATTTAATTATTTCTCTGTGAATTTGTATTATATGGACAATAACAAACAAGCACGCTTTAAGTTGACTAATAATAACACTATTAAGTGGACAGTTTCTGATGACGTGCACAATGACCATATGGTCTCGCTACCTCAGAGATAAAACATCTGTCACTTACATCCTTTATTCTGCTGTCTCTGGATCAGTCAAACTCTATATGCGCTTTTAGAAGGATAAAAGCTGCTCTTTCATCAAGCGCTCTGTCCATCTATGGCATGTGAAGACGTGGCCATACAAGCATATGTCATCTGTCAGGCCTGTTTTAAATAAACGCATTCATGCTTTATGCAACAACTGCTCTCGCAGGAACGCAAGGAGCACCGTTGCGTCTCCACAACCCATTTCTGAGATAAATCTCACCTCTCCACCTCTCTGTCACCAACTCCGTCATACAGCAGGGTTGCTATGACAACCGCAACAAGGCTGGGGGAACAATTTTGAACAGGGAGAGAGAAAGAAAAATCATAACAGCCAGCACTCCATCAAGTGGATTTCCATGCATGCGTCTTTGGTAGGCCCTACTCAAAAATCGATGTTCAACCTTGGAGATGGTTTTGCTAGTTAGGCCATTCCTTATGAGGCATTCTATTTATTTTACAAGGTTCTGAGTAAAACTTCACATTCATTTGGGTTGAAGGCTCTCGGACTGGTAATAATGATGTTTAGTTTTATGGTGTGCTTGTTGCTTTTCCAATAAAATGTTTACTGTTGCTCTTTACCCGTAATAGTATTTGTGACTCTCAGATGTAAGGTGCACGATTGTTGGAGAAGATGTGGTTAATACTCAATATTTTGAGTTGTAATATTTGATATCCAAAGAAGGGTGTAATTTTTTATGTTGCGTGACTTCCCGGAAAGCATTAGCATTTTTCCGTAGCTTTAAAATATTAAGCTCTCCTTGTTCCTGTTTTTTCTGTAAGGCCTATATTTTTACTACGTTTTAAATGATTTATTTTTTCTCAGATTTTGAGTCTGGGGCTTTTATGTGGTTATCTTTAAATGAGGAATAATTCCCCAGGGCCACATTCATGTTTCCCCCTCAGCTGCCATTGTTTGCAGCACAAAAACATTTCAATGGGTCCTTTCTCTGCAGAAGTGTCTAGTTTTATTTAATGATTTTGTGCGCTCTCCCTAAGGTTAAGTGTGTGTGTGTGTGTGTGTGTGTGTGTGTGTGTGTGTGTGTGTGTGTGTGTGATTCTGTGTGTGTGCGCATTCAGAGAGGCTGTGGAAGGGCCTGTAAGCTGATAGTGTACCACACCATACTATTAGCATATTGAAGAAGGGCATGAGAAACCTCAGGCCAAGCTTCCATCAATGTCACTGTCATATGGCCAATTCATAAATAAACTGGTTTCTTTCTTTCTTGCTTTTTCACACCATTGTACGCACACACACACACTGGCCACTTTATTTGTACACTTGTTCAACCAGTTCTGCTGAATCTGCTGAAGTTCAAATTGAGCATCAGAATGGGGAAGAAAAGTGATTTAAGTGAATATAAACAAGTCAAACAATATAAATATTATTAATTAATTCATTCATTTTTCTAATATTTTGAACATAAAGATTTTCTGTAAAACTATGTGATTTTTGAACAATATCTTCAATGTGGAGTTTTAGTGCAGATTTTATTTTATTAATGATGTAAAAATTGTAAAACTGATTGGTTGCACGAAGGGCCAAAACTAGCTTTGTATTGATCATACTAACTAACCATGTTACATGCTCCTCGACAAATAATGTGACCCATGATGGCAGTAAAATTTGATCACAAATGTGTCAGATAGGTCATTGTATCATTTAGATGCTACATCGCCCGGGGAAATAAGGCCAGTAAAAGTTTTATTGGGCTGTTTACTGCAGCAATGGGACAGCTGATAGTGTAGAGCTGTGTGTTTGGATGTGTTTAGATTGCCGTATAGATCTGTTTTAACCAGATCCACAGGATCCAAAGCCCTTTTTCCATCCGGACTGCAATGTAGAGTATTGATTGGTCCCCTGCTAGCTGTCTGGCCCCAGAGAAAGAGTTTCAAATGAATTTAGTGAGCACTACAGCTTCTGACCAGACCTGAGCTCTTAAAATCCACCACATCCAGCGTAATGCACCTCCCACTGTTTTACTTTCTCTCAGGAGAGATGCCACACTCTACTTCAAGCCCCTGCTGACTGTGCATATTGTTGCCCTCTGCTTAACTTCAACATAAAGCCTCTTTTGTATGTAAATCCTCAGTGTGATGAAGTTTTGCATTTAGGGGAAGCTTATGTGTTTGAGCTTATATGGCTGAGTTGTGGATAAAAGAGTGTCCAGGGAGGAAGGAAGAGACAATGGAAATGTCATCTTATCGCAGGAACAGACGCTCACCATCCTTCCAGTGAGGAGGAAGAGAAGATCACGACCAACTGGAACTAGACGGAAGTACACGTGGATATCTGAATATCTCCTTATAAACCCAGACAGGGGCTTGCTGGAGTGTGACAAATCTGACCCCAAGCCTCCAGCACTCTCTGTTGGGTAAGCTTAGATTAGGCTGCTTAAATGCAGAGTGTGTTGGCTTTTAACCACACCTCTGATAAATATCAGATTCACTGCACTGGACACACAGATTGAAGAAAAAGCTGAGAGGAAGATGTCCTGTTTGTTTACCTGAGTGCTAGCTTCAGTCCATCATTTGATCAATCATGCGCAATAGCAATCAAACTGTGGCATTATTGTGGAACGGCTGGTGGTGACATATGTTTGCCTATACTGTATCTATTTGATGATATACCACTGACGTGTGTTGTTTTTATGTAGGTACTTATAATAAAGCTCATTATAATTACTATAGACCGACCCTAAATGTAATATATATTTTTTTATACTAGTTATCATTTTATAAAAGTTAATAATTTCGATAAATTATTGATTTGCATCTATTACATGCATTTCTCAAAATAAAAAACAGAAAGTAAAACATCTAGTAGAGATTGAGTAATAAGATTTAACTGAGATTTAACTCATAATTTAAAATAATGGCCAAAAAATGTGAAAGTAAAAAAGCCCTAAAATTAAAAAATGTATCTATCTATATCTATATCTATATCTATATCTATATCTATATATATCTATATATATAATTAAATGTAATAATAAATAAAATAAATAAATATTATTGATGTTGTTGCTTTCTCACATTTAATTTTTTTATTATTTTTATTATTTTTGATAGGGTGAAATATATCCAGAGCATGAGTTTTTTCGTGTGATTGGCATAATCAATCCGAGCAAGAAGTATGAAGTAGTTCATTTGAGTCAATAAATGTAGAGTAACAGCAGACAGCTGGCCATGAGCAATCTGACACCAACCGGACATCAACTAATTAGGAAAGGAAGACAGAGATGAGTTTAAAGAGATGGCTACAGAGAAAATTATGGAATCAGACACAAAAAGGGTATTAGTTTACGGTAGGCCTGCTGTTGAAATGAAACTGTATAGCTATCGCCACCATGGCATGCAGTTTATTTCAGTTCTTAATGGCAGGCATCTCGCGTTTGGCACAGATGCTGTTTGGCTGTAAAGGGGCCCTCCAGTGCTGTTTCCAATTCGACCACCTGAGAGTGGAAGCCGGAGGGGGCACCAGGGAAGCCCCATAATGCGTTTTATGAGAAGTGGTCTATTGAGTTAAACATCAGAGATGGAATAGAGCTACAGCAGCGTGTGTGTGTTTGTGTTGGTGGGTTATCGTGCCCTAGGGCCACTATTGGGGCGGTCCTTGAGAGCAGGTTATGTCTGAATGTGTGTGGGAATGGAAGGGTCTGAGAAGGTTATTCTGACCACAGTGTGAAGTGAGACTCAGCTGTGTGATGTAGATGAGTTTCAATCTGTCTGTCTGACCTGTATCATGACATATAAAAGGACCTGGGGTCTTTTTGCCGTAGGACACATTTGAAATTAGTTTTATTTTATCCCTCCAACTGTTTCTGGATAGAAATACTCTGGTTGGCCTTGCAGTTTAACACTTTCAAACCACTCCTCAAAAAGTTCAAGTATTTATCTATGCTTCTTTGTATAAACTGAATTAATGACATTTTTAGCACACTGCCACTCTATTCATGATCTCTTTTTTATCGTGAGGTAGAAAATTGACTTTACCTCAGACGTTGCTGTAGAAATGGAGAAACTAATCACTTGCATGACTTTTGGCTTTGTGTCATTTAGCAAGTGCAAACTATAACTGAACTATTACTCGCTGAATTTAAATCAGACACCAGCAAAACATAATAAACTGTAATAAATTAATAAATAATATACATATATTATCTATAACTGGCTGGTCCAGTTTTAAATCAGATATTGAATCCCATCTTTGTGCTAGTCTGAGACTTTTGCACCACACTGTATTCATATTTCATAAGTTTATATTACATATTATTATAACAGTCCTGAGTTCTGTGATTTGTATTTTATTCAACCAAAACTCTTGCTGCCTGAAATATTCATACATTTTGAACATCATTGCTCTTTGAAGCATCTCTATTTGGAGTGTTTTCACGTTCCTACCCCTCAACCTGGGCTCCAACAACAGCTATACTGGTGTTTTTGCTCCAATTAATGATTCATAGGTTTAAATAATTGATGTTTTTTAGGCATTGAGATACATGGCACATTAGCCCTCAGTCATGCTGATATCTCCATTCAAACACCACCTGCTCAGGATGCATCATTTTAGTCTACGTTATCATCTAAGTGTACGTGTGAACAGTTATCTGAAGTTGTTCACACACTGTACGTCAAAATGTTAGGGTCTCAAATAGCCCTTAAATAATATATGTCAATTACGTAATGCAGCATTGTCTTCATAAGTATCCCTAATAATAGGCAAAGACGATCCAGTAGATATCTGTGACATGATTGATGGCACTGGACCATAATTAACTTAATTTATTTAGCATTTTAACATATGGAACTTTTATGAACAAGTTGTATCATGCTCGAAGGAATCAGAGACCCAGATGGTGATGTCTGCTGGATGTTGTATCTCTTAACTGATGACTTGTCTTTGTTGTGTGAATGGCACTGAAGGGCATTTCACATTTCCCGCCCCCCTTGTATGCAAAAGAACAGAAGTGCAGTTTTCAAGGTGCCTGAACGGTAGATACATGAAAGATCACGAACCCCTGCCGTCTTAAGTGCAGATAAAACGTGAGTAGAGGTATGAATGCTAATGTTTTAGCTGTATTTGATGCCTATTAGTCATACTATTAAGCAGTTTCAGGGCCCTCAGATGCCCAATAGATATGTGCGGTCACCTTTTGTTTGCACTTTTAGTCCTAATGATGTCACCTTTAAGGGTCATCTTCAGTGACCCGTGGAGTCACCAGCTGATGTTATCTGCTACAGCGCCTTCTGATATCTGCAGATGACCTTTCCCTCCTTGGAGAATATGGATTAAAACTTTGAATTAGAATGGAAAAGGACAGAATATAATGGAATGGCATTGAGAAAAAGGAATGGGATTGAATGGGATTAAATTGAAAAGAAACCCTTTGATGGTTAATGGTTCTGTTTAGTATTGATTCACTACCAGCATTAGATGATGTTTTGTGACTGAGTAAACATGGTTTGATGTATACCATTTACCTTTTGAACAATATTATATTAGTGTTATTGTTATTATCATTAGAATTTATTTATGTATTTAAAAGTTGGTTTCTTAATGTCTTAATTAACCATCTTTAATTATAGGCTGTCCGTGGATTTTTACCGTTTAACCGCATTTTTTCATCTTTCTTTTTTAAGGTTGCCAGCCAGCCTGTGCCAAGTTTTTTGATCATTTTCACAAAACCTTGATGGCCCCCAGAATACTTTGTTGCATAAATATATAAATATGGAATAAATCCAAAGAACAGAACCAATGTTTGTAAAAAAACAAACAAACAAATGTTTTATTCAAGTTTAATGCATTCTTTTTTAAATCAAATCGTGTTTTGAGCAGAGATTCTGTTCTTTTTCAATAACAGTGCTGCCTACCACATAACAGTAAAAACATGGAAAGCCAGAAAATTCTGTAAATAATGGTTAAGTGTTGTCTCATAAAGATGTAAAATCGTCAATGGCGGGAAAAGCGTTAACATGAAAGGAGAGAAATTAGTAAGCACCTTTTTTTCAGTATTCAGTGTAATTCAGTATCTCCAGACACACGTTGTGGAGGGCTGTTGAGAGATGTATTTGGAAGAGAGAAGCTCCTGGTGGGGCAAAGTTGGCTCAGATTCTTTCCAAACCCAGTGAGTGAAATTAAAGCTCTGCAAATCGGATTATTGCTTCCCAAGAGAGCTGTCTCACAGCCAGTGGACAACTCGCTCTCTGGTATACTGTTATCACCACACGTCTCTCTCTTTTACTCTTACTGTGAATCTGGAAACTAATTTGAGGACAATCAATAGTGGTTTGTATCTCTTCCCGTTTCTTTTGCACATTTACTGGTCTGCACCATTGTCTTTCAACATAAATTTTAGTTATCAACCGCTCACAAGTGTGGATAAATACAGCAGGACCATAATCACCAAAAGAGTATGAATTGTAGATATCCTCCAATCATTTTTTAGAATAGTGGTCATCCAATAAGGGTTTTATTGTCCAGGATATCTGGCTACAGGTATGGTCAACAACTACACTAATTAATGTACACTACTGAGTGGTGAGGTTTTGGACCAATGATAATTCATAGTCGGCAAGGTCCATCCACACAGAAGACAAGTATAGTTGCACATTGCAAGTATAGTTGGTTAGGACAAAAGCTTTTGATTTACATAAAAGACATGCTTTTATCTCTTATTGCTATATTGGATCATGTCTGTATTAGACACAGTGTTCACAAAATGGTTGAAATATTTTTAGACAACATTAATTGACTCTTGGTTGAAAGTATTAAAAACACACAAGTCCAATCCCTATTCTTGAAATAATGCACACTCGCTAATGACTGTGAAAAGGACATAAATCAATCAATTACTACATAAATTATTGCTATCTGACTGTGGGATGTATTTTTGTAGTTGTTCAGTTGGTGGTCATTATCACTTTACAACATAGTTACAGCACCTTTTACGCATCATCTTTATGAATATCCAACAGATACACATTATTATTCATGAGTTGGAGTAGGTGTAGTCATGTGCACTGAGCTTTAGATAGAGAGAGAGAGAGAGAGAGAGAGAGAAACCTAGAGCGAGTGAGAAAAGGGGGGTGTGTCTCTATGAAGAGGGGTTTAGTACAGCGTGTGTGGATGACTGCTAGTCAGCTAGTGTGGATGAGAGAGACACAAGGAGATCGAGAGGGTACTATGCATGCACACACACAGTCATTCACAAGGAATTCTGCTACATCAGGCAGGCTGGTCAATGCGTGATTTTTACACAAAGAAGAACGGGTGAAAGGTACCCACTGATGAAAGACGTTACTCAACATTTGAGGGAAATCCCCGGGGTGCCTGTTTGCGTGCACTACTGCCAGAGATCTGTTGGGGGACCCAAGACGGCGAGATGGGCTGTAACCTGTGCACGCTGCAGAAGAGAGAGGAGCACTACAAGCTGCTGTACGAAATTGCACAGGTAGGTCGACTTGTTCAATCTTCTTGGGAATATCGCTAGACCCTTGTGAAGTTGAGATATGAGATTAGATGGGATTTCCATGGGGTAAAACACAAGTCTTCACCTTCTCTATACATATCTTTTCACTGCAACTTATTCAGATGAATGCATCCTTTATTCATTTAGACTCTTTAATCCAAAGCAATTTACAAATAAGAATAACACCTGAAGAACCAGTTGTTTCAAGGGGCAGAACACTACAAGTACTCCTCTAAGTAGTAGATGTGGAAACATTTTGTGTTTTAAAGATTTATTTTTGGACTTCTTGCCTTAATGGGATAACAACAGTCAGGGAGTGGATAGAAAGCAAAGTGGTCCAGAACGGACAGGACCACCAGTTGGGATTCAAACTCAGGTTGCCCAAAGCTTGCCCATGAGTCTTCAACTTCTCTGTTTTAAAAGTGCCTTCTGGGACATTCAGTTTGATTCTAGAAGCTTTGTTTTTGTGATATACACAGTCTTATGGGAAGAGTTTTTTAGAAGAACTCTTTGTTGTGTAGAGTGATGACTTCCCGACTGCATTGGGGACGTACCTGGAAGCATTTGTAAGGGATCAAAGGATGTTTTGCAGCACACAAAACTGTGCTAGCATTCTTGTTCAGTTGGGTACAACTGTAGTACACAATGTTTACAGGAAGGGGGATGAGAATTTTGGATTGGACACACTGGTAAAACTTCTCCTTATGGTCTGTAGTTGAAAGTGAGAGTAGAAAGAAGGAACCAAGCCTGAATGAGGTGCAAGTTCCAGTTTTGGATAAAGCCTATTTCAAATAGTTGCAAAAGGAACATTGATCATGATTCCAAATCCTTGTCTTTGATTACACAATGTTACAATAGTTTGTTCAATACTACAATGGAAGAACGTTTAGTTTTTTTGATCATCCGTAATGTTCAAGGTTGATCCTAGTCTCAGACTGGATGTAACCCCTGACTCTGCTCCTTGAGAATTACAGAATTGTTTGTTCCTGTGCTACACAGGAGGTCCGAGTCCCAGAATATTTTCATGTTGCTCTGATCGCTGTTTCATTAAGCTGTTGTACAAAATGCCTTTGGTCCCTAATTAGATGGGAAAACATGCCTTTTGTTTGTGTGGATGCCAGTCTGGAAGATTATCCCTGTTGGTGGCTGAACTGAGTTAAAAGAAGTTTGATCTCTACTAGTACAAAACCGTGGGCTTGCATTTGGAGTGAATTGCATAGATAGCCTCTTGCTGTCAGCAGTGCTTTTGTTATCTACATGCGCTTGCTCTTTTGTGGCACTATAGAGTAAAAAAGGGGCTGACTTAGTTTTTCGTGCCGCTTTGAGACCATAGACATTGTGTGTATGCATGTGTCTGGCGGGTTACCGTTTGCTTTTTTCCTTGACATGAGATGACTTTTTGTATGTCACATGTTGGTCCCTTTGGTGTTTTAGCAGCGGGATGCAACTCTAGGTAGAAGAAAGCCAGTAAGGGAAGAGAAGGAAATAATGCAATGTCTCCAGGAAGGATGAAGGTACTAGGGAAGGTTGAAAGAAAAGTGAAATCTGGATCTACTCTCTGTGGAGTAAATTCCCAAGCTGAAACGAAAGTGTGTCAAAGAAGTGTTGCCTCAGATGTTTCCTTTTCTGGTATTCAGCAAATTTAAATTTTTGAGCTTTTATGTTTCCGAGAAGAAATCAAAGAAGATGTTGCATCGTATTACTCTTGAAGTCACAACAACAAGCGGACATGAATAAACACAAACACACGCCTACACTGCAATTTCACGCCCCTTGATAATTTTGACACTATTCTTGGCAGCACAGCATCTTTAGCCCTGGTGGTCTGTGAGATTTATGAGTTTAGTGTGAGTGTTCGCCCCTCAACGGGCTCACCATGGAAATGTATTCTTCTTTCTTTGTTAGACACATTACAAAGACATCCCGTACTCTCTCTCACTCTCTCTTTCTCTCCCTCTCTCTCTCACTTACTCACATTCTCAGAGGACCTAGCTGTGTGTTTGTGTTCCGTCAGCAAGATCAGGTTTTGGATTGTAATATCAGAACCATTTCACATTAATTTAGCTGACAGATCTGAGTGGCAAAATCTCTGTGATTGGCTGCTGTTTATCCTTTATGATGTAAAATATGATGTCATTTCAAGTCTTATTATAGATGACTTGATTTGAGGGTGACGTAAACACTGAATGATATCTGGTAACCTTTCAAAAGTAGAGCTTTTGAGAACCAAAGTGTTATTTTCTGCAGTGATGTGGAAAACAAGACTGCCAATATCCATGAGATACAGAGTAACTGTATAGGGTTACATTTGTTTGATGTATATTAATATGCAGTTGCTGGGGGGAAAGTATGTGAACCCTTGAATTTACATGGCTTTCTGCATAAAATGACTGTAAAATTGGTCTTTAATGTCCTGGTTGAACACACTGTGTTAACATTCACAGTGCTGGGTGGAAAATGTATTTGAATCATTGGATTTAACTTACTCTCCTTGGGCAGCAGTGCATTATTTTGTAAATATAGGTTTTTAAGCTATTTTTCTTATATGGCCCTATACATTTTTAGCGCAGTCTTCTTGATCAAAAATGGTCAAATCAGTACAATGATTTTATCACTTATTATTGTTAAGAAATGGTAACTTTGATTTTAAGAACTGATCTACTGCTTGGCTAGATAAACAAGATACAAGAGTCAGTCAACTATTAAATTCAAAACTAGAAAATGTATTTATTTCCCCTGTAATCTCTAAAACTGTAGTAATTGCTGAGTAGCAAATCTGTTCGAGCATGAGGTGTTAGGGGCTATTTAACTCAGTTGAGCTGATACACTGAGGCTCATGGGAGCAGTGCATTTTACGGCCATGGTCAGGAGCTCGTATAGGGACAGATGCTCAGTGTAATTTCCAGTCTGTGGATCAGCATGGGAGGAGAATGAGAGATATCACCTCCCACTCACTTACTCTCCTTCAAACATTCGTTTTTAGCTTCTATAGATTCGATGAAAACAGAAGAAATCACATCCTCAGATTTAATTTGCAATGGCCAAATTGAGAATTATTTATAATTCAACTTGCTCTAAAAGACATGTTCCAAACTCTCTATTAAATTAAAATGAGATTTTTAATTTACTGAAAAAGCTGGCACCAATTTACCTCTGCACCCCCTGGCCATTGAGGGTCAGATGCAGTGTCAGTCCAGAGAGTGCTAACAGCCATATGGATCTGGATCTGTGTGAGTGAATTGGGCAGTCAGTGTATCACAGCCTTCAAGTTTAATGGGTCTCCAGATGGAGGACAACCTTTAGAGAGACCTGCCAAAAGGAACTGGCTTTTGTGAAGAGTGTTAGATTGAGTTTCGAGTATGTATGTGTGTAAGGATGCTTCACACTCCTGCCTGAACCACGGTCTCTCTTATTGGCATCGTCACTGTTGGGCCACGTCCCCTGTCTCTCTTTCAGAACACTTTCATCCATCTTCCTGTCCCGGAGCCTTTCTCTGAATGATGCTCCTTACTGATGAAATGAGATGGGTGTGGAGCGAAAGAAGGCAAAGACAGAGAAACATGCAGTTTTGATTGATCTTGTGAGCGTGTTGGATGATAAGACTGTCAGATAGTACAGGCCCTGGGGTGATCGTATCAGCAGACCCTGCCAACTTCAGCCCAGGCGAAGCATGTGTGTGTATGTGTGTGTGCATATCATGGAAATCCCATTTAAAACCCATATCATTCTTTTTGGCTCTCGAATACATGGAATAATTGCATAATGATTGCTAAAAATAGACTTTACTCTCTTAGTAGTCCGGGAGATTTTCTGCTTTAGTGAATTGACAGATGCTGAGTTCATATTTTCATCCTGATCTGGAAAGAGAACAGATGACCTCATCTAAACCTCTGTCTCATGTCATTTACACAGCCACTGATCTTCCTTACCAGACGCACCGTATTACCTACTGCTGTATGTATGTTTTCCTGTTTACTGCATACCAGTTTTCACACTCATATGAGTATATTTAAGGTACAAAGTAATCTTGACTTTCAAAATCACACATAATTAGAGGTATGACAGTTCATTACATATTTGTTGAATTAATTCATTAAAATTAGTCACTATTGTTAGAGATGCAACATATTTTGGTACCATATTATTGGCTGAAATTCTATTTATTTATTAGTTTGTATGGGTTGACATTGGATAAGTAATTATGCATGCTTACTTTTGTATTCAGACTACCTTTCTCATAATCTAACATTCAAGTAAATCTTTAAAATACTGATTATTTCATAACTCTGTTTTTAAAAGGTAATCTGCAGCACAAAAAAAAAGTATATTTATTTTTCATACTGTGCATACCTTATAATGTTGTGATGCCTAAATCCACTTTGGGCATTTAAAGTAATTATAATTTTTTTTAATTTTTTTATTTACTCAGTATAGATATGTATTAGTATATAGAATGTTAATATTGTCTATTCATAGGTTATCAATGTTAACTAAAAAATATCGGCTTACTCTTATGGGCCACATTTTTTATGTATTGGTGCAAGGTTTCAAATAATCTTTTCCTTGACTATTTTTAAAGATATTTTTATAGGTTTCATTGCATTGACTGTAATAAGAAGTCCCAACAGATTCAATATTATTGCTGTTACTGTCTCTACTGATCGGGTGGGTTGAGTTTCTTGGGATTTTACACTTCTGTCTGATCTGCTTCCTTTATGACTGTCTCTCAAGTGACCTTTTCTTTTCTTTTGTGTCATTTCATTTTAAAAAGTAACGGCTTGACCTTTACATACGTATAGAAACTTACTCGACCAGTCATACTCTCTTATTGAAGGTCTATCTGCTCTCAGTTTTTACCATATATACCATATATATATATATATATATATATATATACACCACACAAGCCATGCTAAAATCTACTTTGCATCAGACAGTCATTCAGGGTTTGCATTGCATAGGGTTTAAACTTTTAAAAACGTTACTTTTTTCCTTGATGCACTTTTTGGATGCAATTAGGACTAGGAGCATTTTGTTATTTGCGTTTAGCATTGATTTTTCCTTTCAGATCAGACTGACTCATTTGTGATTTCCATTTTAAAACTATGAAGTTAAGGTCCAAAAATGATGCCTATAAAAATGTGTATATCTGGTTCCTTTGTCCCTAAAACTTCGTTTTATATCCTGAAAGTGATCCTCTTTTGAATCTGAAGACAGTCATAGTCTAATTTCAGAGATAATGAAAGTTCTTTGTCTGGTACCGCAGAGGAGATGACCTGCTTGTCTGCCCTAGACACAGTGGTGTGTAATTAGTGATGGGCATCAGAGTTGATTGGTAATTATAAGAAGTTATGGAGTTTGTCTTTCCTCCATTATGCAGTCCTCTTTGAGTCTGCCCACTTGCCAAGTCAAAAGGGGTTGATTACACCTCCATCTAACATGGGTGCTACACAAATGAGAAACAAGGCATTAATTCCACATACCTGTATCTCTGTTCACTTGACTTACAACTGGTGTGATGAATCTAGCATTAAAAAATATCTGTTTTTTTGTCACATTTCAAATCACTGATAATGTTAAATTAATCTACAACCTGTTACTGCCTTGTGTATTATGCAAAATAAGGCAGTGTGAAATCAAAATTGACACTATTTATTTTCTAATTCATTTTCCTGGTCTTATAATCAGAATGTAATAACTTCCTCTTTTAAACGACTCATATGTCCACTGATGTCAAGTCAAGTTTACAATAGAGAATGTTTCAAAGCAGCTTTACAGAGATAACAGGAAAATAATGAAATAACGTGTGTTTTGGCTGTACAGCAGTTCTAGAAGAGCAGGTCAATCAATAATATTGATGAATAATAAGCGTTAAGTCACTTAGGCCTTGAAACAATATTGGCCAATAGCAAAAAAGCACTGTTCTGGAATGTTACATCCATTTTTCATTATTTAATTGATTTCCTATGAGTGAAATCAACATTAATTAAACAGAATGTTATATTTTTTATACTGTTTCGAATGGCAATTCACAATGACTTTTAATTAGGTTATTTTGTGTATGTTTATTTATTTATTTCAGTATTGATTGGTATTAGATATTTAACTGCACATGCTCATTATCTCTATATTAAATTATCATGCTATTCAGACTAGGTAGATTACATCATCCAATTGATTTCTTATGGATAAAATAAATAAAAAATGTTTTGTTTTGCTTGAAATTATATTTCAATCTGAAATACAACAAGCTGTTGAAATGGGTTTCAAATGGTGGTACACATTGACTTTAAATTAGGTTGTTTTGTGTTGATTTCTTCTGCATTGATCTATATAACAGGTTTATAGTGCTCTTGCGGATTGATCCATTTGTAATTAACACAATTAGCAGGTACATAAGTCTAAACGACAATTCCTAATATCCCATCTGGCCGAAATACCGTGAGCTTTGTGCAGCTGCCAGTGTATCGTGGAGAATTACAGTTCAAGAGCTCTTCAGTCAAACTCAGTTAATTTATGGGTTATGTGTTATATATCTGTATTATTAAAACAAGTGAGCATTGCAGCTCAGCCCAGTTGCGATGTTACTTAGTAAGGATCAAATAGGCTAATGAAGCATCTGTGTGAGTAAGGTTAAGGCACAGAAATAGATCTCGGTGGCTTTTTGTTTCTGTACGGCACGCGAAATGAGCGATGATACCCCTCCCCCACCTCACTTTCTGGCTCTTCTTTTGTTCTTCCAAAGGTGAGACATTTTCTGAGAGAAAACAGTGAGTGGGAATTATGGGACACTGAAATTGCAATGTTTATCAGAGTCAACTTCACACTGTTATACACTTGAATGGACCGTTATATGGAGATGAAGTATGGAGAGAGACCTTGTGTCACTGAAGACATGCTGTCTTACATCTGGCAATAGCCGACAGGATTGGACACATTTCATCTCTCATCAGTCTTCTCTCTCTCTCTCTTTCTCTCTCTTTCTCTCTTTCTCTCTTACACACACACACACACACACACACACACACACACACACACACACACACACACACACACACACACACACACACTCAAATGCAGGGAGGTCACTGCTCCTGTCTGTTCCTCTTGGCTGGCCCTGGACCCCTGTGTGAGAAACAGTCTGTCAGTGTGAGACACAAACTGGCCTGGGTCATTTCCTCTTGAGTCTGACACCAGCCCACCAGGACATCCTTTATTCAACAACAATGATGAGCTGATATCAGTCAAACATTTCTTATGAGTGGAAGGGTTGAACTTTTAGTCAGGGGTGTCTTTAACTACAAACTTGCATGTTTGAGAGGTTTAGATTTCGACCTCCACAGTAAAACTTGAAATTTAACTGGTAACACTTTACAATGAAGTTTCATTTGTTTACCTCAGTTAACATGAACTATGACCAATATAGCCTAATTATACAGCATTTACAAATACATTTTTAAGATCAAAAGTTGTGTAAACATTAGTGGTAAACCACTAGAAACTGACATGAAAATGAAATTGAAAACATTTTCAAAGGTTAGTAAATGCTGGGAAAATATATTTACTAATTTGAATAATACCTTATTGCAAAGTGTTAACAATACATTTCTGCTGCTTTTTAAATGCCTATCATGTAGACATTACAATAATAGCTTGAGATACGAGCGTCACGACATATGAATATTCAGAGATACGAGCAAGCCTTCGAGCAAATTTTTGCTTTGAGATACGAGTAAATATTTGAGATAGGAGCACACTTACAGACGCAGACGCTAGGTGTTTCAGCACTCGGAGCAGCTCAAGCCGCCTCATTTATGGGGTAATTACATTTGGACTCCACTAGAGGACCACCTTGGCGGGAGGTTACCGGGGGCGAGTATTAAGCTGTGAGCAACATGAGTTGTGTTCAGTAATATTAAATGTGAGGTTCTGAGGCTATCCAAGACACTGCACTACATGGGAAGAAACACAACACTTCAATATTCTACGTTATCCCTCCCTGCACCTCCGCACATGCCGCTACTGTATCATCTGTCTCGAAGGTTAAAACCACATATTTTATTTTATATCACATAAAAACATGTTTTTTCCATTGTTATTAGTCTTTTAGAGGGCCGGAACAGATACATTTTTTTCTGTTATTTCTTATGGGTACGAGCAATTTGAGTTACGAGCTGGAACGGATTATGCTCGTATCTCAAGGTATTACTGTACTGTTTTACTCTTGATTCAGACTCTTAAATATGACAATCTATCAAATTTTTCATGACCATCAGTTTACCAGTATTTACGTTTGTCGTTGTAGTGTACTTACCAAACAGACATTAGAATTATTAAGTATTTTATATATGCTTATATTTATAATGTGCATCGTTTCCAATTAAGCTGCAGTTGTGTCAATTACAAAAACTGTGAAAATATTATTATGTACTCAGAATACATCAACTGCTGTAGGATGAAATTAGCTTTAGTAAGATAAGGGAGTCAATATTGACAATGTCATTTCCATCAATTCAATGTTATCAGAGACAATGCATAATTTGCGGTGGAAATGACATTGACATGGAAATGATCAAGACCGTCAGATGTCAAAAGTGAGCATTCTAAGGTCCCAGCCAGTCATTACTGTCTGCGTTTGGATGTTGGACTGGTAAATGGTCCTTAATTGTGTAAATCGTGTAGATCTAATATGTCCTTGATCCGTCATGTCTTTGCTTATCACTCAATTTTTTGGGGTCCAATCTTGGACAGGTTCTTTGTTTATTTGATACTGTGATGCTCTTAAAGTTGAGTTGGGTTTCTTGCGTGCTTGAAATGTCATTAGTAGCTCTCTAAGGTCTCTTGCACCGTCCGTTTGCGTATTAAGTATCAAGCGGCCCATCTGTGGGGCACACGTTGGTGTCTCAGCTCAGTAACCAGATCTGCTCTTTGTAACATCAGTAGGGTTCAAGTCTTAGAGCGGATTCTTTCTGTGAAATGAGCATTTTTATGTCCCATTGTGTGTCGTTGTGTGCCATTGGCATATTAAAGCATATATAAAAAACAAATTGGGGCTAGTTGTCACAAAGGTTACATATAAATCATTTTAAGGATAGACGTTTTTTTTATTTATTATTATTGGTTATTGAAACAAGTATGTTGGTTTCAAACATCAAATTTAATATGGTCTTAATTTAGAATCATTTCTCTGAACTCCATAAATGTTTCAAAGTATGATTTTATTTGTATTTTTTTTGTTCTCAATCTTATAAATCTAAAAGTGTGAATATCCCATTTATTTTATATTATATTACATTTTGGGGTGTATTAGAACTATTTTTATAAATTGACAAACTAAATCTAAAAAATTAAGAAATATTGACAGAAGTCAAAATTGTAACTATACAACATATAATACAATTAGTAGAATAGAATAGAATAGAATAGAATAGAATAGAATAGAATAGAATAGAATAGAATAGAAAACTCTACATTGATAAACATTGACTGGAATCAAAAGTGTCACCCTTTCCCTATCCTAAAAATAATATTGTTCAATCTTTTTATCTGCTCATTCAAATTCTTCCATATTCTGATTAGCCAATTACACCCAATTCATACTCCAAGTCATCCTTTGAGTAACTGTGAAAGCAGACTGTGAAAAGCTGACTGACTGCCGACTGGCTGAATGGAGCTAAATTACACTGAAAAAAACATCCTAGTGTGTTGTGCATTATATGGCTGAGTCAGAGACAAGCTTTAAGCATGTTTGGATGTCCATTCACTCACATCTGATGTATTTTTGAAGACTATTCAGGTGCTTATTTTTTCCACCTTCCTTGAGAATTGAACTTCTGAATTGAACTTCAATAATACAAAAAAATACTATAATAATAATGCTAATTAGTGTGACAGGAAGAGATAGGAATTATGAATTATATTAAGGAGAGAGAAAACATTGCACGCCTGTTAGTTCATTAAAAGGTTGACATCATTTGATTTAAATCTGTCATTCACACATTAATCTACTCGCACAGTGTACCCTGTTTTACTTAGAAGGTGCAGGTTTTTCCATTAAAATATCTGGTTATTAGATTATTCTTAATATTCAGCTTCAGATGGGGAGCAGATGTCGATTTTGGCCGTGTGGTGGCGGAAGCCATGTGCCACACCTGTAGTGGTGCATTAACTACACACAGAGCATGATGATGCGTGCCAACCCACGCACAACTGCCAGATGCATCAGGCTTTAGATCCACAAACATGGGATGCTGGACAAAAGATTCAAAAGATTAATTTATGGAGGGACTTTAATTAGTATGTTTTTGTTTAGAGATGGCAAACAACAACAGAAGCCTATCTGTCATGTTTATTTTTTCATTATTTAGTATATTAACTTCAGAATTCAGAAATGAACTTTATGCATTATCGAATACTTGCTGTGGTAAAGGCTCTGACCTCTTCTTGAACTCACATATATCAGATTAGAAAGTAGTTACTGTATTCCTCCCTTGATTTAATTTAGAAATATTGCCTGGAACATAGTGTGGGTATATGTGTGCATGTGTGTATGTGTTTATCTATTCATATGGCTATTGTTTGTGGTGTTCATGCCTGTAATGATGGCAGATGTAAGGTTAATCTGTGTCTAATGTGTGTAGGAGGAAGTAATAGAAGATAAGCCTCTGGCAGTGGATGCACCACATCTATTAGAGTCAGTCTGAGAGGGAGAAACATGAAGGAAGTTCACAGTGGAAGACAAGGCACTGTTTAGGCTGTTTGACATTACTAAAACACTTGTACTACAGTTTTCACTGTAGAAAATTATCCAACTTGTTGTTCTTGTGTTAGGAGCTGGGGAAATCTTTTTTCATTTCCAGCAACAGGCCAGAAGCATGAAACAACTTGCACAAACAATTAAAACTTCCTTTGAATTTACAGCACCTTATTCTTTTTTTATTTGTTCAATGTATTTATTTTTGTTTTTCCTTATACTGTATGTTAACTCTTATGTCCTTTGATGCCTTCTTGGCCAGGTCACTGTTATTTAAATAAACGTATTAATTAATTAACTTATCTTATGTCTATCCATTACTATTTATTCATGTTATATTATTTAAATAATTAAATAATTTATATAATTTAAAATATTATTATTATTATTTCCCAGTTCCTCATCCTTTTAAAGATATTTCTTTATTTTAACTTTTTTATTATTTTCTTGCTCTAATTTGTTTATATTCTACTAAGCAGCTTGAGATGCTTTTTATGTATGAAATATATATATATATATATATATATATATATTATAAATAATTTTTGTTTTGTAAATTGTATTATTATAAAGATTATTATTAAGATCTAAATTCTAAAGCCGCATTCACAAGAAAATCTCAATTCTACATACAATGTAGTGCTGCAATGGTTGCATTATTTTTAAAAACCCTATTCAACATATAATACATCAAAAATGAAAAAAAGAAGCAATCTACTCCACTTTGCCGCACCACTGGAATCCTGCAGATTTAAAGTTTTAATTCACTAAAAGGTCACTCTGTGACATATCAGTTTTCTGTTGGCCATTCATGATATGAATTTGCAGGTCAGAGTTTGCCAAACTTAAACTTTGAAATGCAAAGAAATGCGAAAATTATTCGCTTGGACTCGTTTCCTGGCATTCATTTGCACACAAATGGGAGTTATAAGAATTAAAGTATAGTGTGCTTGTCCATGAAGGAAACGTCTCAGGTTACGTACGTAACCATAGTTCCCTAAGAGGGAACGAGACACTGCGTCGAGACGCGATTGGGAACCTTTCAGTTTATATGTCTTTGAAGCACAATCAAACTCAGGTGTGGGAGTGTACGTCGCCGTGATGACGTCATCACGTCATGACCCGGGAGTATAAAGGCACGTCACGACCCGGAAGCGGGTTAGCTTGACCAGTGTCTGAACAGGCCGGCATGCCTAGGAGCTGAGGCTGCAAGACGCAGTGTCTCGTTCCCTCTTAGGGAACTATGGTTACGTACGTAACCTGAGACGTTCCCTGTCAAGGGAACTCGCACTGCGTCGAGACGCGATTGGGAACGAGGAATACCCACGCCGCCTCAGCGTACGGGGTATGCCAAGCGAAACGTAGCTCACTACGATAACGCCAATGATCCCAAGGTGGGGTTTAGGTCTAACTGGTAGAACCTAATAAAGGTATGCGGTGAGGACCAGCCAGCCGCATCACAAATGTCCACGAGGGAAGCCCCTGCGAAAAAGGTTTTCGAGGCAGCCATGCTCCGAGTAGAATGAGCTCGGACAGACAGTGGACACTGCTGTCCTGCCAGCTCATAAACTAAAGAAATAGGCTCTGAAATCCATCTGCTCATAGTAGACTTAGAAGCAGGGGAGCCTCTGGGGGCCCCAAAACAGACAAAGATTTGGTCTGACCTATGCCACGTGGCAGTTCTGTGGACGTAGGCGTCCAGTGCTCGCACTGGACAAACCTTGTTCTTTAACTCCTGGTCATGATCAATAAATGGAGGAGGACAGAGAGCCTGTAGTACTATGTGGCGCATAGGACTAGAAAGCACTTTAGGTACATAACCCGGCCTGGGATAGAGGAAAACTTTAGCCAAGCCGGGCGAAAACTCTAAACATGAAGGGGCCACAGAGAGGGCCTGCATGTCACCAATCCTCTTGAGGGAAGAAATGGCGAGAAGAAAGAGTGTTTTAAGAGTAAGGTGCTTATCTGAAATCTCGTCCAGCTGTTCAAAGGGAGCCTGGGACAAGGCCTGGAGCACCAGGGACAGGTCCCAAGGAGGCACCCTTGAACGTACTACAGGCCTCAGCCTCTGAGTGCCACGTAGAAAATGAACTATGAGGGGGTCCCTGCCCAAAGAGGCACCACTCAAAGGTACGTGGTAAGCAGCTATGGCAGCCACGTAAACCTTTAGTGTGGAGGGGGACTGCCCTGCTGCGAACCTTTCTTGCAGGAACTCCAGCACGGTGCTAACCTTGCAGGTAACTGGGTTCAGCTGCTTTTCGCAACACCAAGAAGTGAAAATCTTCCACTTCTGAGCATACAGTTTCCTCGTGGACGGGGCTCTGGAGTGGAGAATGGTCTCTACAACCTCGGCTGAGAGACCAGACTCTATGAGCTGGGCCCCCTCAGAGGCCAGACCCACAGTTTCCACAGTTCTGGGTGAGGATGGAAAATCCTCCCCTGAGCCTGGGACAGGAGGTCCCTCCTGACCGGAATCTCCCACAGAGTGCCGTCTAGGAGGGACACCAGGTCCGAAACCCACACCCTGCCCGGCCATCGCGGGGCAACTAGAGTGAGACGGACCTTCTCCCGGCGAACCTTCTCCAGAACCCCTGGGAGCAGAGCTACGGGGGGAAAGGCATACAGGGGTAGATTTGGCCACCCTTGCCTCATGGCGTCCAGGCCGAGAGGCGCTGGAAGATAAAGGGAGAACCAGAGTGGGCAGTGAGTCGTCTCTCGAGACGCAAACAGATCCACTTGAGCCTGGCCGAATCTCTCCCAAATCTGCTCCACCACCTGAGTGTGGAGTCGCCATTCCCCGGGCCTCGGCCCCTGTCTCGACAGGAAGTCTCCCCCCAGGTTCTGGGCCCCCGGGATATATATCGCTCGAAGAGAGAGCAGTTCCCTCTGGGCCCAGAGGAGGATCCTGATCGCCAACTTGGAAAGTCGATGAGACCGGAGACCTCCCTGGTGATTTATGTAGGAGACCACTGACGTATTGTCGGTTCGGACTACTACATGATGGCCTCTAAGGTCGGGGAGAAACGCCCGTAGCGCCATCCAGACAGCCATCATCTCCAAGGCGTTGATATGCCAGGAGAGGTGGTGCCCGTCCCATAGACCCCTGGCCGAGCGGTCCCTCAGGACCGCCCCCCAGCCTGCGCGGGACGCATCTGTCGACAGCATGACGCGGTGACAGATAGCTCCCAGTGCGAGCTTCTGGGAAATAAACCAGTTCTGCTTCCACGGATGCAAGGCTCGAAGGCAGCGCCTTGAAACCTTGATCAGACGGAAGGGGTTGCCCCTCGGGGAAAACCCTCTGGTCTTCAGCCACCACTGCAGGGGTCTCATGTGGAGCAGGCCGAGTGGGATAACACTGGACGCTGCCGCCATGAGCCCCAGCACTCTCTGGAAGTGCTTGACAGTGAGCAGCTGGCCTAGCTTGATATCCTGGACTAAGGACAGAACGGCGGCAATGCGCACGGGGGATAGCCGTGCAGACATTGACGCCGAGTCCCAAACAACGCCTAGGAAGGTTGTCCTCTGCACAGGAGAGAGGATACTCTTCTTGGCATTGAGTCTCAGCCCCAGCTCCTTCATATGCACGAGGACGACATCGAACCGCTAATTCTCGTGTCTGAGCCAAAATCAACCAAACGTTGATGTAGTTCAATACACGGATACCAGTGGACCGCAGCGGGGCGAGCGCTGCGTCCATGCATTTGGTGAAGGTGCGGGGGGATAGCGCTAGGCCGAACGGAAGTACTCGATATTGGTAAGCCTTGCCCCCGAAGGCGAACCTGAGAAACTTCCGATGTTGAGGAAGGATGGAGATATGGAAATATGCGTCCTTGAGATCTATCGTCACAAACCAATCCTCGGACTTGATTTGGGATACGATCTGTTTCAAAGTCAACATTCTGAACTTCAGACGCCTGACAGTCTTGTTCAACAGGCGAAGGTCTAGAATAGGACGCATACCTCCATCCTTCTTCGGAACTATGAAGTAGCGGCTGTAAAAGCCCGAATCTGTGGCTGAGAGAGGTACATACTCTATGGCCTCTTTCCTCAGCAATGATTCGACTTCTTGTTCCAAAACCCGAGCCTGCCCAGGGTCTACCTCTGTCCGAAGAACCCCCGCGAACTTGGGAGGGTTCGACCGAAACTGGATAGTGTAACCCACATGAATAATGCGCAGGACCCACTGAGAAATACCTGGCAGACGTGCCCACGCCGCCAGGAACTCTACTAGGGGTACCAGTCTCTCGAGACCAGTCTCTGTTCGGGTTTCCACTCCGGGCCGCTGGACCTGGAGTGGATGCTCTAGGACCCTCCTTAGAGGGGGCAATCTGCCCAGTGCACCCTGCCGGGGTGACAACTGGGATAGACCACCTGGTCCCTGATCGGGCTGGCTCTCTCAAGAAACCAGATCCGCAGGGGCCTCTGCAGGGCGTTGGCATGCTGGTAGACCAACGGAGGGCTCCCTGCGAGGCCTGACACCATGATTGTCAGGGCCTCTTACTTTTAGCCTTCTTGCCCTGCAGAACGACCCTCAGGTCGGTCCGCCGGCCAGAAGGCTGAGGCTGAGGTTGCTGACCCGAAGCCCTCCCTTTCTTTTTCTGGGGAGGCTGACGAGTCGCAACGCTCAACTTCTGCCCAGCGCGGTACGAGTAGGTACTGGGCTGAGGATGGAACGCTGCTTGCGAACCTTGAGGGCGGCGTGGAAGGATCTTTCTGAACGCCGCCTCTTGCTTAGCAGCCTCCTGAAACCTCTCGACCGCCAACTTAACCGCGTCGCCGAAGAGGCCAGGAGGCGTCAGAGGGGCGTCCAGGAGGATGTTCTTATCCTTCTGGCTGAGGGTAGTCAAATTCAACCATAAATGTCTCTCCGTAGCTACTAGGGCTGCCATAGATCGGCCAATAGAGGCGGCCAAGGACTCCTCTACTCTAGGCATCGCCCCGTATCCGCGCTCTTTAGCTCCCACTGGGGAGGCATAAACAGCGGTCTCGCTGTTATGCACCCTGTGGGAGGCGGGCCTATTCCAGGACCTCGACACCTCAGTGTGGAGGTCGGGGAAAAAAAGGCAGACACCGGCGCTGAGGTGGTGCTCTGGACGGCAAAAAGCGCTCGTCCAGCCTGCTCTTTGGACGAGCATGCGTCCGCTCAGCTGGCCACTCGAGGCCCAGCCAAGCGGTGGTGCGAGTCACCACCTCCAGCAACTCATCTGACGCTGGTGAGGGGGCTGGCGGAACCTCCTCATCAGCGTCGATACTAACAACGTCCAGTTCCTCGGAACTGGATAGCTGCAGTATCGCCTCGTCAGGGTCGGAAGAAACCGCCACAGGGCGTGCTTCCGGCTCCCTAACGGGGCTAGATCTGCCAGGTAAAGGTGGAGAAAAGGCCAGGCCCGTCTCCGACCCCTCTGACAAATCCATCTGCGACCCCCATGATCGCAGCCGCCGCTGGGCCTCAGCCGCAGCGGGACCGGAACCACGAGGGCCGCTAGCCTGGGCAGTTTCCTCGAAAACTGCCAGGCGGGATCGGAGTGTTCGCAAACTCATTTGCAAACAGTCTGCACAATCAGTGCCCTCGAGCGCTGATCGTGCATGCTCCTCACCCAGGCAAGCTACAGATAAGGCGTGTGTATCCCTTCCCGAAAGAAACCGGGGACAAGGGGTAACACAACGCCGAAAAACTTGCTCCGCCATATTTCATACACTCCAACAAACACACGGTGAAATCCCTTTTCTTTTAAACTAGACTTGGGCTGATTCACACACACACGTGAGCTTAGAGCGCTGTGAAGACACTGAAAGCTAACCCGCTTCCGGGTCGTGACGTGCCTTTATACTCCCGGGTCATGACGTGATGACGTCATCACGGCGACGTACACTCCCGCACCTGAGTTTGATTGTGCTTCAAAGACATATAAACTGAAAGGTTCCCAATCGCGTCTCGACACAGTGCGAGTTCCCTTGACAGGGAACCACAGATTAGATGAATATCAAAAATGTATTCCAATACTGAAATGAACTAAAATAGTCTAGTGTAATTACAAACTGATTATTTTAACTAGCAGCAAGCTTCTATTGAAATTAAATGCTTGTTCATATCTTTGGCACGTAGGTTGCCTAGAGCGTTCCAAATAAGTCACTTATTACGTTCCTTGCCTTAGTTAGAATGTTCACCAATTTAGTGAAGCAGCTCATAGGCTTTGGAATAGAGCTGGTACAGTATCTCTCAAGAGGAGAGTCCTTCATTAAAGTCATTTGTAAGGCATGGTGGGACACTCCTGCCAGCAAAATCAGATAAAATAATGAAGCATGCCCACTGAAACCACAAATCACCCTCAGAACTGTCTCTATTGCTCTCTCTCAGCCTGACTGCAGTACCCATAACTCTCCTTGGCTCGCTTGACTGATTTCTCAGGCATTTCAAGCCAAAGACAAGGGTTCATTGCCTCTCAGGAACAATCAAAAATTTCCAACATTGGGTCAAGTGAGAGTCAGCATGAACAAAAAAAAAAGGCTCATTTTTCCCTGAACCTCAGGTCTCTCTTGCATTGTTGTATTGCATAGCCTTGTGTTATTGTCATGATGGTTATGATTAATGTTGGCTTGTTCCACAGCATTTTCTCCATGACATTTATTGTTGAACCTTGAAGTGAACTCAACTGCACAGCAAAACCAATACCTAAATTCAGGCCGTGGTCCAGAATTTAGTTTCAATAAGGATCAGTGATTTTGAAGGCTGGTAGATTTAAAGCTAAAGTGTGTATTTCTTCAGTGTTAAAATACTTTCTCCTCTTAACACATTTGCTGAATTTGGAGCATATACCTTTGCACTATTCTTTCTATTTCTGCCATTGAAATATGGTTTAAAAAAAGTAAAAAAAAAAAAAAAAGAGTAGCATGATAGTATATAGTTCTGAATTCAACAGTTGCTTAATTTTTTGAACATATTGACCAGTTCAACATATAAACATTGTCTCCACCAATGACATGAGTTTGGGGTGGGACTATCTGATTTTCTAACCAATGACAGATTGGGGGAGGGTTTGGGAAACCAATTTCTAGTGCCCAAAAAAACATGATTAAATACAACAGTGACCATGGAAGAGCAACAAGCCTAAACATGTTGTAGCACATTTGGTTTAAGGCATGGCAACATGTGGACGAAGAAACACAACCTTGTCAAAAATCTGCTCTCAATATGATATTTAATATTAACATTTTATTTATTCACACTCCTATTGACTAGCAAAGAAAAAAGAATTCCCTACGTCTGGATTCAGGACTCACTCAATAACAGTATGTGTTATGATCGTACTTTTGGAGAGTGCTTGCATCAGGTTATTGTATCGATGTAGAGAGGCTAAATAAGCGTTTTGTTGATGCAGTTTGTCATAACCCATGTTATCCATGACTGGGTTCTGCTGAAGGACTCATTAGTTACACATACACAGCTCTCTGTGATATATGTGCTTGTTATTTCAAATGCATTATTTATTTTTGTACCTGAAAATAGAGAAGAATGAGAGGCATTTCTCCAGCTCGGAGGATCAACTCAAGGTTGGTGCTAATGGAGAATTTAATTATGTTGTGTAAGGTAGACATTTGCCTGCAGGGTGAACTCTGTCAGCATTGTGTTGTGTAGTCAAACTACCGCTGCCTGATTCCCACAGATAAAGTCTGTGGCAAATTGCTGTTGAAAACCTCTTTGAGGAGTAATTCTTTGTCCCTAAAGAGGAATTTTAATTTAACACAAAAGCACATGCAAAAGCAATGGCAACGGAGATGGGTGAATCTCTATGGTTATACGGTGTAATCACAGATACCGATGTGGGAATACTATGCTTATGTATGTTATAAAATGACAAAGTGGGAGAGATGCTGATCTTATTTATATAATATAATTATTTATATAGTATAATTAGGTTTAAAATAATTAACGGTTAAATTTGTAGTAGTGTTTGCTTGTAATAGCATCACCAAATGAATGGCACAAATAGTTGTTTTCAAACAGGTTTCCCTGAAAAGCTTCACGCATTATTTTGTATCGACACTTGAATCGGGGTAAGTTTAATTCAAAATCGCATTTTAGTCAAAGACTTCATCTGGATCTAATTCAGAATGATGATCAAAAGATAGACGGAGTAGATCGCATCCATCAACAGTTCCAAAATCTCTTACTGGGTCAACATTTCATTCGGTAATGTTGTGCAGTTTTGACATTAAATTGTTGTTTGATGTTTGTGTTATTTTAAATGTGCATAAGTAATGCTTCAACCGCTTGTTAGCTTCTTCGCCTGTAATTTTGACTTAAGATCCAAAGATTCTTTCAGAGGATGTGTAATAGCGCCTATAATATAATCGTGAAAACATGGATTGTTGGAATATTTCATCAATGCGGGAAAGCATTGTGTCATAAATTATAAAAAAAATCCATTAAAATCAGGGAAAGAGTTAAGGTTTGTTAAATTGATAATTTTAAGACCAAGTTCATAATGGTGAATAATGTGGGTTTAATGGCGTAGAGTGTGATTTTAATGAATTACCAAAAGTTGTTATCATGACTGATCTGTTCAATTTGCTTGTTTGTTTACAATCTGTTTAGTATGCTTGGATTATACTTGTAATGAGACAAAACTCAGTTTTTGCTGCCACACATCAACAGTAATTTGCGCCAAATTTCACTTATACAGAAAGTCTGCACTTTTTTCTCTACTGATCTCTCACTCTGTCATGCATTTCGTTAGGGAACTAATTGCCTCATTAATTTCTTGCCACATTGATTAATCAGTGCAGAGACGACATGGAAAATAGCATATGCAAAAAAGTTAATAGTCTCTTTTTGAATATCTGAATAGTTAACGACAAGGAGAGTTAGTTTTCAGTTTTGAGTAAATCTAAATCTAAATGAATTAGAATAATAACAGACTGTAGTTTTTGTTCCACAGTTCTAGCGAGATGATGGTTGTCGACAGGCGTTTTATAGACTCCTGCAGCTGTGTAGAGAAAAAGAGTGTCTGAGCACTAAAGCAATTGCCGAAATTCTAATTTTTTAGAGAAATTATACGTTTTAATGATGAGAATGTCTTTCTTTTTCGATTAGACTTCCATGTGGCATTGTAATTGAGCTCTATACTGAATCAATGGGTGACTGGGTTTCTCCATTTGCTCAATACAAAGATAAGATGCTTTTGGGGTTGTGAATGGAAGCGTGTATCAGGTATTGTGTTTTTGCTCACACATAATACCATGAAGAATCTTTTCTGATTGCTTGACACTTCCCAGGTGGGATTTAACTTTGTTATGCTTTCATACGTTTATTCCTTTTGGATTCACATTGTTGAGAATCTCAGAGGGTGACTCCCTTGCAAACATGCCATATAAAAGACGGTAGTCTAACATTTTTCATTGGGCTTTCTTTGTTATTTAGATCCTTTGTTACCACAGTGAGTTTTCTGAACAACCGTTGACACTTTTTGGGTTGACGTAATGCTCTTTGTGTGTGCATGTGCCTGTAGCTGTTGCATTTTCCACTGTTTGGTTGTATGGCCAAGAGGTTCTCATCCAATTCTTATCTCTCATGCCACATGTTTAAACACACACACACACACACACACACACACACACACAGTCTTATCACTTTTTTGTGCTTATCTCACCTGTGCAAAATCATTCAGCTGTGAGGAAATAAACAAGCCTCTAGATATGTGTCACCTGACGAGAACTGACCCAAATATGACAGCTCTGACAAAACACACACACACATTGTACTCTCCACCACTGATGTTAACTCTGATTCAGCCCTCTACTTCAGCATTCAGATGTACTACATGGTCCTCTTGAGGCAGAGCTGGGATTATAAGTCTGAAATCAATATGACAGGTCTGAGGTGACTGCGGTACATTCCAGCTGCAGACCTTGTTATCAAACCCAGTTGGCACCTGACCTTTTCAGAGTCATGTATTGAGGTGGAATATGGAGGTGGGTTGGTTTAGCTTTCTTGGTGTGCGACGGCCACGTTTCATTGACGTTACAGTAATGACCTTTAAATTCATATTGCTGTGGATCAACATTCACCAATGTGAACTTCACAGTTTCTTCACTGTCGGATCTTTTAGACAAGATATAAATCTATAGAAATCAATTGGTTGTTTCCAGTGTGGCTGTTGACTTTTGAACATGCCTGATTTAAAACTTTTTTCTTTTGTAGAAAGATAAAGAAGTAGCCAGCCTTGAAAACCAGACATAGCATGCTTATTTTATGTTTAAAGTTCAGTAATTCAATACAGATATTTGAGTGACTTTGTTATGTATCATAAGAGTGATCTATTGGTATTATTGGTATTGTTATGTGATTTGGTGTTGTGTTTTTTTGTAAGGGTATAATATTTTGGATTCCTTTACTTCTTCAAAAGACCTTTAGGTTGTGTTGTGCCTAGATAAATGTAACTAGCTTTAACCAAACACAAGTACACATATCTTGAGTTTGCTCTGGACTGTTCCCAAGTTACCGGTGGATGAACTGGCCCATCTGCTGAGATGCAACAAGCTCTTCAGTCTTCCTGTAAGGAACAGTGCAGGATTCAATTGTGACTTGATGAATGGCTGAGAGCAAAGGTTCCTGTCATGTTGTATTGAATGTTGAGGTCGTTCAACAGCAGTTGTATCTGACAGCCTGAGGCGCCAAATGCTATGCGCTCCCCTAAAACAAAAGAAGAGATGGAATAGCTCTAAAGGCCACTCTCTGTTGTTGGCATTCATGAGCAATGAGAAATGAGGATAAGGAATCTTAAGAAAGCCCTGTATAATTAGGCTAGTTTCCTGTTCTGGCTCACAGGTACCACACAGCCGAATTAAAACTGCTCAGTCTAAAATAAATCATTTGAAAAAGGCACTTAAGGAGCTCCAGCCTTGCAGTATCACTGTGGACAATGTGACCTAATTTGCTGATGAGTCCAAAATAAGTTCACCTGTATGTTCAGATCTCATTGCAAGGCTATTTTGGGGCCAAATAAAGGTAGATCACTCAAGTTTGAATAAATTTGATATATATTCTATCTGGTGTATCTCTTCCTGGTCTCTTTCTGAGTCATTTTTAACTTTTCATAGATTTTTGTTGGACTTCTGTGTTTGTGGACTAGTAAAGTAAGGTCACACACAAAGATATGTTTCAGCAGCGGCATGTAGGATGTTGCAGCATAAAGGTAAAGGGGTTTTGTGTGTCTTGGGTGTGATTCTGTCTTAAATATACGGTTGAAAGGCTGAGTACTTTGAGCTTATAACAAGCTCATTTAATTGGTCTGGCAGTGAACCTGCTGATGCGGGTGAGTGAATTCTGATGGGGCGGCTTTGACAGGTGTCAGGTGCAACATGTCAGATGTCACTATGATTACGCAGACTGTATAGTCATTAATAAAATCCATATATCAGAGCTCCATACACAAGTATGCACTCATTTAGAGATTTGGAACCCTCTTTAAACCATTAATTGATATGGCTTTTAATAGATTCAAAAATTGTTTTGGAATGGTGAATAAATCTATTTCAATCTGTGGTTTTCTCTTTAGGTGAACGGGCGTGAATTTTCCAAGTCTGGACATGAAGGAACAGTGGAGGCCATGCGGAAGGAACCCATTGTAGTGCAGGTGTTGAGACGGGGACCCTCTGCTCAGAACCAGAACAACCTACAGGAAGTGTGTGTGGTGGACGTGTGCACTCAGACAGACATCACCTTTGAGCACATCATGGCTCTGGCTAAGATGAGACCTACCACTCCACCTGTGCCAGACATCTGCCCCTTCCTCCTGTCGGACAGGTACATACAGTATGCTGCCAAAGCTGTTAATTAGATGTAGGTTTAATTAATTGTATATACTGTATATATAAAATATATAACTGGTTTATACCTAAACCAGTTATGTTTTCTTAAGCCGCTGACTATGCATACTAACAGAACATTTTATTATCAATAATTTCTTCATCACCAGCCAACATCCAGGAACCCTCCCCCGCAACAAAATATCCCCCACTGCTGACATAAAAGTCACACCAAGGCCTATGTGTAATTATTGTAGTGGCTCCCCTTATCCATTTCCTGTAATGAGTAGTATACAGGGTGATTAAAACCTAATGGAGTGCTAAAATATCAGACATGCTGGCACAGAGGTTTCTCTTGGTGTTTAATGCCCTTTTACAGCTTTCAACTGCTTTAGTTTGTCCAATAAGACTTGTCTGGGTATGATAGGCCACATCTGATTATTTAGCTCTTTATATCCATGTGCTTTGTTTGGCTTTATTTATGCTAATCTGTTTGTCTGGCTTCAACTCGGCAGAACCAAAGATTCATCTCATTTGTGTGTGTATGGGCTTTGCACAGATTGTTTAGGATCTTGGAATAGTGCATTTGTAATTGTACCCCAACATGATGTGTTAACAGATTAATGAGTATTGTTGGTAATTACATGCATCCCCAGACTACAAACAAATTCTGTTATCTTCTAAGTGTGTAACACATGGCTTCAAGGTAGATCTGTAGTTCTGAAAATAAAAAAAGACAGAAAACCTAACGCATAAAGTTAATTTCTCTTGTTCTCTCTTCCTCTAGCTGTCATTCCATTCAGACTATGGAGCATGAATATTTCGATTGCCCGGAATATGTGGCCAGCACTCAGGCAGAGGTGGACAGGGCAGTTGAATTCGAGTGTGAGGTAAGTAAAAGAAAAATGCTTTCTTTGAATAGTGACATACGCTTGATGTTAACATGCATCTCGGGTAACTGATAACAAATGATCAGCCGAGCCCTTTACACCTGACTTTACATGCATCTCAAATGCAAGTGTCTCTTATGAAATGATTAAACAGAGCACTACATTATACATTATTGCTAATACCTGTACAAACACACAAAAAACAAATGTATTGCATGATTCAAATAAAATGAATGATTGTAAATGATCCAAAATGAGGTACTTTCCATTATTTTATCAGTATTTAAACAAATTTACAATAAGGTCTAATTCATTAACATTAATTAATAAATGCTATATGTGTTGTTCATGTTAGTTCATGTTAACTGTCAATGTTATATAATGTTAATAAATGAAAACTTTTATCAATAAAAGAGTCTGGATTATATGAAAGAATTACATGGTGAAACAATGTATTGGGTTCATTTAATTGTAAAACTTCACCAATAATAGTTTCAAATCGGCATATTCCTTCACTATTAATGAATTAAAGCGTAAGCTGGAGTGCTTTCAAACGATGCCATTTTCCTTTGACTAATAAACAGAGGCATTAGACTCCACTAAGGTGTAATTAATTTTATTTTAGTGGCATTAATGTTCTTTCCTACTGGGTCCCTCGCTAATTTTGGAAAACAAATGCATGTGTGTTAATGAATCATTATTATTATGACTGTTTGTTATGATTGTTTGAAGGAACAAAAACAGCTTGTCACCAGATGTTTCTTCAAAAGAGTGAGATTTTAAAATAATATATGTATGAGTATGATGATCATTTTTTCTGTAAGTGAATTAGTGGCTGTTTTCTACTTGGAAACCCTAAAACGAACAGTGAAGATGTAGCTATGTGAAATAAGCAGTGATAAATGTATTTGGTTCATTGCCTGGATGACAACGTCTGTCAATCACAAACACATTTTCATATCAGGCCCAGAGGAAAGTACAGAACCACTTTAGCTCTCCGAATACGGAACATATCCTAGATTAATACTATGATCTGTAAAATGATCACAAATGATTTTCCAGTTCCATCACTTGCCGCAGTAGGTTAAAGGAGATTGTGTGGATTATTTTGCTCGGCAGGTTGGTTGATCCTCTTTGATGAGCATGTGGTCTGAACAATAGACTTGCAGAAAATATGAAGTACCACCAAGCTTATGGAGCAGATCAATATGAAGCCGTATTAAAGCTGCTGGTGATGAATTGCATCCATTGTGCAGACTGACAGTAACCCAGATTCAGCTGAAATATGAGAACATGTTGCTGATTGTTACGCTTATCTTCTGTTTTGTGAATTTCTGTCTTGTCTGTGCTAGTTTTCATCTGTTCCCATGGTTACTAATTGGTTCGATTTTGTACAGCTGTTCCTGTTTTGTTCCCTCATTTATGTGTATATATTCTTCCCGTTTTGTTCAGTCCTTTGTCGGTTATTGTCTGTATTACATGGTGTGTTACTCTCTACCCCTGAGTTTCAGTCATTAAAAGACATTTGCTTTGTAAATGCGTTCGTCTTCGTCTACCTGCTACCGAATGCCGTAACAGTGATGCTGCTGTGAATATGTCGGTATCACATTTTTAGACATTATTTGCCAAATGAGAACACTTTGACCATTTGGTGTGTGTGTTCGTGGAAGAAAAGGGAAAACCCTATATAGATGGAGTCGTAAATCTGGTTAATGTGGAGGGTGGAGTGATGCATGATGCTAGAGCTTGGTCAGGAGTGTCGGCCGATAAATGAGCCGTTTTGCTTGACTGAGCTGAGACCGGGGACAGTGGTATGTTGAGCTGTGGCTAACTGCTTTTCTTTGACAGATGAATGTCTCTCACATGCGGCCTTGTCATTTGCGCCAGGCTTCAGTCTTGACATATAACCCCCTCTGCCTGCTTTATTAAATCATTTCAGGAGTACCTCATCTTTTTGTAGGACATATTTGCAGCCAAAGGAACTGGTCATTGTTTCATTTTAATGTAAAGCCAAACATCTAAGATCTGCTCTAAAATACTTCTATTAGTGCTGGAGTTTAGAAGCTATCAAAGGGATGTGGGGGGGGAGTCTTCTGTTCAATTTAACTGAAGAGAAATGCACTTAGCTGAGCTATTTTCTTGTTTGCTTTCATGATAACATATCTTCCTGGAAAATCTGCATAAAGTGCAATAGTGAGCTTTGATTGTAGTAAAGCTCATAGTTGTTTTGATTCATACTGCATATAATCTCTGTTAGTCTTTCTGTCCCTTGAAATAGAAAAGAAAATGGTCAAACTTTGTGGTTATGTTACGTTTGACTGGAATAAATGTGATCAATGAATGGCTTCCGCATTTTTATATATCTGTGTGTGTGTGTATGTTACAGGAGGTTGAGCTCTGTCGAATGAACAGCCAGGAAAAACTGGGCTTGACTCTCTGTTATCGCACCGATGATGAGGAAGATACTGCCATTTTTGTTGGTCAGGTGTGTACTTTTTTTGTAATTTTAAAAACTGTGATAGACATTTGGAGTTTTTGTTTTTTTGTACTCTAATTTAAATTGTATTGCTAAAAACATCACACAAATCAGAGTTTTTAAATTTACTTAAAAGTTTAGTAACCAGGTTATAAAACTGCAGATAGATTGATGATAAAATAGTTGTTGAAGTTAAACATTGTCTGAAGGTTAATCATTTCCTTTCTCAGACCAAGTGTCCAAATATAAAAGGTGACTTTATAGTTTCAGACTCTATTTTGTGGATTTCAATTCAGCCGACAGAGATCTACTGAAAATGAGCTAAATAATGCTTTTATAACAAATGTAATTATGTTAATTTGGTGATCTGTGTTCAATTCATTAGCACACATTGAAGTCACCTGTAAGATGTTGCACTGAGCATCAGATTTGATGCAGGCAATCAAATTAATCAGACCAAACCCTTTTTAACATCAATTTAAATTTTGAGGAAAGTAATTAAAAGATAAAAGCTCAGTTTGATCAATTCTCATTGTTCCACATCACTGTATTCCTTCACTGAAATTAAAGTGCTTAATATGGAAAATGTTCCCTGTTTTCCAAAGTTCAAATGGCAGACGAAAGTCTACCAGGACTGAGTCAAGCATGAAGAGAGCAAGTCAAGTTTGGAAAATGATTCTGCATACAGACAGTTCTTTTTCAGTGTTTTAATTGCTGATTTTAATTAGCAAGAAATGGCACCCCTCCTGTCTCCTGTGGAGTGTAAAATGGCACTATTTTTGTTCTCACCTCCTTAACGCACCTAAAGGAAAGCGAAGGATGAAAACAGGGACTGCATTTCAATAGAGAGAATTCTTCTTATTGTACAGATATTGCCTGTTCTTACACCATTTCTCGCTCAGAGATATGTAAATGTGGAGCACCTGACATCAAACAGAAGCTAACTGCTTTTCGTATCATCTCCAGAAAATGTATCATAAACAACCTACAGAAATGTTCTATTAATACATGTCTGTGGAAGTAAGTTATGCTAATGTTAGCTATTAAAAAATGTATTTATGCGTATGATGCTTGTTAGTGTATGGCAATGATGTTTTCAGCATCCTCATGTAAATTTGTATAATGCATAAAGAATATGGTTGTTTTAATCAGCAATCTTGTAAAATGCTAAATATATAAATATGTATTATTTTGTGGGGGAGAAAAACAAAAATCCTACATCCTTGAAATATTCTGTGCAGTATTTACTTCCAATCTTTATATATCAAATCGGGGCATAATATTGCCTTCTTTTGTTAATAGTCGATTTTGTGAACTGAAAGGAATAGATTTTTCTCATTATAGAACCGATATGCAAATTAATCTGTTTCAATAATGAATTCTTTTTATGATAATAAAATGGAATTATTGCTGGTGTGTTGAGATGAATTGTGGCAATTTACATATTGATGCCATGTTTGCTGTACTGTTGATAGGTCGAACTCAACAGCATAGCTGCAAGGGATGGACGGATCAGAGAGGGAGACAGAATTTTACAGGTGGGACACATTTAATCTTGCTACATGCTCAACCGTCCTTAGAATCCAGATGATGTTTTTGATTATTTATTTGGTATGTACAGGTCCAAGAGTCTACAAACATAATAAATTGGATTTTTCACTGGATTTTTCTTCACTTATAATATAAAATCTAAAATATAATTTATAATGGTGGTCTGAGACTTCCCGCTGTAGATATTTGTATGTGTGTGTGTGTGTCTGTAGCAACAACTGTTCAACTGTCTTGAACAAAATGAAGTCAGCCACTAGTGAATAAACTGGACTTTCATATTGATAAATTGGACTTAAAATAGAAGCTTTAACTGGATCTGCTTTTGCAGAATGTAGACCAAGTTGGCGTGACACTCAGCAGAGACAGTAAGGTTAAAGGTTTGGAGAATTTATGAGCAAAATAAGATAAAGAAAGACCGAGATACAAAGGATGCAAGACATCTGTGGATGTAACATTGAGGGAGATGAATACAGTGGTTCAGTGCACGTCTGTCTCACTCTCTCCACCCCTATTATCTTCTTTTGACAGTGCCATTACTCTATAGAAGAAAAGATGAACGGCACCTGTCAGAGGCTGCTTAATTGTGTGTCTGGGCGTGTATCGCCACAACGCTTTTTTTATAAATGCTGTGGCTCCTACAGCCCAGTCGGCAGTCTTAGTAATCGATTCAAAGTCTCTCCTCCAGTAAATGCATAATTGACTGAAGGTTGTTATCTCACGAGGGGGGCCTAGTTTTGGTTCGTATGAGGAAATGCAATTTTTGCTCCACTTCTGTCACTGATGAAGTGTGCTTCCAATATGAAAATCCTGACACTCTGTCATTATCTTTGTGTCTATGTAATTGTCTCTCTGTGTCCATGTTTCTTCCAGATAAATGGTCATGATGTACAGAACAGGGAAGAGGCTGTTGCTCTCCTTTCAAATGAAAATTCTAGATCCATAGTGTTACTCGTCACCAGACCTGAAGGACAGGTGAGACTAGTAGACATAGTAGCTAATTTAACCCACATTAGTACCAAAGTTTTTTATGTTTTATTTTGAGCCAATCACCTGAGCCATAAATGCCATGTTTTACTGATACCAGTAAAATTCTGATTAGCTGATGGTCAAACCCTTCACTAGTGATTATCCTCAGTTGTGATGTCAAAGGCAGCAAACAGTGAAACAGTTTAAGAACCAACTTAAAAGACCATATAAATAGCAACAGAAGTTTAATGAAATGTCTCTGATTTTCATGTAATTTGCAAAAATGTGAAATTACATACACTATTTTACACTATTTTTAAATGACTGTCAAAAGAGAAAGATACTTTTTGCTGACAAGTAGTGTTGCTGTGGTATCTATTAGCTGACACTAACTCATGGTAACCAGACAAATCTTAACCCATTAGTTAGTCCAGAACTGCTTAACAATGTTGGGCTTTTCTCTCATAGATGGATGTAAACTGGCTCGATGAGGACCATCATGATTTCCTAGAGGAGCTGAAGATGGAGATTTTAGAAGAACAAAAAATGGAATCAAAACGGGTAAGTGTGAACATATTTGCCAAAAGTTCCTCAGTACCAAGTCTTATTGTTCTGACTGGAATTAAGGGCTTGTATCTGTTCGTGTTTTGCAGTCAAAAAGACATGAGGAAGCCTCTGCAAGTACAGATACGGCAACATGCTCCTCTTCCATTATGGAGAAGGACAGTGGTGTGAAATGCAGCTTTGAGGAGAGTTCGGAATATGAACTACTCGCTCATCCTCAAACACAGACTCAAAAACAACTTCGAGACAGGTGGGAAGCGGGCTCACATTTGGTTCCTATGGACACCGTTAGCTTAGCCAGACAGGAAAAAGGTCAGGAGGGCAGGTTGAGTGAGAACGGGGTGGAATGTGACCATTTCCAGCAGCTCCTGGAGCTAAAGTGCCAGATCCGTAATGGTGGAGAATGTGGGTTGGTCTACAGACGAAGTAGTACTATTGAGTGCAGCCTGACGGAGCAGGGGGGAAGTGGAGTGGCACGGGAGCTGCACATGCTCAACGAAGAGCTGCGCAGCATTGAACTTGAGTGCCAGAGCATCATGCAAGCCCATCAGTTGCGCAGGAGCAAGCATGACTCACCTCGAACGGATCAGGAAAGTCGACTGCGTCGTGGCAAGCTTGCAGATATTAACGAGCATCCTGAAAGACTACAAAGTGAGAAGCTCAGAGATAAAGATAGCTCTAGTGCCTACAACACAGCCGAAAGTTCTCGCTCAACTCCACTGGGAACAGAAGGATCACCCGACCACTTGCTACATCGTCGGGTCCATCTGACCAATCAGAGGAACCTGCGGAGTACCCAACACCTGCAGAGTCCCTATAATAGCCCTATCTTGTCTTTACCCAGCCAAAGTACCCCTACTTGCAGTCGTGCCCATACATGCACCAGCTCCACACCATCCTTACAAACACCCATCACCAGTCCCGGTTCACAAGGACCCAGCCAGGCATTCTCCAGTAGTTTGGAACAAAGCCCCAGCAACCCCTCAGAGTCTGACCCAGCGCTTCCTGCTGATGACGAACGCTGTGAGAAAGATAGAAACCGTAATAGGGTTGCAACCACACGGCACTACCATTCACCCTATCACAGCAACACCACAACAACCCAGCCTCCCAGCACACGCCATTACCAGAGTTACTTACAGCTCCTACAACAACATTCCTCTTCCTCTCTGGAATATTCCCAGAGCCAGCTTAGCCTCCTCAGCCTCCGTGGACGGCCTGGACCCTCACAACCGGGCCGAATTGAATGGAAAGTTAAAGTGCGAGCAGACGGAACCAGGTATGTGGCACGTCGGCCTGCACGAGACCGTATCCTACGCGAACGAGCCTTACGGATCCGGGAGGAACGCAGTGGTGGGATGACTACAGATGACGACGCAGTCAGCGAGCTGAAGATGGGGCGGTACTGGAGTAAAGAAGAACGCAAGCAGCAGCTGGCACGGGCAAGAGAACAGCGACGCAGGAGGGAGTTCATGCAGAGGAGCCGGCTTGAGTGCCTCAGGGAGACCATGGGGACAGCGAGTGGCGAAGTCAGCATCCTGGAGCTCAGCCATAAGAAGATGCTGAAGAAACGAAATAAGAAGATCCTTGACAACTGGATGACCATTCAAGAGCTCATGAGCCATGGAGCACGATCACCTGAGGGCACCAAAGTTCACAACGCCTTCCTTTCAGTCACCACAGTTTAGTGAAGTGAGTGACCCCAGGTGGTCTTGGTTTATGTACTTGCCTCATTCCAAGTGGCCATTTTATAAAGGTGAAGATGGAGATATTTTTCATGTTTTGTGAAACCGAGTAATACTTTGTGAAAACTCATTTCAACTATACTCAAAACTTCAAGAAATGTGAATGTTCAAAAATTCTTTTGATATACCGACACGATGGCACTACCGTTACAGACCTCGCCGTGTTTTCATACTAGAATGTATAAAAATGGTTTTAATAGGATTTTACACACTACATTGTCATTTAATGTAGTGTTTCTTTCCATGCATTTGTATTTTATAAATGGCAAGTTTTCATGCGATATAAAATACACTACTTGAATTTCGGCTTTTGCTGCCATCACATCTTTTAAATCTGAAATGTAAATATCTGTAACTGGTCTTCTCGAGATCTTCAAGGGTAAAGGTCTTCATTGCAGCTTAATGGGTTTACAAGAGTCATTTGACATGCCGCACGATGTTACCATTTTAATGGTATTGAATACAATACGTACAATTTTTGTACTGTTCTGTATGAACATTATTTATATTTTTGAGTCTAAAAAGTCATCTTATTCCATCTTTATAATGCCAAATGACCCAGTCTGTATCTCAGTCAAGCACTAAACATGGAGTAAAGCAGTTTCTGGTCACTCTCATCGTGCCTTGTATAGAGGTTCATTTTTCTACCACAGTTTGTGAAGAGACACCCTGAGTAATCTTGCTGTCATGTTTTTAGTCTCTTTTTGTGTAAGACAACTTTGTAGCAGGGTCTACGTGTTCTAGGTGTGCTACATGGGGTAAAAAAAAGAATAATAAACTATTGTTATATAAGTTAAACATTGACAGTTTTGTTATCATTTGTTCTCACATGATGGTTTCCAGATTTTCTAGTTTTGTTCAGAATACAAATTATTTGTAGCTTTCAGCTTTGATTGATTCGTTTTCTTGACTGATGGCTGGAACTAATTAACCTCGAGAACTGCATTTCTGAAATAAACTGTGATTATATCATTAGAATCAGAAAACATTGGCATTTGTCCGCTTCGCATCTCACCCAAATACCACACCTGTCATTGTTAAACTGACGTCCTGTCAGACAGTAGCATTCAAATCAGATCTATTTGATTATAAATGTAAGTATTTGCATGAATATCTAAATGTTATCTGATCGTCAGCCCTTCATGCTGCACTGCAAAAAAGATCATGTTTTTAAACAGTATTTTTGCTTATAAAAATATCTAAACAATAGCAAAAATGTAATAGTATGAAGTTTACTTTTCTTACACAATTAGCAAATAATTATTATTTTGTCTTATTTTAGGCATGAACCTCACAAAACAATGTTACAATTATGTTCAAATGACTTTATTTGCCAGTTATGGCGAGTATATTCTCTGAAAACAAGTGCAATTTTGCTCCTCAAGTATATATATTGTTTTTAGGATATTAAGACAGAACTGTACTTATTTTGTAGTATGACAACAAATGTGTTAAAATCAATAATCTAAAGGAATCCATAAAAAAGGATCAATTGATAATAGGTTGGTAATGTGTGCAGATTATTTTTACACAGATTGTTCTGAATGGATGAAAGCTGCCTGAGGCTGTTGGGATGGTTTATGTGTGTGAGTGAGGTTTGAGGCTTTTTGAAGTCTAATGTTTTTCATCTTTGGTATGAATGTGTGCTGCATGTAAAGACCTGTCTGCCTCTGTTTCAAAGTGATAACACTACCATAAATCTTATACATGGGTGCCATAGCTGCATTGAGTCACTCAAACTGATTTCATTGAGGCCCTTTTAAACACATCAAAACTGTACTATTGAGGAATGTCTCCTTAATTTTAGTAAAAATGTACAATATTCTAATTGTAGGAATGTAACCATAATCAGCTGTGTGATGCTCGTTCGTGTGACTGATAAATCAGGGCTGCCAACAAAAGTCATACCATCGGAGGTATGTGGATCCATCTTCTCGTCATGCATCCTCTCCAGTTTTTAGTTGTTTAATCATTCGATTCTTCCCATCTTTAATGTTTTCAAACTTCGGCCAATAAGCTGAACTCTCTGGTTTGTGAAGTTTTCTTAATTACCAGATACAGAAATTGCTACCGTCTTGCGTTATGGCTCTGATGTGGAAGGATATTCTCTCAGAGTGAATATGGCGAAAGAATGCTGTATTATGTATGTGTGGCGGTCGTTTACCTCGTTATGATTTTCTTTCACATTTATTTATTCATAAATGCTCATTATGACTGACAGAGCGGAGACTTGTGAAATGGTAGAAGGGATATCAAAGCAAGTGCCTTTTTTCCCCTTGCTCTCTCTCTCTCTCTCTCCCTCTTCCTACTTTACTACAAAGAATAATTGAGAGCACTGCTGTCAGTTTCTGTGATGGTCACACCACCTAGTAGAAGAGCTATACTTTAAAATAATAGTGCACCAAAAACTGTACTTTTTTAATTGAAAATGTTGTCATCATTTTTGCTCATATATACCCTCGCATCATTCAAAATCAATATCATAACGGGGGGTGTATATATATATATATATATATATATATATATATGCAGTACTTGGATTTAATTGGTCAATTACAACATTCAGTGGTTTGATAATAAATATTCTCTGTTGGCATATATAGTATATATATATTTTACATAATTTATATTAGATTCATTTCCAACAAAACATTTACAGTATACAGGTTAGGAACAACATGAGTGAAAATAATGACAGACAGAACATGAATAGTCTAGACAGAATAAATACACAGTCTAACGTACCTGACACAACTTCTCTCCTGATATTGTGTAGTAACATTTCGTTACTGGAGTGTATAGTATCACATTCCCCTTTATGTTTTTGGTGTACTTGAGCTGAACTCAGCAGTATTTGATAATTTCTTTCCTCCCCCCCTGCAACACCCTTTTGAATCCTTTTTGAAGCTCCAGCTCTCAGAGCTCTCTAAGCCCGTTGGGAAAGTAGAGACATGAGAGAGCATGACAGAAATAATGGGGTGAATCCAAAAACGAGGACAGATGAACAGGCAAAAGAACAGAGAACTGATTGGGGGGGGGGGGGGGGGGGGGGGGGTTGTGTGTCTTTTCTATATGGCTGTCTTCTGACTTTGGTGATTGATGCACAGGGTATGAAACTGCCCTGTAAAGATTTATTTTCTGGCATTTTTTAACAAGCAGTCAAACACAACAGAGTTTGTAAAAAATATGTTGTTGGTGAAAAGGCGATAGAGGAATTTAGAACAGAGGTTTAAAACACACATCCCTGTTCTTTAGTTTTTAGCATTAAAAAATACTACAATATAGTATGTAATTCCCACTCTTTTTCAGTGGAGTTCTTTCTCCGAAATTTGTCCCATAGGGATTTTAAAATAGACTTCGTTAAAGAGTTTGAAGCCATGAACCAAGCCAATCACAACTCAAAAAGGTTTTTGAAATTTTATAAAAAGTACAAAGCGGTTTTAGTGAGGGAAAAAACTACAATCCCATAAAACACTGCAAACAGCATAATTGAATTAAAAATGGAGAAATAGAAAACTACCCATTTACAAATGTTGATTATATGTATAAAAACAATTGTGGCAAGCAGGGCGGAGCCAAGAGCTGTGGGAATGGAGCGAGCCCAGCGTCAAGAGTTCTAATGAGCGTCACCTGCATGCCACACCAGTCTCTAGTCTTACGGATGAGCTTCCAGAATTTGCGGAACCTAAATGTTGCACTTTGTATAATACTACAATAATGTTACATGATTTACTTTTGACAACAACTGTTTATTTTTTCCCTTGCCTCTCACTGTGAGTTTTCTGAAACTATCATATTTGAAAGTCTTTGAGTCTTGAAACAGACAAAAACAGTGTCTGGCATAATTAAAGTCTTACACTGTGAGACATCAGTACCCATGTTGAGATTCATTGAGCAATGGTTGTTAATCCCACAGTAAGCAGCTGTTTGTGCATGGAGATGGAATCAACCTGAAACTAAGGCAGGGCTTCTCCAAACACGGCAGCGACTCTAATCCTCCATTACTGATTCATGTTTCACATTCAGGAAAACAACACTTGTGCACACTGAGAACAAAAATGAATCATTTTCTGCAGGCAAGAAGGGATATTTTGAATAGACAGAAGCCAGAGAGAAACTAGATGAGGACAGCTGTAGATCTTGGCAGGTTTGGTGACTTTGTGTCACACATAAAGGGTCGTTCACATGGATTGTGTAGGCAGCAATAAAATGGCCTGTTGTCAGTGAGAGTTGGTGATTTTAGGGAAATGAAGGACAGCAACTGATGTCCAATGATAAATTTGAAAAAAGTTTAATTCAATGCAAACGAGCAGTATTGTAACGCTCAGATGCAGCAGGTGCAATCAACCCCCTCCCGGCTCCTCAGCTCTCAATGGTTTGTTAAGGTGCAGTTTTTAGCACAGTAAATTTTGGCAGTCAAAAACATGAGCACGCAGGAGGAGAAACACAGTAATAATTAACTGAGCTGACGAGATGCCAACACCTCACACACACTTATGAGTCTCATTCTGTCCTCTTTTTAATCGCTTTAAAAGATTGTAAAATTCAACGTATTCTTACCTTGACTTGCCATTTCAAGCAATTATCCAGAGTGGAAATCTGGAGTAACACAATGATATTAATGGGAGCAAGTAAAAGTTTGGTATGTGGATCAATGCCTGTAACGAAGGACTCACAGGCAGGGATCCAAAAGCAATGTCTTTAATAAGAGTAGTCATAAAACAGGCAGGGGTCACAAAGGCAGGCAGACAGTAGCAGAGTCGTGGTACAGGCGGTGGTCAAGACAGGCAGCAATCAATCGTAAGCGTTAATTCAGGCAAAGGTCAGGGCAGGCAGAGAAGGATCAGAAACGGGCAAGCAGGCAAAACTGGTAACAGACAGACAGGAATTATAAACGCTTGGAATGACAGCAACAGCAAATCGAGACCTCGCAGTAAGTGTGTGTGTGAAGCAGTCTTTTGTAGTACATGATAATGATATACAGGTGGTGTGGCAAACAGTGAAGATGGAGTCCAGGTGTGTGTGTAATCAGTCTAGTGTGATGGTTGCTGGGAAATGTAGTGTGTAGTGAAGTGTCAGTATAAGTGAGTGAGCTCCTTCAGGTGGCCAGGGAGGGGAGCGCAGAGCTCATATCATAACAATGCCGATGCATTATTATTGTTCTTTTGTTTAGGATCGGTCTTGTTTTGCAGAAAATTGTCAATTGGATCTTGCTTCAAAAAGGAAACAGTAATGTTTTATGACAAAAGATAATTTCTTCCTCCTTCACTGAAGATGCTTGGCTTTCTTCTCTTAAAAAGCCTCTCAGTTTAGTATTGATTCAGCACAGGTGAGATGTTTTCTTGGCATGCCTCATAGATTCTCTCATTCTATACTAACTCTCCAGTCCTTAAAAATGCTTTTCAAAGATATATACTCAAAACTCTGATGAGAGAAAAGGATAGCAACATACAGAACATTTTTCTTTCTGTTGCTTATGCATCCTACAAATACACAATTTCTTTAATAAAAAAAAGAAGATTTCAGTTGAATTAAATAAGTCTTAATGGCCTTTTTCTTTTTCTTTTTATATATATATATATTTTTATTATTATCCCAAATCTGATAAAAACATGCAGGTATTTTGTTACTATGTAGATGAATGCATTTGGGTAGTTGATGTCCTGTGGTGTGAGATACTATACTCTATTTTTATAATTAATTAAATTATCATACATGCATTTTTAAATTTATTAGTTATAGTTGAACCATTTAAAATAAACTATAGGTGACTACAATGACAATGACATCAAAATTGAAAAACATTGGTACATTTAAATACAATCTGACCACCAACCTCAACTTTCAGACGGCATCTTTATTTTTTACCTCAACTGTCACAAAATAGAAAGCACAGAACTGGGGGAAATCAAAGGTAGTGAAGGATACATCTATGCTTCCTTCAAAAATAAGATCAGATGAAGGTATCTCAGGAGACATTGGATTCAGACCTGCATTTTCCAATGGCAGCAAGTTTTCGTACACAGCCATTGATAAAGGTATAAAAATCTATATAACTATTTGCTAAAATGTATAGTTTCCTTTATGTATTTAGATTTAATCATAATATGTTGATATTGATTTAAAAAAAGAGGCCTGATTCGTTCTATTTGTTCCTTTTAAAATAATTGCATTCGCTATTGTGCTGCACATTGTTCAGCTTCGCTCCCCAGTATTCTGAGTGCTGGATCTAATAAGCCTGAAATGGCATGTGCCAATCAGCCATATGGAGTTTCCTTTCTTCCTCTGTCTCCAACTCTGATTTAAGTGTTTTTTGGTGCAGTAAGTGAGACTCATTTTATAAACATGAATGTGGCTGGTCTTCCACTTTTTCTCTCTCAGTGAAAAACTTTATGGAGGTGTGAGGTCTGACGGCCCACTCCTATTCCGACTGAGGAGCACAGATGGCACCCCTCTCATAAAAATCCCTTTGAAGCCATGAAAAATGAAGAAGACGAATGAAAATAAATGAAGAGATCCACTCAAGAAGATTGAATTGGCTGATTCAGACTTTACAGGAAACAGAAGTATGATCGCCTGACTGTTATTGCAGAAAGGAGGTGGATGTTTGACATTTCACACTGTGGCAGGTTGAATTATTTTATCTGATTGTTTGATATGTAATCAACATTTTAGCAGAAAACCAAAATATTAATCCTAATTCCAGTTTCTTCTGAACTAGAGGGAATCTAATTGAAATATGGCACATTTTTCCTACTATAAATGCAGCGTTAAATCACTCCAAAAGTGCACAAACTGCAGGATGCATAATGCAAGAGTCAGACATGCACTTCTATGATCAATAAAAGATTCATTTGAGGAAAGGATGTGAGTGTATAAGTAAACGCCCAGCCACTCTTTGTGCAGACTAATCAGATTATCTGACAGAAAGATGAACAGTCTTACATGCAGATATTGATTCAGCTAATTAAACTCAATGAAAGTTCTGTTTGTGATTGGATTCATAACCAAAAGACAGTCGAGTCTGCAAATGAGACTTGTTGCATTGCGTCCAGTGTATTGAACATACTTTGGCGCCACATTACTTTGGCTCCAGACTGTTGTCTAGAGTACATTGTTGCATTAGGAGTAAAGATGTGATCAGTGCATATTTATCTTGGAAAAGCTTTTATTTCAATTAAAAATAAAAGAGGACCTATAAGATGTAAGCTAATGGTTATTCGAGAGAGTCCCAAGTCACATACTAAAATTGATTTATTGAATTAAGAATACCTTTTAAATTCCAATGAAATCGAATGAATCTTAAACATGTATAATTGTGAATCAACTTTAAGAACAATTTAAAGTAGAATGAAAATAAAATGTATGTTTCTAAATCATATAGAATTTAATTAGAATTTAGTTTCTAAATCATATTTTATTTATGTTTTATGAAGTTATTATATTAACATTATGATAAATGTTAACACACAACATTTGGGGTACTTTCAGACCCATTAGATGATGTGAATAAAAGTTAAAAAAAATAAAAAAATAAAAGTCTTCTTCAAAACTTTGTACTTAATCTACAGCATATCTATTTTTTTATATTTACATAATGGAAGAATACTTTACTTCCCAGAATGCTCTAATTTACCCTAATGTTGATGTCATCATGATCCTAGTCCATGTGATGAGCTACACCTGTCGTTTGTTTGTTAGGACCTTGTGTGAACTTTAGGAATACAGGCTTTATGTTTCTTGTTGGTAATAGTTGCAAAAAGGCAAGTTCTGAGAAAAAGTCAAGTGACATTTGAGATAAAATGCAAAACAAAGTGAAAAGAGAAGGATTTAGGACACAAGAATCGTGTGTTTTTGCAACTACAGTGGCCACCTGCGTCATCATGGGACTAGTAATGGATTGAAAATCATTTGAAAGGTAGCAGATCTTCTATCATACAAAATTCGTAATGATTTGTAATGAAAAATCAGGTTGTTTTGGTGGATCATGCTACAGTCCCCATCCATGTGAAAATCTGTGACTAGCAGGTATTTTTCCACAACTAATTATGACTATCTTTTTATCAACTGTTCTCTTATGTAGCTTATAGAGTGACTGTATTTCTATGTGCTGTATAGTTTGTTCACTATCAAATAAGAATCTGGTAATGCTAAACAATTAAGTAAATGCACCTCATGATACCTGCGATTTGACAAGATGTTGGTTCATTACTAGCCTAAAGCAAGATAACGTCTCTATTTCGTTGCTCATTTTATTATTAGATAATGCATTAAAGCTTGAAAACTGAGATCACTTAACTTCATAATCATTATGTTTCATGACCTCAGGCTGTCAGAAATGAAAGAAGGTGTCTTCTAAACTGGTTGAACTAATGTTTGAGGTTGTGTACTGTTATTGTTTTCAACTTTTTTACTTCCTAATTAGAAGAGGTTTTTGTAGGTAAATAAGTGGAGTTTTTTTTTTACTTTAAATGCCTGCATTCAACAACAGCCTGTAATGCGTTGCAATATTGCAATGATGTGCTGATCATTAGAGTAAGTGTCTTTTGAGGAGAACTGTTCACTCAAAACAAACCCAGGCTTGCTGATGTATGGAAGGTCCTTACATTTTTCCCACTTCTCCATTTGTGTAAATCTCATTTCAGCTATTACAAATGCAAAAATATTTAATCATGTAGCTGCATAGATATAATCTCCGAGCTTTTTTTGACCTCAATACGCTGAGTGTTTCTTTCTAAGAACAAGCGAGCTTGCTGGGAGTATTGCTTACGACACGAAAGGGAGTAATTATTCAGAAAAAGTGCTGTGGAAGGTAAAACTGGGCAAATATAGCAAGACCTAGATACAGAGATTGAGAACCAGTGTATGTGTGTGCGGTTGCAAGAATGTAAATTTAACCATATATTTTTCATATTGTATATCATATATTATATATACACATATATTGAATACATATTATATATTTCTTAAATGCTGTGATATGTTCCACCAAAACAGAATTATGCTTTGACTTCAGTGAGATAGACCTGAGTGTACTTTTGATCTGTGACTTTTCCAATGATTGAACATCTTTTTTCAGCCCTTATTCGTACGTGTTCATGTAGCCATTTCACGCAGGTTTGCCATTTTTTGGAGATATGATGAAATTTAGAATATGGAAATACTGAAATGGAAAAATGTAAAGCATGTATGTATGCTCAGCATTATACACTTCAAAGGAAAATGGGCCAATTGATTCAAGCTGATAGAAGAGCAACTTTGAAATAACCACTCGTTACAACCAAGGCATGCAGCAAAGCATTTGTGAAGCCACAACACGCACAACCTTGAGGCGGATGGGCTACAACAGCAGAAGACCCCACCGGAAACCACTCATCTTCACTACAAACAGGAAAAAGAGGCTACAATTTGCACAAGCTCACCAAAATTGGACAGTTGAAGACTGGAAAAATGTTGCCTGGTCTGATGAGTCTCGATTTCTGTTCAGATGGTAGAGTCAGAATTTGGTGTAAACAGCATGAGAACATTAATCCATCATGCCTTGTTACCACTGTGCATGCTGGTGGTGGTGGTGGTGTAATGGTGTGGGGGATGTTTTCTTGGCACACTTTAGGCCCCTTAGTCCCAATTGGGCATCATTTAAATGCCACGGCCTAACTGAGCATTGTTTCTGACCATGTCCATCCCTTTATGACCACCATGTACCCATTCTCTGATGGCTACTTCCAGCAGGACAATGTACCATGTCACAAAGCATGGCAATGAGTTGACTGTACTAAAATGGCCCCCACAGTCACCAGATCTCAACCCAATAGAGCATCTTTGGGATGTGGTGGAACGGGAGCTTCGTGCCCTGGATGTGCATCCCACAAATCTCCATCAACTGTAAGATGCTATCCTATTAACATTTTCAGCACCTTATTGAATCAATGCCGCATAGAATTAAGGCAGTTCTGAAGGCGAAAGGGGGTCAAACGCAGTATTATTATGGTGTTCCTAATAATCCTTTATGTGAGTGTATTTTACTATGATCATTCAATAGCTGTTGTTCTATTGGATTGTTCTTCTATTAACATTAGATGATTAGCAATGATTTCAGACTTAAATGAGGGACTCGGCATTCAATGAATTATCCTCTGATTTATGAAGACTGTGGCTGAATTCAGAATAGTATACTTTTAGTATTTCTGTCATATAAAGAAATGGCCATGTATATTATTCTGAATTTAGCCAGTTATTTAATTCCTGAGTGAATCAATCTCTTATCTCAATCCTTATCTCTATTATCATCTGCCAATGTCTTTTTGAAGTACTGGAGATGGAAGTGTCTATAAATGGATTCTGGAAAGCAATCTGTACTGGATTGTACAGCAGGTAAATGTTTACAGAAGGTTATATATCATAATGTTCTTGGCCAGCTTCTCTAGTGCTATCCGAGATGGCGACGTCATCAACCGAACATCAGTCATCTTGCACAAAGAAATGATTGCTACTGTAGTCAGCTGTGTAAGAAATGTAATATTATGTAAATGTACCCAATGCTGAAGGCCCAGCTTTACCTCAGCTTTTGTGTCTCTTTCTTTAAAGCAAATTCACGCACTATCATGATTGATTAATCTTGCTAGGTGTCTCAGTATCCTCTAGATGGAGCATAGAATCCCCTGAGCGTCAGGACTGTCTAGTGTTCAGCATCTGTCAGGATCTGTATTCCCCTGCCTGTACAGACACATCCTGTGAAGGACAAATTAATTAGCTGGTGCAAATGCTAACAGATGGCTTTGAAGGACACTTCCTCTACCTTAGGTGAAATTACTTGCACAAATTCGTGTAGATTTCCCTTATCGTGCATCTCGGTCGCCCCTTAAGACGCTACCATGTGTCCACCTTGGAGAAGCCAGTGAAGTATGTACTCAGAAGAACCGTCTGTTGCTGTTTCACAATTCAATTTTTCAAATAAAACCCCTGATTTGCAATAATATTAACCTGGTGAGGAGGATAAGAAAGATTAATTCAACATCATTACAAAGCTCATGATTTCAGCTGGTTGGAACAGAAAACAGCACGATCCGGTGCGGCACTCTTTCACTTCCAACCGCAATTACAAATAATCAGTCCAATCAGTATGCTAATCTCTCGTGTTCAAACCGACGATTCATCAAAGTCGCTAATTTGCTGTTTGTCTTGGGTCTTTTATTTTGCCCTCTTTTCTGCAAATGTGATAACGGGTTAACATTATCGGTGCGTTATCAGGCCTGGGCCACACAATGGTACCAGTCCAAGCCTGAATGAACTGAAAAGGTGGCGGAGAAGACAGCCTTTGTGATTTTTGTCACTACGTTGCTGATAAAGCGAGTCTGTGAGGAGAATGAACGGAGAGGTCTATCAATTATGGCTCAATTGTTTCCTATTCATGTATAATTTAATGAGTGGGGAGACGGCATAGTAGCGGGTAGTACGGAAACAAAGGCCTACACAGGCCTTTCAGAATTCGTATCCCGGCACAAACAAACACAGAAAGCCCCTCAAAGTCTCATGCTATTGTTTGTGTGCTTGAGTCAATCGCATTGAGGAAAAAAAGATCTAAATACAAAGCTAAACTAGCGCTAACTGCTAACTCAAGTGTTTTGAATGACAGTTCATTATTCTTCACGCATACCATTTTATTATGATTCAGGTTGCGGTTTTATCTGTTTTTAATCTGTCTTGTCTAAATTTGATGAAGCTGTGGTTCCTAGTGCCAAATTATGAGTTCATCAGCATAAATGCAGAGAGGCGGCGTAATTATTCTTATGAAGTGATTAAGAATTATATTTCCCTCAAGGTAGAATGAATTATATCACACACGTCCGCACATATTGCGACAATGCACGTAAACGGTAAGCCATCAAATGAATGATTGCATGTGTCTAATTGGAGATGTTCATTTTGAGACGACATTAGCGGCGATGTGGTGGTGGAGGAGGAGAGGAGGGGGTTATTGACATGGGTCTTCACACAAATCAATGGATCAGATAAGGAAATGAACCATTCAGAAGTCATCCACAAGTGACAGATATTCCTTGACGTTAGGGGAATATGGTGACTCCTGCATTTTTTGCAGTGCAAGCATGACAGTTTAATTACCTTTGCTTAACGTGAAGATGGAAAGGGTCAGAGTCACTATGAGAGCATGTGAACATTTTGCAGTGTTTTTTTTTTTCTTCCTTCCTTTAAATGATCCTATGAATCACACAAATGCTCACCGTTTTGGCAAGCACAGCACTTTCGGAACCTCCTCATCCCTCACATGAATCCACGGCTGAAATCAGATATGATTAGACTTTGTGTTCATAACACCATTCGCTTTACTGAGTTTAAATGATGTTGCTTTTACGAAAGTGCATTCAAGGTTTAATGGTTTGAAAACCATTTGGAAAAGTGATAGCACTGTCCTGCGGTGTGATGTGCTTCACTCTCAGAAAAATTACACATGGGTAACACCTAGCAATAAGGTACAAATATGTATTTCAGATATTTATACATATCGGTACTAATGCATCCTTTAGGGGTAAATAAGGTACAACAAATTTTACTTTTGTAAGGGTATTTCCCCAGGAACAGCTTTTGTACCATTTTTCCAAGAGTAATATGCTCAATGTAAAAACTGCATTTAATAAATTAAAAACTATTTAAAGAAAATAGATTTATACTGCTATAAGCAATTATTATTAGCTCATAAAACTAGAAAAATTGGTCAAATGCATACGTATACTTTTTATATCAAAATTAAAATGAAAATAACCCTTAAAATGTCTGTCCATGTATACTAATCGTGTGTGAGGTGAGACTGTTTATTCCACCGAAGGTGGAGTGCTCATTATTTTTGCCATTACACTTGGTGACGATAAGACTTATGTACCAAAATAGACACTATTTCATTTTTTTGTTTATTTTAACTTAATTACAAACATCACATTTGTACACACCCATTACCCATTTATATGATTAGTTTGAATTTTATGTTTTACTTTTAATCTTTTTCTCTTTCTTTTTTCCAGTCCCAATATGCAATCAGTTACTAAGTCAAAAAATCAAAAGTTATATAACCTGTCAGGTCTAGTGTCTCAGTTCACTTAGATCAAAGTGTATCTGTCTCCCTGAAGACACCCTTAGAAATTTTCTCTCCTAAGGTACCAGCCACAGCACCCATGTTGACTTTAGTGTCTTAAAGGAATTATTTCAACAAAAATAATGTCCATTAGTGAAATATAACATGTTGGTGGGTTTGTTGGAGACTGTGCTTACACTAGTATCTTCTCTTCATTGAAATACACCTAAAACTGAGTTGAATTGCCCTTTGGGCAAGGACAGCTGACTGACATGTTTTGCAACTTTGAAGCCCACAGGTTGTTTTGCTTTCCTTTCCTGAATGAGCTTTCCTTGCCATCTCACCCCACAGACATCTGCATCCAGCTCACTGGCTTTCTTTATCAGGAAAAAGAGTTCAAACTGAATCGATGCGACATACAATGAAGTGGACTCCAGCGTAAATTGGCTCACTTGGGAGACAGAAGGCGTCTCTTGCTCCAGATACAGTAAGAGAGAAGAGATCTTTATTCAGGTCACCATAAGAAAACTAATTCAGCAGCAGGGGGATGAATACTGACATTTGTGAGAAATATTGCAGGAAACAGCTTGATCTTATTTCTTGTCATTTTTGTCTTGTCTAAGGTAAGAGATGTAGTTTGATTTGTCATGTCTTTTATTTTATCATGTCTCCTGTTGATTGCTGGTCATTTTCTTTTACCCAGTTATTGATTGTTTACTCAAGTCTCATAGAGTCCAACCCAAAAATAAATAAATAAAAATAAAAAATGTAAATCCTGTTATCCTGCAAATAAAATCTCCAGACTATTTATGACTCCAGATACTAATAACACGGATGAATAGATAGATGGACAGATATTTCAGTTTTTTTATATTTAAATAACCTTATTGCTTCTGAAATTATTCAGCCAAAAACTCTAAAATTTACTTAAACCATCTTAAGCTGGTTTGCTTTCAATGACACATTCAAACACATTCAAAGACTTTCTTGTCAAAGTTGATTGAATTATATTAATGACACACATGAGTAATAATTTCACATCCCTTTTTCGTAGTTCTGCATGTTTGCATTTGCATTTATGTATTTGTCAGATGCTTTTATCCAAAGCGACTTGCATTGCATTCAAGGCACAATTGACATCATAATCAGTTCTTGCTTTCCCGGTAAATCGAACTCATGACCTTGGCGTTGCAAGCGCCACCCTCTACTGTTTGAGCTTTGATTCCAATAAATCCTTAAGACATAACCAAATGCATTTACATTAAGCAAACTTTCAAAGAGCCTCAAACATCAAGATGATCTAGAATTATTTAAAAGATGAAACGATCATTAAAAGTAACTTCTAAAAAAAAAAAAGACATGTAAACTTTAATTCACTCTTTCGACAGCTGTGTAATGTAACCTAAATTTAAGGGATTTTTGCTTGTTTTAAAAAAAAAAATCAAAATATAGATTAATCATGTTAATTAATAAAAATGCCGTTGACATTTTTATAATGAATTTATATTTTACAATGTATGCCAAGCTCTAAAATATTTTGTCTGGTGGAAACTGATCCCTAAAAAACATTCAGCTCCTAAAACAGCTGGAATTATTACATTTCATTATTTTAATTATAAGTTTAGTTATTCTTTTAATTTAAAGAAATTAAGTGTGGTAATAAGTTTTGAAAACAAACTTGGACTAATGCTTCAAGGTTGAAGACTTGGAATGGATTTGGAATGGAATTTGCACTGAAATATATAAATTCTTAATTAAAATTATATAAAAGGAACACTGTTTTCAATATTTCATTAAAAAAGGAAATTCAAAAAGGTTTTGGATGACTTCAGGGTGAGTAAATGTTTCTTTAAGACTGATACCAGAAACAAATGTTTAGCCCATAGCAAATGTTGTGATGAATTCATAACATAATGTTGATCTCGGTCCTGCAATGTGTTTCTAAGCTTCACGATGTGATTGTGCCTTCTAATTTGAATACAAATGCAAGGGGGGGGGGGGGGGGGGGGGAAGCAACCAGCTCATTTATTTCTCTTCCTCTGTACCTGTTTCACAGACACCGCTTGCTCATTGATTAGATGCCACATTGGCTGGGTTTGCTCTTCCTGCAGACTCGGACCCCTCCGAGCGCCTGCACAATGTAGATGGTTCACGTGCCAGGTAATTGGCATCTGTGGGGGACAGGTGCTCCCACAAAGCAGCGGGGCTCTCTGCCGAGTCTCCTTTCACATGGCTGTAATTACCTAATTGAAAAACTCACTGGGGGGAAATAGGAGCGAGAGATAAGGTCTCTTTCACCAAACCGCAGGCTGCTTTTCTGTTGAGCAGAAAAAAACGCTCTATTTGTTGCCACTTGAGGTAAATATTGTCCAAG